>OY757003.1:9415000-9417489 GCA_963580505.1 Ennomos erosarius | reverse complement strand
CTAACCTAACCTAACCTAACCTAACCTAACCTAACCTAACCTAACCTAACCTAACCTAACCTAACCTAACCTAACCTAACCTAACCTAACCTAACCTAACCTAACCTAACCTAACCTAACCTAACCTAACCTAACCTAACCTAACCTAACCTAACCTAACCTAACCTAACCTAACCTAACCTAACCTAACCTAACCTAACCTAACCTAACCTAACCTAACCTAACCTAACCTAACCTAACCTAACCTAACCTAACCTAACCTAACCTAACCTAACCTAACCTAACCTAACCTAACCTAACCTAACCTAACCTAACCTAACCTAACCTAACCTAACCTAACCTAACCTAACCTAACCTAACCTAACCTAACCTAACCTAACCTAACCTAACCTAACCTAACCTAACCTAACCTAACCTAACCTAACCTAACCTAACCTAACCTAACCTAACCTAACCTAACCTAACCTAACCTAACCTAACCTAACCTAACCTAACCTAACCTAACCTAACCTAACCTAACCTAACCTAACCTAACCTAACCTAACCTAACCTAACCTAACCTAACCTAACCTAACCTAACCTAACCTAACCTAACCTAACCTAACCTAACCTAACCTAACCTAACCTAACCTAACCTAACCTAACCTAACCTAACCTAACCTAACCTAACCTAACCTAACCTAACCTAACCTAACCTAACCTAACCTAACCTAACCTAACCTAACCTAACCTAACCTAACCTAACCTAACCTAACCTAACCTAACCTAACCTAACCTAACCTAACCTAACCTAACCTAACCTAACCTAACCTAACCTAACCTAACCTAACCTAACCTAACCTAACCTAACCTAACCTAACCTAACCTAACCTAACCTAACCTAACCTAACCTAACCTAACCTAACCTAACCTAACCTAACCTAACCTAACCTAACCTAACCTAACCTAACCTAACCTAACCTAACCTAACCTAACCTAACCTAACCTAACCTAACCTAACCTAACCTAACCTAACCTAACCTAACCTAACCTAACCTAACCTAACCTAACCTAACCTAACCTAACCTAACCTAACCTAACCTAACCTAACCTAACCTAACCTAACCTAACCTAACCTAACCTAACCTAACCTAACCTAACCTAACCTAACCTAACCTAACCTAACCTAACCTAACCTAACCTAACCTAACCTAACCTAACCTAACCTAACCTAACCTAACCTAACCTAACCTAACCTAACCTAACCTAACCTAACCTAACCTAACCTAACCTAACCTAACCTAACCTAACCTAACCTAACCTAACCTAACCTAACCTAACCTAACCTAACCTAACCTAACCTAACCTAACCTAACCTAACCTAACCTAACCTAACCTAACCTAACCTAACCTAACCTAACCTAACCTAACCTAACCTAACCTAACCTAACCTAACCTAACCTAACCTAACCTAACCTAACCTAACCTAACCTAACCTAACCTAACCTAACCTAACCTAACCTAACCTAACCTAACCTAACCTAACCTAACCTAACCTAACCTAACCTAACCTAACCTAACCTAACCTAACCTAACCTAACCTAACCTAACCTAACCTAACCTAACCTAACCTAACCTAACCTAACCTAACCTAACCTAACCTAACCTAACCTAACCTAACCTAACCTAACCTAACCTAACCTAACCTAACCTAACCTAACCTAACCTAACCTAACCTAACCTAACCTAACCTAACCTAACCTAACCTAACCTAACCTAACCTAACCTAACCTAACCTAACCTAACCTAACCTAACCTAACCTAACCTAACCTAACCTAACCTAACCTAACCTAACCTAACCTAACCTAACCTAACCTAACCTAACCTAACCTAACCTAACCTAACCTAACCTAACCTAACCTAACCTAACCTAACCTAACCTAACCTAACCTAACCTAACCTAACCTAACCTAACCTAACCTAACCTAACCTAACCTAACCTAACCTAACCTAACCTAACCTAACCTAACCTAACCTAACCTAACCTAACCTAACCTAACCTAACCTAACCTAACCTAACCTAACCTAACCTAACCTAACCTAACCTAACCTAACCTAACCTAACCTAACCTAACCTAACCTAACCTAACCTAACCTAACCTAACCTAACCTAACCTAACCTAACCTAACCTAACCTAACCTAACCTAACCTAACCTAACCTAACCTAACCTAACCTAACCTAACCTAACCTAACCTAACCTAACCTAACCTAACCTAACCTAACCTAACCTAACCTAACCTAACCTAACCTAACCTAACCTAACCTAACCTAACCTAACCTAACCTAACCTAACCTAACCTAACCTAACCTAACCTAACCTAACCTAACCTAACCTAACCTAACCTAACCTAACCTAACCTAACCTAACCTAACCTAACCTAACCTAACCTAACCTAACCTAACCTAACCTAACCTAACCTAACCTAACCTAACCTAACCTAACCTAA
>OY757003.1:9097500-9410000 GCA_963580505.1 Ennomos erosarius | reverse complement strand
AACATCTTGTTTCTGCGTATTGTCCCCCTTACAGCCCAACACGTGTGTGGTGAACCGTAGGAGGGACACGCTACTCCCGCCTTGTTCCTCGACCTAGCACTGCCCCGGTGTACCAGTACGACACCTGTATACACCGAGGAGGTAGGGAGGAACTTCCTACCCTTTGCGTATCCGTCCCCCTCCCACCCCAACACGTGTGTGGTGGAGCGTTAGGAGGACACGCTGCCCTCGACCTAACCCTCCTGAGTGTACCGGTACGGCACCCGAATACACCCAGCAGGAAGGGAGGAACCTCTTGTTTATGCGTATGGTCCCCCTCCCACCCCAACACGTGTGTGGTGGAGCGTTAGAGGGACACGCATTCTCCCATCTCGGGAGCCATCCCAGCCGCCCCCGTATAACTACGAGGGCCGCTTGCTCGCCACGCGAGCTCCGCAGCCCTTCCGGGCTGCCCCCGACTCGCACCGCCACTTCCCAGACTATCCAGGGCGCCGGCGCGAGTCCAGCGCACTATCGCCACCTGCGACCGTACGCTCCCCGCCTCTCTGCTGCGCCTTATGCCGAAACATAAGGATCGCAGAGAAGCCCCGCCAGGAATTTCGCCAACGACTAATAAGATCCCCGAAGGAAAGTTATTAGCCGTTGCCCAGGGTGCACCGGTCCAAGTGCTGCCCTTCCCCCCGGATGCAAGCATCCATAAGGGACTGGCAACACTCAGGGCAAACGTGGAGGTATCCTGGCCCGCACCCCAACCTAACCTAACCTAACCTAACCTAACCTAACCTAACCTAACCTAACCTAACCTAACCTAACCTAACCTAACCTTTTTTTTTTTTTTTTTTTTAACGTGTAGGAAATGCTGTTACGCACACCCGCGGCTGGGTAGGCCGCAGGTAGTGTCGGGCTCGGCGCAAAAAGTGCACCCATACCGACTAAAACCTACACGGTGTTCCAGCTGTACCAGCCATGAGAAGGGTTTCGGGTCCGCTTGCGCATTGCTCCCGCCACCCCGCCCACGCTGCCGTCCGCCGTGTATAACGTGGCGGACCCACCTCTGGAGGGGAAAAATGCCCCCTCCGTTCGACTCGAGTCGATGCCCCGGAACACCCGGGGGCATCAATACTTCTCTGACGACCTAAAGAGGGACGCTGGATGCACCCACATCCAGCGCCCCCGATCCTCCTAGCGGAGACGGCGTCCGGGCCCTGTTGGCCCGTCTCCGTGTCCGCGCCCTCCGGAGCGGGGCAGCGAGAGGGTCTCTCTCTCTGTCCCGCTCTTCGGCCTCCCTCTGTGACATGACAGTTTCACAGAAGGAGACCATAGCGTCCCAAGACCTCTCATCGTCGAGCATCTTTGACAAGATGGTCGGCAATGTGAGGTCTGCCCCCACTACCGCGACTAAGGATCGCCGCGGCTCCTCTTCATTCGGGCATGCCTCCAGTACGTGTTGCGCGGTGTCTTCCGCACAGTCGCACCGATGACATGCCGGGGTTTCCTCCCGCCTGACCACGTTACAAAGGTACCTCCCGAAGCAGCCATGCCCCGAGAGGACCTGTGTCAGGCGGAATGTCAACCCTCCATGCTGCCGTTGGACCCACTGTTCGAGAAGGGGCTGGATCGCTCCAAGGAGACGTTGTGCTCCAGCCCCTCTCTGCTCGAGTCCCACCAGAAGCCGCTCCTTCCAGAGCACCAACGCCTGTTCTCTGGCTTCTGTGCGCCAGTGCGCAACCTCCTGTGGCATCGGCCGCAGGTCTTCAGCCCGCGCTCGGACTCTGCGCCGGAATACGGCCGCCAGGACTTCAGCCTCCTGGTCCCATGGAAGGGATCCCGCGATAACACAGGCCACCTCGTGGGAGAGTGTGCGATACCCTCGGCACACCCTCACTGCCATGACTCTCTGAGCCCTCAGGAGTGTAGAAGTTTCCTGAGTGCTCAGAGAGCCAGCCCAAATCGGGGCTCCGTAGAGGGCCATAGACCTCACTACCGCCATGTATAGGTGGCGGCAGATCCCTCCTCCGCCTCCCAGATTCGGGAGTAGTCGGCTCAATGCGGCGGCAGTCCCCATGAGTTTGGGGGACAGCCGCCGCAGATGCTCTCCGAATCTCCATTTGCTGTCAAGCACAATGCCCAAATACTTGAGCGTTGAGCGGACAGCAATAGAGGTTCCTCCCACCACGATGTTGGAGTCCGCAGGTGGCGCCCTCCGAGGACCATGAAAACAGATGGCCTCGGATTTATGGAGCGCCACCTCCAGGCCCAACTGCCGAATCCTGGCCACGACCGTCGCTACTCCTGCCGTTGCCAGAAGCGACGCCTCGCGGTATGTCCCTCCCCGGGCGGTAACCAGCGTGTCATCAGCGTAACAAACGACGCCGATGCCACGCAGGTTAGCGCCCCGAAGGACCCAATCATAGCCGACGTTCCACAGCAGTGGCCCTAAAACAGACCCCTGTGGAACGCCGCGAGTCATGGGGCTCCGTCCTTCTCCCTGCGTCGTCGGAAAGATTACCTCTCTATATGAGAGGTAGTCCCCGACAAGGCGCTGCAGGTACTGGGGTACCTTATGGTACTTCAGTCCCTCTAAAATCGTGCTCCACGGCAGCGTGTTAAAAGCATTGGCGATGTCTAAAGACACCGCCAACATGACGCCACCACTGGAGCACGCCTCAACGGAGAGGTCGCGGACGCGGGATATGGCATCCAGCGTCGAGCGACCCCTTCGGAACCCGTACTGCTCCTCCGCTAGATCGGGTCCGGTCCTCTCCAGGTGCTTGACAAGGCGGGCAGCGACCACCCGCTCCAACAGCTTGCCGGCCTCGTCAAGCAAAACAATCGGGCGATATCCCGCAGGCTCATCCGCCGGGCGTCCGTCCTTACGAAGGAGGACGAGCCTGCCCCCCTTCCACCGCCGGGGGAACTTTCCCTCTGCAAGGCAGCGACTGAACAGTGCGATCAGTCGAGGCCCCAAAGCATCCTGAGCGAGTGCCCACGCACGGCCGGGTATACCGTCTGGCCCCGGCGCCGTGTTCTTGGCTTTCATTTTCAGGATGGCTGCGCCGAGCTCCCCTTCCGAGACTTCGGGAGTAGAGTCAGTCGATTCTCGCTCTTCCACATCGCTTTGACCTGCCAACACCATGGTGGGAGGTACAAATTCGGTTCCTGGCGCTGCCGGGAACAGTCCTTCAACCACCCGCTGCAATACTGCAGGCGCAAGCGTAGTGGTGACCGGGGGAGCCCAGGGGCGAAGTTTTTGCCTCGCCAGCCTGTACGGCCGACCCCATGGGTCCAGCTCGAGCGTCTGCAGCAGCTCCCGCCAGGCTCGTGCCTTGGCCTCGTCGATGGCGACACGGAGGGCTTTCGAAGCCTCTCTATAGTCGGCGTACAGGCGGTCTAGCTCGACCGTCTCCTGGCGTCTTCTCCTACGGTACCGCTGGTACCGGCGGCGTTTCCTCACACAGCAACGCCGGAGTTCCGCGATCTCTTCCGACCACCAATATACCTGGCGCCTGGAATGTGGGGCTCTGAGACGAGGCATGGCCGCATCGCAGACCACCGCCATTGCCTTGCAGAGCTCGTCCGCCTCGGCATCGACCGTCATCGGCTCCGCAGGTGGAGCGTTCCACGCCTGAACCATGGCTGCCTCCTGCAGCGCCTCCAAGTCCAAGCGTTTAAGGACCCACCTCGGACCGGACTCAGCTGGTCCCTCTACAACGGCTGAGGACGAGGAAACACTAAACCGAATATATCGGTGGTCAGAGAGCGTTTCCTCGTCCACAAGCACCTCCCAATCGTGAACGCGCTGTGCCAGCTCAGGAGTGGCAAAGGTCACGTCGACCACTGAGCCACCCCATCGGCGCACGCACGTATGCTCCGACCCCCGGTTCAGGACGCACAAGCCTGCCACGGTCGACCACTCCGTAACTGCTCTGCCCCGCGCGTCAGTCGACGGAGATCCCCACGCGGTTGATTTCGCGTTGAGATCTCCGAGGACGATAACCGGTCTGGGTCGGTTTCTGCCTACGACCGTACCTATCTCGTCAAGGAGTGTTTCAAGCTCGTGGAGCGGCCTATTGGGGGAGTGATACACCCCCACAATCACGGTCTCTCCGACACTCACCGCGACGTATCCCTGACCCCTCGCAACTGCGTTCAGGGGCTTGGATCTGGCTGGCGACTGGGTGGTAATAGCCACCAAGCCATCAAGGTCGCCTACCCAGTCGGATCTGTGTGGGACCGTATACGGCTCCGCAACAACACCGATTTGTATCAACCGCTCCGCCAGAGCCTGGAGCAAAAGATCCTGAGCTCGGGCGGAGCGGTTGATATTCGCCTGTAGGAAGGTAAGGGCCATCCTATGTCACTTCCATTAGGTTCCCCTGCTCCGTTGTGGGGCCGGTCAGCTGCGACTTGGCCATGGCCTCAGTCGCAGCCGACTTTCGTCTCGTCTCTGTCTTCGACGGGGGCTTGGCACATGCCTTGCCCCCGGAGAGGTGGTCCGCGGTCTTACCCACAGCTGCGCACAGGGTGCAGTGTGGAGGGGCGGAACACTCGTTGGCCTTATGGCCCTTCTGACCGCATCGGTGACACTCCTCACTGCGGTCAACCTCAGACTTACACTGGGCCCTCACGTGTCCCGTTGCAAGGCATCGGAAACACCTGCGTGGTCTGGCTTCCAGAACCTGGACTTGCACCGAGAACCACCCCATGCGGAGTTGTCCGCCAGCTGCAGCGATAGTCTTCGCGGCTGTCATGGGGCAGCGCACCACAGCCGTCCCCATGCCCCTCGGCCCCTTTCTTATCGTGCCAGACTTCACCTCCTGGGCTGAACACCCTCCAGCCTTGGCCAGCGCCTCCACCAGTTCTTCGGTGGTTACTGAGTCATCCAGGCCGGTCACCCGCACGTCGGTCGTGGTGACAGGTCTGGAGACCCGGATCTCATCTACCCCCTGGAACACCTCCCTTAACTTTGCAGCCAGGGAGTCCGCCTGTTGGGACTTTTCAACCCCAGGGACCTGTAGGAGGCGAGCTCCCGTCGCTGCAGTCCTAATCTTTATGGGGGGCAACCCCAATGCGCCTAGGTCAACACGACCCTTGGCCTCAGCCAGCACTTTGGCATACGTGATGCCCTTCTCCGCCGCCTCTGGCTGTAGAGTAATCACCACAGCTGCAGTGCGAGGCGGACGGAGTTTTGGCGCCTTAGCCTTGTTGGTGGCGGGCGGAGGTCTCTTCGCCGCGACTTTGCTTGTTCCCGATGTGTGGGCCCGCTGTGGAGCAGCAGACCTGGAACCTAACCTAACCTTTTTTTTTTTTTTTTTTTTTTTTTTTTTTGAGGGGGGGAAATGCCCTCGCACTTCCCTGCCACCACGGGGGTGATGGCAGGGGGTATGTGGGACTCGAACCCACTAAAACCCCCCCGTGATCCGTCCGCCGCCGGGACGGGACGAGATAGGGTCGCGCTGGCATTCACTATCTCGCCCCAGCGGTAGGCCCTTCCGGGCCTCTGCGCCAGTGGGTGGGTAACCTTTCACCTCAGTTACCCACCAGACGTGTGGGACCGTGTGAGCGCAGCGGAGAGTCCCCCGACCCTCCGCCGCCGGCCCCACTACGGAGGACGAAGAAGGCGCCCGAAGCGCCTCCTCCGTCCCCCTCTCCGTCTGCGCCGGAGGGGGTCAGAGTTGGCATCGTCCTCTCTGACCCGCTCCGCAGCCTCCTTTTGCGACATCACCACCTCGCAAAAGGAGACCGTAGCCTGCCACGCTCTCTCGCTGTCGAGCATGGCGTTCACCACGCTCGGCAACGAGAGATCCCGGCCAACGACCGCTGAAAGTGTGCGCCGCTCAGACTCCCAAGCAGCGCACACCTCCAGCGTGTGGGGCGCCGTATCTTCCGGCGCCCCACATTCGTGGCAGGCTGGGGTCGCCTCCCGTCTCGCGATCTGGTGCAGGTACTTTCCGAAACATCCGTGTCCGGAAAGCACCTGCACCAATCGGAAGGTCAGCGACCCGAATGGCCGCCGCACCCACTCCCGGAGGACCGGGCGGATGGCCTCCACCGTCCTCTGCCCAGGCACCGGTGGAGCCAGGTCCTCCGTCCACCGCCGCAACAGGGCGGCCCGCGCCTGCCTCCGCAGGCGCCTGACCTCCTCCCACGCTGGGGGCTCTCCACGGGACCTCCTCGCCGCCACAAAGTGGTAAACTTCGGCGAGGGTTTCCGCTTCGAGCTCCCAGGGGGGATCACCGGCCAGCACGCACGCCGCCGTCCAGGACACCGTCCGGTATCCGCGGATCGCCCTCGTCGCAATGACCCGCTGCGGACGTCGCAGCAGGGCCTTGTTATTGCGACCGAGGGCGTCCACCCAGACCGGTGCCCCGTACATGGCCATACTCCGGATAACTCCGGAGTATAGCCGACGGCACGTGGCGTTCGGGCCACCCACGTTGGGCAGCAGCCTCCCCAGTGCGGCAGCCGCACCCAGGACTCTTGGGGCCAGTTGGGTAAAATGGGCCCCAAAAGTCCACCTCCCGTCCAGGATGAGACCCAGATATTTCATCTGGGTCCCAACCGGGACCGGGATCCCATCCAGGAGTACCCGAGTCCCTGGAGGGGGTCCCCCCCGAGGCCCGTGGAACAACAGGGCCTCAGTCTTGGAGAGGGCAACCTCCAGTCCCAGGGAGCGAATGCGGTCGACCACGAGGGTTGTACCCACCGTGGCCAGCCGCACCGTCTCCCTGAGGTCCCTCCCCTTGACTACGACCAGGGTGTCGTCCGCGTAGCACGCAACCTGCATATTTGCAGGAAGCGTGCCACGCAGCACCCAGTCGTAGCCAATGTTCCACAGAAGCGGTCCCAAGACCGACCCCTGTGGAACCCCGCAGGAGAAACCTAACCTAACCTAACCTAACCTAACCTAACCTAACCTAACCTTTTTTTTTTTTTTTTTTTTTTTGAGGGGGGGAAATGCCCTCGCACTTCCCTGCCACCACGGGGGTGATGGCAGGGGGTATGTGGGACTCGAACCCACTAAAACCCCCCCGTGATCCGTCCGCCGCCGGGACGGGACGAGATAGGGTCGCGCTGGCATTCACTATCTCGCCCCAGCGGTAGGCCCTTCCGGGCCTCTGCGCCAGTGGGTGGGTAACCTTTCACCTCAGTTACCCACCAGACGTGTGGGACCGTGTGAGCGCAGCGGAGAGTCCCCCGACCCTCCGCCGCCGGCCCCACTACGGAGGACGAAGAAGGCGCCCGAAGCGCCTCCTCCGTCCCCCTCTCCGTCTGCGCCGGAGGGGGTCAGAGTTGGCATCGTCCTCTCTGACCCGCTCCGCAGCCTCCTTTTGCGACATCACCACCTCGCAAAAGGAGACCGTAGCCTGCCACGCTCTCTCGCTGTCGAGCATGGCGTTCACCACGCTCGGCAACGAGAGATCCCGGCCAACGACCGCTGAAAGTGTGCGCCGCTCAGACTCCCAAGCAGCGCACACCTCCAGCGTGTGGGGCGCCGTATCTTCCGGCGCCCCACATTCGTGGCAGGCTGGGGTCGCCTCCCGTCTCGCGATCTGGTGCAGGTACTTTCCGAAACATCCGTGTCCGGAAAGCACCTGCACCAATCGGAAGGTCAGCGACCCGAATGGCCGCCGCACCCACTCCCGGAGGACCGGGCGGATGGCCTCCACCGTCCTCTGCCCAGGCACCGGTGGAGCCAGGTCCTCCGTCCACCGCCGCAACAGGGCGGCCCGCGCCTGCCTCCGCAGGCGCCTGACCTCCTCCCACGCTGGGGGCTCTCCACGGGACCTCCTCGCCGCCACAAAGTGGTAAACTTCGGCGAGGGTTTCCGCTTCGAGCTCCCAGGGGGGATCACCGGCCAGCACGCACGCCGCCGTCCAGGACACCGTCCGGTATCCGCGGATCGCCCTCGTCGCAATGACCCGCTGCGGACGTCGCAGCAGGGCCTTGTTATTGCGACCGAGGGCGTCCACCCAGACCGGTGCCCCGTACATGGCCATACTCCGGATAACTCCGGAGTATAGCCGACGGCACGTGGCGTTCGGGCCACCCACGTTGGGCAGCAGCCTCCCCAGTGCGGCAGCCGCACCCAGGACTCTTGGGGCCAGTTGGGTAAAATGGGCCCCAAAAGTCCACCTCCCGTCCAGGATGAGACCCAGATATTTCATCTGGGTCCCAACCGGGACCGGGATCCCATCCAGGAGTACCCGAGTCCCTGGAGGGGGTCCCCCCCGAGGCCCGTGGAACAACAGGGCCTCAGTCTTGGAGAGGGCAACCTCCAGTCCCAGGGAGCGAATGCGGTCGACCACGAGGGTTGTACCCACCGTGGCCAGCCGCACCGTCTCCCTGAGGTCCCTCCCCTTGACTACGACCAGGGTGTCGTCCGCGTAGCACGCAACCTGCATATTTGCAGGAAGCGTGCCACGCAGCACCCAGTCGTAGCCAATGTTCCACAGAAGCGGTCCCAAGACCGACCCCTGTGGAACCCCGCAGGAGACGCGACGGTGCCTCAAACCGTCACGCCCTTCCACCAGGACCTCGCGGTCCTGGAGGTAATCAGCCAACAGCCTCCGCAGATACAGGGGCACTCCGTGATAACGGAGCGCCTCCTGTATCGTTCCATGCGGAAGGCTGTTGAAGGCGTTGGCTATGTCAAGCGACACAGCCAACGCCTTTTCCCCTCCACCGACCGCATCCTGCGTCCACCTCTTGAGCCAGAGCAGGGCGTCTATAGTAGACCGCCCTGCTCTGAACCCATACTGGGCCTCCGACAGCCCAGGCCCAGTACCCTCCAGGTGCCGGATGACACGAGAAGCTACTACACGCTCTAGCAGCTTCCCCGTGTCATCCAGCAAGACGATGGGCCTGTATGCGGAAGAAGAGTCGATAGGACGACCCTCCTTCCGCAACAGGCACAATCGGCCATCCTTCCACAGCTTCGGGAACCGTCCAGACGTAAGGCATGCGTCGAACAGTTCCCGAAGCCGATCGCCCATCTCCCTCAGGGCGATTGTGAGGACCCGTCCCGGTATCCCGTCGGGACCCGGAGCGGTCCTCTTGCCCCGTAGGCGTGCGACCGCGATCTCCATCTCCGCCTCTGAAAGAGGTGGGATGGAGTCCGCTAAGTCCGCCTCGGGGAGGGATGGCGCCATCGTCGGAGGGTTGTGGAGGGGATTTCTGTCGGGGAAAAGCCCCCCCAACACCCTGTCTAGGAGCTCCGGCTCCAGGGACTCCGCGACTGGGGACGTCTGGCCCCGGAACTTATTCCGGGCAGCCTTGTATGGACGTCCCCATGGGTCCCTGTTGAGGCCCTCGAGGGTTTCACCCCAGGCCTCCGACTTCCGCCTTTCTATGGCCAGCTGTAGGTCCCACCGCGCATTGCGGTAGGCGCTGTACAGCTGGCCCTCAGCTGCCAGCTCCTCGGCTGACAGCTGCTCGTCCGTGCGGCCCCTGCGCCGCCTCCTGCAGCGGGTGTAGGGCCGCCGCGCCGCCGAGCAGGCGGCTCGGAGATCCGCGATCTCCGAGCTCCACCAGTACACCTGGCGGCGCTCAGGATGTCGCCGGGCCCTCGGCATGGCCGTGTCGCACACGGCCGTCACCGCCTCGCGGAAATGACCCGCCGCGACGTCCACGTCTGGGTGCGCGGGGCCAGCCTGCCACGCCTGCACTATAGCCGCCTCCTTTGCCAACTCGGCGTCGAGGCGACTAATGGCCCAGCGCGGGAAGGCCGCCCGCGCCACCCGCTGGGGCCCCCCTTGGCTGTCGGAGGTGAAGATCTCAAACCGTATATATTTGTGATCCGAGAGAGTCTCCACCTCCGACAACACCCTCCAGGCCCGGACACGTGCTGCGACAGCTGGGGTGGCGAACGATACGTCCACCACGGACCCCCCACGCTGTCGCACGCAGGTGTGGACCGACCCTCTGTTGAGCAGGGTCAGTCCTGAGGCAACCGCCCACTCCCTGACGATCTCGCCACGGGAGTTAGTGGAGGGGTTGCCCCAATCCCGGGCCTTAGCGTTCAGGTCCCCCATAAGGAGGACCTGACGTGGCGCCTGACGTCTCACCGCCGCAGCCAGGAGGTCCACAAAGACCTCCAGCTCTGCAGCGGTTCTGTTGGGGGAGAAGTATGCGCCGACAATCGCATACTCTCCCCACCTGGCCACCACGTACCCCGAGCCCCTCTCCTCAACCGAGAGGGGGGAGGCACTTCCGGGCCGCCCCACAACAGCCACGGAGTCGTCCAAATCCCCAGCCCAGCAAGAATGTTGGGGGGGGACGTAGTACGGCTCCGCGGCTACCGCCACGTCTATCTGCCACTGCGCCAGGGACTGCATGAACAGATCTTGGGCCCGGGCGCAGTGGTTCAGATTCGTCTGAAGAAGGTTGTGATGTCCGACTTGATCCATCAATCAGACATCACAACCTCCTCACACGCCGCTTGGCGTGCTCCTTCCGGGGCGGCCCGGTTTGTGGCGGCCGGGGCAGCCTGGGTCCGAGTGGCCTTCCCCTTCGTCCTAGGGGGAACGCAGCTGCGTCCCCCCATTATGTGCCCGGAGGGCCTCCCCGATTCGGCGCATATTGCACAGCGCGGGGTGGTCTTCCCGCAGCTGGCCGCCCGGTGACCTGCGTCTCCACATCGGAAACACAGGTCACCCCTGTCCGCCGCAGCGGGACACTGGGGGCGAGTGTGCCCCAGCCCCAAGCACTTGTAGCAGCGCATGGGGCGTTCCCCCAGTGCCACCACCTTCACCGAGCTCCACCCTATCAGTAACTTACCCTTTTGCAGCAACACTTTGGCTGCTGCAACCGGGAGGGTTACGAGGGTGGAGCCAGTCCCAGCCACGCCAGTGCGGATCTCTCCGACCTTGACCACCTGCGGGTCACATGCCCCCGCCCGAGCGACCGCCGCCACCACCTTCTCTCTTGTGGTCGCGTCGTCCAGGTCCGTGATCCTCAGATCAGCGGTTTTGACGGGCCTGGTGACGGTGGCCACCTCCGTCACTATCCCGCGGAGCACTTCTGCGAGGCGATCCGCCTTTTCCGCGTTTTGGGAGCCAGGAATCTCCAGCTTCCTGGCTCCTGTCGCAGTCGAGCGGCAGCGGATCCGCTCGATCCCCAGCTCCAGCAGGTCAATCTTGTCCTGCGCCGTCTGGAGGACGGTGCCGTAGGTGACCCCCTTTTCCACGGCTTCGGGGCGCAACGATAGCACCACGACCGCGGACTTCGGGGGACTCTTCAGCACCGTCTTAGCTTTACCGGCAGGGGAGGCTGCCGGTTTAGCTGCAGGCAAACGAGCTGCTGGAGCTCCGACTGCAGGGGCACGAGCCGCAGGAGCACGGGCCACTGGGGGCTGGGCCGCACGGGCTCGGGCCACGGGGGCACGAACCGTGGGGGCACGGGCCGTGGAGGCACGAGCCGCGGGGGCTTGGGCCACAGGGGTACCAGGGGCTGGGACAGAGGAGGGAACGGAGGACTTCCCTTTCCCTTTCCCCTTGCCCTTTCCCACCACTTGCGCCCAGGTTTCCTTTTGGGGAACCTGGGCACTTGGAGTCCCCTTTGAGGTGGAGGGACCCGCAGTCACGGCCTGCTGGCGAGCCGGCTCAGCCCTTTTTGCCTCAGCCGCTGCCCGCTTGGCATCCGCTCTAAGTGGCGGGCGTACCGTCTGGGCTGGCAAGAGGCGGTCCTCGATCACCGCGAGTCGGGCATTAATCATTTGCCCGAGCGTGGCAGTCAAGGACCCCTTCAGCTCCTCAATCACATCTGCCCCCAGCGTGGTGGTGGGGGCAGCCGGTCTCTCAGCCGCAGCAGAGGCGGTGGCAGAGGCAGCGGCGGCAGCAGCGATGGTGGCGGCGGTTTCCGTCTTGGCTTCGGTGAAGCCAATACGTAACGCTTTCACCTCCGCCTTCAGCGACGCTATTTCCAGGCGCTGGCGGTTACTCACCGCCCTGAGCCGTTGCGTCTCCTCGACTTCGGTCCTCCCAGTTAAGGTGTCGACCACCTCTCCTAGGACCGACGCGGCTTTCTTGAGGCGACCAACAAACTCGCCTTTGAGGTTGCCAGACTTCCTGGCGACCTCCAAAACACCGGCAAGTTCCTCCCCCGCACGCGCCCTCAGCTCCTGAGCATTCAGGTCGTTTAGGTCGTCGATCAACGGGCGAGCATCGGAATCGGTTCCTGTGCTCAACCCGACGTCGCAAACCAGAGCGGCTGGAGACTTCCTGTACTTCCTGCCTTGCAGGACTACCTCCAACTCTCCGTCAACCGGAGCAGGCTTGAGGAAGGTTTCCCTGGAGGAGCTCGCCTGGGTGGCCTTCCTCCTGCCTCTCCTCGCCGTGCTGACTTTGGCAGCCGCCGTCTCTTCAGTCTCCGTGTCTGAGTCTAAATACCCAGGCACGAAGAATGAAGAGTGCGGCCGCTTCCGGCCAACACTTTCGTCTGCGGTGTCTACACCGCCCGACATCTCCATCTCGGAGAAGGAGTCGTCTGACTCCCTCGACCCTTCCAAAGAGGAAGCTCGGGAATGGCCCTGAGAAGGGCCTTTTGGTTGGCCCTGAGAAGGGCCTTTTGGTTGGCCCTGAGAAGGGCCTTTTGGTTGGCCCTGAGAAGGGCCTTTTAGTTGGCCCTGAGAAGGGCCTTTTGGTTGGCCCTGAGAAGGGCCTTTTGGTTGGCCCTGAGAAGGGCCTTTTATAAACTTCCCGAAGGAGTCTCGAGCCTGTTTAGGCATCACAACTTGGTCAGATGACGGCGTAGACATCGACGGCACAGTGCACTTTAGCCGAGCCCAGTCTGCCACTCCATTACGGTGGTCAGAACTGGGTCGTTTCCAGGGAACACGACGAGGACGTAAGCACTGTGGGGGGTTCCCCAACCTAACCTAACCTAACCTAACCTAACCTAACCTAACCTAACCTAACCTAACCTAACCTAGCTCGCGGGCCGGGCCTCAGCGCCCGGACAGGAAAAAAAAAAAAAAAAAAAAAAAAAAAAAAAAACCTAACCTAACCTAACCTAACCTTTTTTTTTTTTTTTTTTTTGAGGGGGGGAAATGCCCTCGCACTTCCCTGCCACCACGGGGGTGATGGCAGGGGTTATGTGGGACTCGAACCCACTAAAACCCCCCCGTGATGCGTCCGCCGCCGGGACGGGACGAGATAGGGTCGCGCTGGCATTCACTATCTCGCCCCAGCGGTAGGCCCTTCCGGGCCTCTGCGCCAGTGGGTGGGTAACCTTTCACCTCAGTTACCCACCAGACGTGTGGGGCCGTGTGAGCGCAGCGGAGAGTCCCCCGACCCTCCGCCGCCGGCCCCACTACGGAGGACGAAGAAGGCGCCCGAAGCGCCTCCTCCGTCCCCCTCTCCGTCTGCGCCGGAGGGGGTCAGAGTTGGCATCGTCCTCTCTGACCCGCTCCGCAGCCTCCTTTTGCGACATCACCACCTCGCAAAAGGAGACCGTAGCCTGCCACGCTCTCTCGCTGTCGAGCATGGCGTTCACCACGCACGGCAACGAGAGATCCCGGCCAACGACCGCTGAAAGTGTGCGCCGCTCAGACTCCCAAGCAGCGCACACCTCCAGCGTGTGGGGCGCCGTATCTTCCGGCGCCCCACATTCGTGGCAGGCTGGGGTCGCCTCCCGTCTCGCGATCTGGTGCAGGTACTTTCCGAAACATCCGTGTCCGGAAAGCACCTGCACCAATCGGAAGGTCAGCGACCCGAATGGCCGCCGCACCCACTCCCGGAGGACCGGGCGGATGGCCTCCACCGTCCTCTGCCCAGGCACCGGTGGAGCCAGGTCCTCCGTCCACCGCCGCAACAGGGCGGCCCGCGCCTGCCTCCGCAGGCGCCTGACCTCCTCCCACGCTGGGGGCTCTCCACGGGACCTCCTCGCCGCCACAAAGTGGTAAACTTCGGCGAGGGTTTCCGCTTCGAGCTCCCAGGGGGGATCACCGGCCAGCACGCACGCCGCCGTCCAGGACACCGTCCGGTATCCGCGGATCGCCCTCGTCGCAATGACCCGCTGCGGACGTCGCAGCAGGGCCTTGTTATTGCGACCGAGGGCGTCCACCCAGACCGGTGCCCCGTACATGGCCATACTCCGGATAACTCCGGAGTATAGCCGACGGCACGTGGCGTTCGGGCCACCCACGTTGGGCAGCAGCCTCCCCAGTGCGGCAGCCGCACCCAGGACTCTTGGGGCCAGTTGGGTAAAATGGGCCCCAAAAGTCCACCTCCCGTCCAGGATGAGACCCAGATATTTCATCTGGGTCCCAACCGGGACCGGGATCCCATCCAGGAGTACCCGCGTCCCTGGAGGGGGTCCCCCCCGAGGCCCGTGGAACAACAGGGCCTCAGTCTTGGAGAGGGCAACCTCCAGTCCCAGGGAGCGAATGCGGTCGACCACGAGGGTTGTACCCACCGTGGCCAGCCGCACCGTCTCCCTGAGGTCCCTCCCCTTGACTACGACCAGGGTGTCGTCCGCGTAGCACGCAACCTGCATATTTGCAGGAAGCGTGCCACGCAGCACCCAGTCGTAGCCAATGTTCCACAGGAGCGGTCCCAAGACCGACCCCTGTGGAACCCCGCAGGAGAACCTAACCTAACCTAACCTAACCTAACCTTACCTAAGAATTTAATGAAAAGACAAGTAATATCAGTTGGGGGGGGGCGCAGACTTCCAAGGTGTTTCTTTGCTTTAGTTGTTAAGCTGTAGTTTAAACCGTCAGAATATAAATACTGACGAGATTAGCTCGCGGGCCGGGCCTCAGCGCCCGGACAGGAAAAAAAAAAAAAAGAAAAAAAAACCTAACCTAACCTAACCTAACCTACCGACCCACGACTCCTCGCTCCCAACCATTGAATTAATCAATGCCGGGAGCGAGAGGTCGGCCCCCACCGCAGCGACGAGGTCACTGCGCTGAGACGCCCAGGCCACGCACACCTCGAGCGTGTACTGCGCCGTGTCCTCATCGCTGCCACAATGGTGGCACTCCGTCGTCGGCTCCCTTCCAGCGATGCGACACAGGTACTTGCCAAAGCACCAGTGGTCCGAGAGGACCTGCACCAGCCGGAAGGTTAGAGATCTGTGCTCTCGCTCCACCCATTCCTCGAGGACTGGACGGATCGCCTCGACCGTCCTTATGCCAGCCCTGGGATGGCCCCCCGCTCCCCCCACATCCTAAGCAAGGACTGTCTTGCCCGGAACCTCCACACTTCTACCTCCCTTGGCGGGGGATGTTCACCTCGGAGCCGGAGCTCCACGCGCCAATCGTACGTTGACGCGTGGACCTCCGCCTCCAGATCCCACGGAGGGGATCCCGCCAATAAGCACGCTGCCTCGTAGGTACGGTATCCACGGATAACCCCGACCGCCATCGCTTTCTGAGATCTCCTCAGGAGAGCGACGTTCGGCTCCGTCAGGGCATCGACCCATATGGGTGCCCCGTAAAGGGCCATGGATCGCACCACACCTAGATATAGGCGTCGGCTTCCCTCCTTAGGTCCCCCGATGTTGGGCAGCAACCGCTTCAGAGAAGCCGCTGCGCCCATCAGTCGAGGGGCCATTTTCCGGAAGTGTTCGCGGAAGTTCCATCTGCCATCGAGGAATAGTCCCAGATATCTCATCGAGGACCCAACCTCGATACGGACCTCGCTGATTGAAATGTGGGACCCAGTAGGAGGCGCTCTCCGCGGCCCGTGAAAACACAGAGCTTCGGATTTGTGGAGCGCAACCCGGAGTCCCAACATCTCAATCCTACCGACGACCAGTGCCACCACTCCCGTGGCAAGACAGGCAGCCTCCTGGTACGTCTCCCCCTGACCGTGACTAAGGTGTCATCTGCATAGCACGTGACATCTGCACCAGGGGGGAGATCACCCCGCAACACCCAGTCGTAACCGATGTTCCAAAGGAGCGGCCCGAGGACCGAACCCTGTGGAACACCGCACGACATCTCCTTCCTGAGAAGTTCGCCTTCCCGCCCCGGGTACGTAACGTACCTCTCGGAGAGGTACGACTCAACAATCCGACAAAGGTAAGGAGGCACTTCATGGTACTTCAGTGCCTCCATTACACAGGCCCAAGGCATGGTGTTGAACGCGTTAGCGATATCTAACGACACCGCCAACAGAACACCGCCTTGAGCCACAGCCTCACCCGAGCGGATCTGTATACGCCTGATCGCATCAAGTGTAGACCGACCCGCCCGGAATCCAAACTGCTGGTCAGACAGATCGGGACCCACCTCACCAAGATGTCGAGTGATGCGACCGGCAATAACTCGCTCAAAGAGCTTGTCTGCCTCATCGAGCATCACTATAGGGCGGTAGGCAGAAGGAGAATCCGCGGGGCGCCCTTCCTTTCTCAGGAGAACCAGCCTGCCCGACTTCCACAGGGAAGGAAACCGTCCCATCTCCAAGCAGGCATCACACAGCCTACGGAATCGGTCCCCTAACACCTCCAGCGCCACAACCCAGGCCCGGCCAGGAATCCCGTCCGGTCCCGGTGCCTTGTTTTTGGCACTAAGTCTCAGCACCGCCGCACCCAGCTCTCCTGGCGACACCGGCGTAACCTCAACCTGTGCATCGGCAGAGCCTCCGGACCTCTCTGGCCCCATGACGGGAGGCTGGTGAGCCGGTCCGTTCGGAAACAGAGCGGCCACCACCTCTTCAAAAGACGTGGTTGGAGACTCTCGGACAGAGGAGGGGCCCATGGGCGAAGTTTGCCCCTCACCATTTTATATGGTCGCCCCCATGGATCTTGATTGAGAGTCTCCAACAACTCCGCTCGTGCCTGTGCTTTGGCGCTAGAGATGGCCAGCCGTAGGACCCTGGTACACTCCCTGTAGGCATCATACAGCTGTCCCTCCACCTGCTCACTCCGGTGTTACCGACGTCGGCGCTGTCTAAGGTACCGGCGTCTCGCCTCTATACAGCGTCTCCTGAGATCACTGATCTCCTGAGACCACCAGTACACCTGACGCTTGGGAGGCCGTGGCATGGCTCGACGCATGCCCGCATCGCAGATTTGCGACATGGCGCTGCGGAACCACGCAGCCTGCTCCTCGACCTCAACTTGTCCCTCCGGAGGGGGTTGCCAAGCCTGGACAATCGAAGCCTCCACCAGCGCTTCTCGGTCCATGCTCTTTAGCACCCACTACTCTGTATCTCGAATACTGGCTAATGGTTTTTACAGCTGCTACGAAATAGCAGGTATGTAGTAAGGCCCAGACCCTCCTAGGTCCGTCCCCACTTCTTAATGAAATAACTTATAATGGGCTTAATTCACCGAAGGTCACTCAGGTATATAAATTATCTTAAAACAGCAATAAATAGGCATCTACAAATATTATTTAAAGAAGATTCTACAACTTTTTCAAAATATTGTAGATGTCTTATTAAATATTAACTTTATTAACTTTTTTGTTTGTTAATTATAGAAGTATATTTTAATTTGCAATTTTTTTGTTTATCAATAAAACATAAATTCTTACGTTTTTTGAGTAATTTTAGTGTAAATTTTAATTTATACCTCAAAATTGTACATAATGATTAAAAAAAAATTTTCGAATTTGAGGTTTTTTCAATTTTTTGCATTTTCTAAGAATATTTCCTATAGTAATGTATATTTTTTTACACCATCAGAAAGTAGATAAATTTCAACGAACAAAAAGCCCAACTTTTTGAAAAAAGCTGATATTTTGACGTCAGAATTTTCGATTGAAAATTAGGGTGCTTTTTTGATATTAAGTTAAAATGAAGCGAAAAAATAAATATTTTTAATTAAATAAATTACAGTGTATTTGGGGCATAATAAGGTAAGATTTCACCAAATTTCGTAGAAAAAAAAAATTTTTTCGAAAAAGATAAATAAAAAACCAAAAACTTGGTTTTTTGAATTTTTCACCTAAATTTTGAGGTTATGTGAAAAAATTGCAAATACAAAAGTTGTAGATCTTTTTATTGCCTACAACTTTTCCATTTAACTTTTTTCCATAGGACTTGTAGTTTTGCCGGAAATCAAGATAAACCATTTTTTACCCTTAAAAACTCACCCCCCCCCCACTTCCCGAACTCGGATCGACCGTAATTTATTTTTCCTTTCATTTTGATCATATTCCCCTCCTTTTCTAATGGGTTTCATCCTACTGTAATTTTTTTCATTTTTTATCTTTTTTGAAGGCGTCGGCCCTGGGGGTCTAGCAAAGATACACACGCTCGTTTTTCCGCACACGCTACGGAAATAGCCGTAGCGTGACCAAAATGGTAGCAAAATGGCACAGGTCACGCCAGACGTCTAGTCCGCAGCGCCGTACGGAAAACGCTCGATTGTCTTTGGACTGAGCGTGAGCTCTAAATAAAAAAGTAAAAACTGAACAACAATGGCGGCGATAATTTAAAATAGGGAGAATTATGTGTGATTTGATATAATATAGCTCCATAAGTTGAATGGTATAATAAAAATCGTTTTTATTATTTTCATAATATTTTTCTAAATGCTGATTGCAAGCAAAGTTGTAAAATGGAAATAAGAAGTTTTATATGATATTACGGATATCACACGGATTTATTAAAAAATTTCATCCATGATACCTATTTATTGTTACGAAAGTAAAGCAAACTTGGTAGAATAACTTTTATTTTATTGTATTTTAGATGGATAGACCACGTGCACACGTGTTCCACAACAATCTGATGTGAAGGAGATTCTTATTTTTACCACTGATAGAGTGGCACAGGCCCACAACCAGAGCATAATAACATTAATAACTTAAATAGAAAATAGCCCGAACGTGAAATAAATGTAGTAATCATGTCGTGGGCGTTACTAGTTAGTATCCAGTGTATTCATTTGGCCAAATACTTCGCCAATACGCAATAAATGTCGCTTGATAATCTTGCGTTATGCAGAAATAAAATAATTCGTAAAATAGCCCGCGTTATTCCGTTGTATGGGATGAGGCATCTGTACTGTAGGTATTATATAATCTGGGGCAATAGCCAGATTTTACCTTATCTCAACAACGTTATACAAAATTGATGTAGATTTGCTTAACGAAATCACGAAATCCAACAAGTTATCGATCGACAGGTTCGAGTAGCGAACGTTAACATGACATGCATGAGTTCGGGCGGACGCGCAGGGAGCGTGAACGACTACGACAAAATTAGCGATAGCGTTTGTCAAAACTTAGGCCTCAACACATCACGCTACCGCCGTGGGCGTTATCCACGATGATGTTTGCGACCGAGTTAGCGTGACCCGATGTCGCGTTGGCGTTAGCGTTAAGCATTAACGCCAATGGAAAGGGATCTTTGCTAGACCCCCTGGTCTAGATGCATCGTAGGTATTCATGAATACCATCATACCATGTTTATGCCTATGGAGCTCATTGAGTGCGATAAGAACCGTTGGAGAAAGGGTAACGTAAACTAAGTACTCGCTACAGTATTTTTTTTAATTAGAAGGAGTAAAATGACAGATCGTAATGTTACTTGTCGAAATAATACTGCCAGCTTCTAAATCATAGTGATTGTTTTGCATAAGCTCTTTGCAGTTCAAAAGAGCGGTACTATATTCAAAAATATTAAGTAAATACAATAGTAGTGCCATCTAGAACAACAAGCAGATAGTGTCACAGATAGGTTTTAAAAAATGTAGCAGACAGTGATGACATTAAGTAATAAACAATTATATAAACTTGTTGTATTCTGTTAATCTCGCTATTTTTATTTTTATTATATTATTTACAGGTAAACAATTTGATCACAAATTTGGCAGTAATTGCGATTTTAAGAAGTGGTTAGAAGAATACAAAACCATAAAATAGATCTTTAAACTGAAATGAGTCAAAGTCCTCCAGCACTATTTATTTTACATGAGAAAATGGCAATAGGGTTTAAGAGGCGATTAAAAATATAATTATTCAAATCGGTTCACAATTTGAAAATGTATCTGATTAATCGATTTTTCGATTCTTGATTCCCATCCTTGGTGCTCGATTACTGTAGGGCTGCCAGGCATCACTTAGTGATGCCTGGCGAGTAAATATACATTTATTTTCTACTACTATTTTAAAAAATTAAAAAAAAAATTAAACGGCTGTGTTATAAAATCATTCTTTGCGCAGAACATTATCTACAATAATTACACTACACAATAATACAAGTCACTCTGTGGTTAGTTACCAAGTACCAACTCCCAAATAACACCATTACATGTCCTTTCAATATGGCGGCTGTAGTTCCATTTTCTGCCAGTTAACAGATAAGTTGGTCAGACTATACACACGACTGATAGGTATACATATTGTTAAAGGTGTTCAGAAAATTAAATGAGAACGAATTTGTTATTTATCTTCACAATAATATATTATATACCAATGCACTAATCGGATTGACGACACTGTTGTCAGCACGCACGCCAGTAGTTCTATCAAAATATTTAATTGAACTAGTGTGTATAAAAAATCTCATTCATTGAACTACTGAGAATAGATCGCTGTCGTTACACTACCCACCTTCACCAAGGTTCCCCACCTGTCTGCAATATTCACGGGTAACAGAATGAAACTCGGGTGTCGGGAGATATTATTTATTGACCTTATAGCTAGCCTTACATGTAACGTAATCACAGGCGTCCCTCGGGACTATACATACATCTCTCCATACATATACAAACATCGCAATCTTACACAACGAACCTGTCTCACTCCCGCTTCAATATAAACCTACTAGTGAAAGTGGGAAAACAACATTCTAGTTTTCGTCATAATTTCGTCATAAATGTTAGCCTACTCGTCAAATCTCACGGAATCTCACGTCGGTCTGAGCCGTCGTGAGATAGATCACTCATTCGAGCGCGTCACGAGTATTATTCATTCCTATACTTTGTAGGTTCCCCTCGGGGTAACCGTCAGAAACAATCCCAAACTCCGAATTTATCTAACATATTATAATAATTGTAGAAATGGTGGTAGTGAGTTAGAGCGCCATCTTGCGTCCCTCGATGGAGATCTCGACAGCTCGCCGCGCGCCGCTGCGCATGCGCTTCTGGTCGATGAACTTCTTCATCTGCTTCTCGTACCGCGTCATCTTCTTCTTGCTCGTCTGTGGAGGGACAGAGATGGAACTAGCGGGAGGTGGCGCATAGAGAGAGACGCACGATTTAAAAAGGAGAAACAAAGGGAATGGACCTCACTCTCAGTTGCTTTGTTGCAAACAAATGTATTTTGGGTTTCTTTAAGACTAGAGTGAATAGTTTCTTCATAGGCCAATGGTTACCATTGCATCATCACTTAACATAAGGCAGTTCATCAGTTGCAGCTAAACGCCGGCTTATTCATTCACAAAGAAAGGTTGAAAAATACAACCGCTTTAAAGGGCCACTCCGGAGCGTACTGACGGTTAGTGAGAATTATTATTATTATTATTATTAAATATAGGAATTAAACCAACCGATCGACGCAATAGGACTAGCAATAGGACTATATTGCGTCGATCGGTTGGTTTAATTCCGAGGGCAAAATGTTGAAAATCAAACAGTCTGTTCACACTCAATCCAGCGGACTATGATATAATCGTCAATATCTCAAATCGCATTGGAAAGGAAGATATGATGTCGATATGTAGGTAGTCACGGAATGGTGCCGTGACCAGGATGGAGGCGTGTAGTGTAATGTAGTACAGTATACAGTGCCCCAAGTGTCCCCCACAGTAAGTGCAGTATACATCGCTACAGTTATGATTCCTCGATTATAATTAAGACAGCGAAGGAATGGAACATATTACCAGCGTTATTGCTTCCTGACAAACACAATCTGGGATTTTTGAAGGCTAGAGTGAACCGGTACCATCTAGGCAAGCGTGGTCCATCGTCACTTACCATCAGGACAAATATTATCGTATAGATTGTTTTAGAATATATAAGTAAGCGTCGTGTTACCCGGGACATGTCGACGTCGCTGGTGGACTTGGGGCGGTAGACGTAGTCCTTGTTGGAGGGGAGCGGCACGCGCGCGCGCGCCACCCAGCCGGGCTCCCCCGGGCGGGGGGCGCGCGCCCCCCCGGGCCCCCCGGCGCCCCCGGGCGGGGGGGACCCGCGCCGCGCGCCCCCCGCGCCCCCCGCGCCCCCCGCCATCGCCTCGTCCCGCGCCTGCCGCTCCTCGCGCGTCATGGCTGCAGGGAGGGGACGGTACTCAACTATACCACAACCGAGCTTCTTACCGGGCGGTATCTCGGTTGCGACAGTTTTTTGCAGAGAATATATAAGTATTCTGTGATTATCAATTCGCCCGCCAAGGGTATGCTTCGTGTAACCATACTATACCAAGTTAGAAAATTTTATACGGAAAATTGACGCAAATGACACTGCATTCGGTGAACAGCTCGGCCGTGAGTATAGACAATTTCGAGAACAAACATTTGCAAAACTCGGACTAAGCTCTCAGGGGTTCAGCTAAGATACTGTGCAGGACAACGTCGTCGAAACATCTATTTAATGAATAATTATGTTATACTGTAATACATAAGCTACCTATGTAAAATAGATTAAGTCTCGATGGGTAAATAAAGCAATAATGATTGGGATAAACAGACAGTGCATAGGTACATAGGTAGGTGTGTAGGTAAATAGGTACGTAGGTACATAGGTACATAGGTACATAGGTAGATAGGTAAATAGTAGGTCGGTTATATCAGTACCAAAATAGTAACATGTAGTTAATCATAGTTTATAATTACATGTTAGAATAGTGTTCTCTTTTAAGTAAAGATCCATGTTAGAATAGTAGAGTGCTCTCTAAAAGGTAAGGAAACGAGGTTAAATAGTAAATTTGTATAGAAAAATGTAGCGAGCTCTGATTGGTCATTGCATACGGAAATTTCCATAAAAAGAAAGACGGGGACAGAAAATGTAATGGAAAATTCCACAAAGTCTCCCAATTGGTTGAAAGAGTACGTCTGTAATTGGCTAGCGAATAAGAACGCAGCTTTTCGTTAAGGAAATATTGTATAAATATAGAGCGCGTAGCCGCTACTGGCATGTATCGTTCCAGCCTCCAAATAGGAAACAGCTCCAAGAATAAAAAGTTACCAGTACACCAGCAACAGTATTTTCTTCATGCTTCAAGAGCTCCTGCCCCTCCAACCCAGCAATAGTTAATGTACATCTGGTACATTGGCTGGTCCATCGAGCGCCGGATAACGAGGGAAGTCTCCGAACTGAAACAAGAAGAACATCGAAGCTGCTCGAAATGCCGAACACCCGCTCCAGCAGCAAAGGCCGTCTCATTGCGGAAGAGGCCAAGCAGTCGTCGTCCTCTGGTACCACCGCTACTTCACAAAGCGTGTGGACCGAGACGACTGCAACCACAGCCTTAACTGCGGAGACGGCAACAACCACGACGACAGAAGATTCGACAGCGACGATGGCGGACGCATCCGCCGCCAATCCCTCCGTCACACGCTCCAACGTGACGGAGGCTACTGGTACAACAGCGAAGCTCATCGTGAGGCCGGGTACATCAACAGCCGAACAGCCCGTCCCGCCTAAAGCCAGGCAGGGCGAAACAGAAAACAGAAGAAAGGAAGCTTGTCTCACCGCCGCAGACAAGCCCCCGAACCCACGCAAGCATGGGGGTTCGGTCAGAACAGTACAGTCGCGCACAAAAGCGCGAAAGGTCGCGAAAGCCAAGGAAGAGCTTATGCGCCTAAAGGTGGAACTAGCCGCAGCACGACTAGCCACAATAGAAACAGAAGATACTGATGATGAAGACGTCTCCGTTTACACCAAGGCAGAAGTCGAAGCACGTGTGAGCACCTGGTTGGAACATCAGGGGGCTGAACCTCCGACTGAAGAACAGAACAAAGGGCCCGAACCACAGATCGATAAACAGAACACGGGACCCAAGCCATCGGTCGAAGAACAGAACACACACGTACATAGAAGAAACGAAGATAATGAACAGCAACAACAGAAGATACCATCAGTACCGGCGGGAGTCTGCCTTCAACCAGACTTCTCGCAACTATCGTCAGCAATCACACTCGCAATCAAAGCAGCCAGCCAGCCGAAGTACGCCGAGTTACCCTTCTTCAATGGTGGCCATCTAGACTGGCTATCATTCAACGCAGCCTACACCGAAACCATGGCCTCTTATACCAAGGTCGAGAACTTGAATCGCCTACGAAGAAATCTCAAGGGAAGAGCCAAGGAAGCAGTCGAAGGTCAACTTGTCTCCAACGCAGATCCAGCCAACATTATGCAGACTCTAGAAATCAGATTTGGAAGGCCTGAATCCATTGCCATAACAGAAATGGATGCACTCAGAGCTTTGCCACGTCTAACAGAGTCACCGAGAGATGTCTGCATTTTCGCCAGCAAAGTAACCAACGCCGTGTCTACTCTCCATGCGCTGCAATGCTACCACTTCCTGCACAACCACGAAGTTGCCAACACAATGGTGGAGAAGCTACCTCAAACGCTACGCGCCAAATACTATGACTTCGCTGCACTACAACCGAAAGGAACTCCTGAGCTGATAAAGTACGAACAATTCTTGAAGCGAGAATCTGAATTGCGTGCACCCTATGCACAACCCGAACAAGTGGGCTCACAGCCGCAGTCCACTCAACAGAACAAGCGCACAAACAACGTGCACACAGTAACAGAGAAGCAGTCAACAGCAAAGTGCCCAGTATGCGACGACACTGGTCACACCCCAATGGACTGCGAGAAGTTCAAGAACGCGAATGAAAACTCAAGATGGGACATCGCGAAGAACAAGCGTCTGTGCTTTCGATGCCTACGCTACAGAATGAAGAATCACAGCTGTCGGTCGAAACCATGTGGCATTGACGGCTGCAAGTACTATCACAATAAGATGCTGCATTACATCAAGAAAGCAGATAAAACAGAGAGCAACGATGAGAAATCAACAGAAGCCATCAACTCTACTTGGACCGGAACTCGAGAACAGTCATATTTGAAAATAATTCCAATCCAAGTGAAGGGACCAGCAGCAGCAGTCGATACATTCGCCCTGCTGGACGACGGCTCAACAGTAACGCTCATAGATGACAGCATCTGCAAGAAAGCTGGCATAACAGGACCCGTCGACCCGCTACACTTAGAAGCAATCAACAAAATAAAGACAGCGGAAACACAGTCAAGAAGAGTCAATTTTGCACTCAAAGGACTGAACGGTCACGAAGAACCGGTTCAAGCAAGAACAGTGAACAACTTGCAAGTCTCAACACAAGAAGTATCGACGGAACAAATAGAAAAATGCCAGCATCTACGAGACATCAGCAGCATCCTCACTTATAAGGATGCGAAGCCACGAATCCTGATAGGCCAAGACAACTGGCACATCCTCATCACATCGAAGATCAGAAGAGGTAACAGGAACCAACCAGTGGCATCACTCACGCCACTAGGTTGGGTGCTTCACGGGGGTCACACTCGTACCCTCGGACATAGCATCAACTTCGTCTCACATGTAACAGAAGCCCGAGAAGAGGACAACATAGAAGACATGATGAAGCAATACTTCTCCATGGACGCGCTCTGCCTCAACCCAAAGAAACCGAAGACAGATCCAGAGGAACAAGCCTTGCGTATTTTAACAGAAAATACAGTCCACACAGAAGAAGGAAAATACGAAACGGCTCTACTCTGGAAAAAAGAAGACATCACGCTTCCTGATAACTATGAAAACACTCGGAAGCGGCTGTTCGGTATAGAAAAGAAGCTAGATCGCGATCCACGTCTGAAGGAGAAATATACAGAACAAATGGAAGCCCTCATCACTAAAGGCTACGCTGAACCTGCACCAAAGATGAAGACGCAGAACAAAACTTGGTACCTGCCACATTTCGCAGTTATCAACCCGATGAAACCTGACAAGCTACGAGTCGTCCATGACGCCGCTGCCAAAACCAGAGGAGTAGCTCTCAACGATATGCTACTCAAAGGGCCAGATCTACTTCAGTCCCTGCCTGGCGTCATCATGCGATTCAGACAACATATGATCGCAGTGACAGCGGACATAAAGGAAATGTTCATGCAGGTCAAACTCCGGGTGGAAGACAGAGATGCGCTCCGCTATCTTTGGCGCAAAGATCGACGAGACGACAAGCCTCCAGAAGAATACAGAATGACTTCGCTGATCTTCGGGGCCTCAAGTTCTCCATCAACAGCAATATTTGTAAAAGACTTGAATGCCCAGAAACATGAACCCACACATCCAGAAGCTGCAGCTGCGATAAAAAAGAAGCACTACGTTGATGACTACTTGGACAGCTTCGAAAATATAGAAGACGCAGCGCGAACCGTGACAGAAGTTCGAGACATACATAAGAAGGCCTGCTTCGAACTCAAACAGTGGAAGTCGAACTCACCACGACTTCTCCAAGCTCTCGGAGAGAGTGACGCTAAAGAAGATACTGAACTCTACAAGTCCGAAGAAAGAACAGAACGAGTGCTGGGGCTCATATGGAAAACAGATACAGACACGCTCACCTTCAATCTCAATCTCACAAGAATACCGTCGCAATTAATCGAGGGGAAGACACCAACCAAGAGAGAAGCTCTCAGGGTCGTCATGTCATTATTTGACCCACTTGGCTTCGCATCTCCAGTCACGATCAGAGCGAAGCAACTTCTCCAAGAAGTCTGGCGAAGAGGAACAGATTGGGATGAAGAAATCCACAAAGACCTGTCTGAACAGTGGCAAAACTGGATCATCCACCTGAAGAATCTGCACAACGTGGCAATCCCAAGGCGCTACCTCAACTACAGTAACGCCACGATTCTCCAACTACACGTCTTCACAGACGCAAGCGAATCTGCCTACTCTGCAGTACTATTCTGGAGAACAGTAGCCCCCAATGGCGAAGTCAGCGTGTCACTCATCCTAGCGAAAGCGAAGGTAGCACCTCTGAAGCTCACCTCCATTCCAAGACTCGAGCTTCAAGCGGCCGTCATGGGAACACGCCTCGCCGAAACCGTCATAGAAGAGCACGAGAAGAAGCCACAGTCCAAAATCTTCTGGACGGACAGCAAAACAGCACTCACCTGGATTAAGACGGGGTCACGTTCTTATAAACCTTACGTGGCTCATCGTCTTGCGGCAATAGAGGAGAGTTCAACAGTCAACGAGTGGCGCTGGGTGCCGACAAAACTGAACGTGGCTGACGACGCAACAAGGGACGTGCCAACATTCTTCAACAAAGAACACCGATGGTTTAAGGGACCAGAGTTCCTGTACGAAGACGAAGATCGCTGGCCAACAGAACTGTCATCACCTATCCCAGAACCAACAGGCGAAGAAAGAGTCAACCATGTCGTCATCGGCAAAAAGAAACAGAAACTGTCCGAAGGACTACCCGAAGTCTCCCGTTTCTCCAATTGGGAAAGACTTCGCTACGCCACAGCAAGAGTACTGCAATTTATTCAATTGTGCAGAACTAAGAAACAGATGGTTCACTACACAAGAACCAAAAAGAACACAGAAGCGGATCCAGCATGGAAAAGAAACAAAACCAAAGCGTCAACAGTACAGAAACAAAAGAAGACGACAACAGAACAGAAGAAGTTCCATCCTGTCTCCGCTGAGAACCTGAAAACAGCAGAGGAGCTTCTCATGCGCTCCTCACAAGAGGATTCCTTCTCTCAAGAAATTGAAGATATCAAGAAAGAAAAGACAGTCAATAAAGAAAGTCGCCTTCATCAGTTGAGCGTCGAGTACGTCAACGGGGCTCTAAGACTGAGAAGCCGTATAGAAGCTACAGAACAAGTTCCAGAGAGCATCAAAAGACCAATGATCGTCGACGGAAATCATCCTACGATAAAACTCTGGATAACGAGCATTCATCGACAGCTACATCACTCTGGCGTCGAAGCTACAGTAAATGAATGTCGCCAACAGTATTGGGTACTACGTCTGCGACCAATAACCCGCACGTTAGTACGCCAATGTCTACACTGCAGAATGAAGACTCAAGCACCGCCGTACCCAAGAACAGGAGATCTACCGCCGTGTCGTCTGGCGCACCACAGACGAGCCTTCACGTTCACGGGCGTGGACTACTTTGGCCCGCTGACAGTCACCGTTGGTCGCACTCATCAAAAACGATACGTGGCCATCTTCACCTGTCTGACCACGAGAGCGATACATTTGGAAGTGGCAGCATCGCTCACCACAGATTCAGCGATCATGGCACTCAGACGCATGATTGCACGACGAGGCTGCCCAACTCAAATCTGGTCAGACAACGGCACCAACTTGAGGGGAGCGGACAAAGAGCTGCGACGAGCCATCGACGAAGCGACATCAGAAGAAGCGGCGAAACGCACGATCTCATGGCGTTTCATCCCACCTGGCGCACCGTTCATGGGAGGAGCCTGGGAAAGAATGGTACGATCGGTGAAGACAGCCCTGACAGCAACTCTCCACGAAAGAAGTCCTTCAGAAGAGGTCCTCACGACACTGCTGGCCGAAGCAGAGTATACGGTCAACAGTCGACCATTGACACACGTCTCAGTCAATGCAGAAGATCCGGAAGCCCTGACACCAAATCACTGGCTCCTGGGAGGACCTGGGCGAGTACCAACACCAGGCGAATTCAACGATAAGGACACCGTCTCAAAGAACAGCTGGCGAGCAGCACAAAGGTTAGCCGATACATTCTGGACGAGATGGGTGCGCGAGTTTCTCCCCGAGCTTCAAAACCGGCGGGAGCCTCACGGACGAGGCCCTATAGTCAAAGTTGGAAATCTAGTCCAACTGATTGACGCCAACTTGCCTCGCAACATCTGGATCCGAGGCAAAGTTATAGCAACGTACCCCGGGCCGGACGACATCGTGCGCACCGTGGACATCAAGACCAAAGGAGGAGTCCTGCGAAGGCCAGTACGGAAAATGGTGATCCTGCCGATTGAAGACGTTGATCCAGCACCGGTAGAAGATGTGACGGAGCCACACGGCGGGAGAGATGTGCAGGACAACGTCGTCGAAACATCTATTTAATGAATAATTATGTTATACTGTAATACATAAGCTACCTATGTAAAATAGATTAAGTCTCGATGGGTAAATAAAGCAATAATGATTGGGATAAACAGACAGTGCATAGGTACATAGGTAGGTGTGTAGGTAAATAGGTACGTAGGTACATAGGTACATAGGTACATAGGTACATAGGTAGATAGGTAAATAGTAGGTCGGTTATATCAGTACCAAAATAGTAACATGTAGTTAATCATAGTTTATAATTACATGTTAGAATAGTGTTCTCTTTTAAGTAAAGATCCATGTTAGAATAGTAGAGTGCTCTCTAAAAGGTAAGGAAACGAGGTTAAATAGTAAATTTGTATAGAAAAATGTAGCGAGCTCTGATTGGTCATTGCATACGGAAATTTCCATAAAAAGAAAGACGGGGACAGAAAATGTAATGGAAAATTCCACAAAGTCTCCCAATTGGTTGAAAGAGTACGTCTGTAATTGGCTAGCGAATAAGAACGCAGCTTTTCGTTAAGGAAATATTGTATAAATATAGAGCGCGTAGCCGCTACTGGCATGGGATTTGCCAAGTGTCTGTGTGTACGGACTGACGTGTTAGTCGCAAATAAGAAGTGTCTGCATTCGTTTCGTGTGTGAAACGGGGGTGACCCTTACCCGGAGTTCATCTGCGGAGGGGAATATCAGCGCCAGGTGAAGTCGGGGGGGTGCAGCATGCTGTAACTCTCCCAGCAGTCACGCGCAACACATCACCAGTGAAGTGCCGAGATGGAACCGTGCGCGGGACCATCTAAAGGCCCGGTTCCGGGCCAACAACCCAAGAAGCCGCCGTCTGCTGAGACTACGGAAGCAGAGGCAGGGAGGACCCCGCCAGCCGGCGACATATCGCCTATGTCGCCAGTTGGAGTCGAGCCGCAGGAGGCTCCATCCGGGGCAGAACTGACGCCGAAAGGGCTGCACGAGCGTGATGTGCTCACACTCGCCCGGCTTATGCAAGCCGGGGCCCTTTCGGATGGCATGATGCGCTGGATGGCGCTATACCTGCGTCTCCAAGAAGCCGACATGGGAAATAAGGAGCTGTCAATAGATGACAGGACGGCGTTGGAGTTCGCGGCCAACTCCATCATCACCTTGCCGCCCATTACGCATCTGACGTTGATGCCACGCCGCCGAAAACGCGAGACGCCACCCTCAGGAGAGACAGTGAAGAGGATACGCATGCGGTCGCTCTCCGCGAGTCCTCCCTCCGAGGAGAAGAAAAGAAGATCCGCCAGGGACGTGACTCCGCCACGGCCGAGGAAGGAGAAAGCTGTTGCCGCAATACAGCCTCCCCCCCTCGAACAGAGACCGCCGAAGAAGAAAAAGACTTTTGCAGAAAAAGTCCAAGAAGCCCGAGAACTGCAAACGGAGTTAGGAGGGGCCACCCAGGCTCCTCCCCGTAGAGAAGCCCAAGCCCCGCCCCATAGAGTCAGCCAAATTGTGCTCTCCGAAGAACAGGGCCCGCCCCGTAGAGCTCCTGGGGGAACGCCCAGTAGAGCCCCGGGGAGGGAACCTGAGAGAAAGGGGAAGTACCCCCCACTGGTAGTAGAAAAACTACCCAATTGGACCCGCCACTTCAAGAACCTAAGAGAGAAGCTAGGCAGAGCGCCGAACGGACGCCCATACGGCCAGGGCATTCGTTTCACCCCATTGGACGAGGTGGAGTACAGAACAATCCAAAGCTACCTCGGTCAATTAGAGAAAGAAGAGAAGATCAGCTGGTTCTCGTACTCATTACCGGCTGAAAAGAGTCTCAAGGTGGCCATTCGAGGCCTGCCGGCGGATACGGATGTGAACGAGATCCAAGAAGCCCTAGAGGAAAAGAACTTTGCCCCTGAATACATAAAGAACATCAAGGGGCGACAAGGGAGGCCGGGTAGTATCTTTTACGCCCAATTTAAAAAGACGACAGAGCTCACTCCGGCCATTTACGAACAGAGTGAGATTCTCGAGATGCCTGGAATAAAAGTGGAGGCATGGCGCGCAAAGAAGGGACCAGCGCAATGCCATAGATGCCAAAAATTCCGGCACAGCTCCCACAATTGCCACCGCCAACAGGCGTGCGTGAGGTGCGGGGAACCGCACTCAGCGAAGGACTGCACCAGACCTAGAGAAGTCCCGGCAACGTGCGCCAATTGTGGAGGCCCTCACCCGGCAAATTTTAAAGCGTGCCCTGTCTTTCGCGCCGAAATTCGGAATAAAAGAGCAGGCACGCTGGCTGAAACCCTACCCGACTCAAGAAGAGGTAGACGAGGCGAGACGCTGGTAGCCCCGGCGATAGTAGAGGAGACCGCTGCGTCCTCACTCATGGCCCCAGCAAACCTCCCCAAAGGCCAGAAAGGCCCAAAGGCACCGAGGAGGAAGGCCGCCCCTGCGGAGCCAACCGAGAAGCCGAAGAAAGAAGCACCTCCGAAAGATTCCCTGGGAAGAACCATTGGAGTCCTGAAAGAAATATTGGAAGCCGTGCAGTCTGGCGAGGACGCGGAGTCGGCCACCTTAAGGGGGCTGATGACCATCCTCAATAACAATGGGAGGAATTAGGGTAGTCCATTGGAACGCACAGACGCTCGCGGGGAAGGTAAAACTGCTGGCCACCTTCCTCCGCGAGCAGAACATAGATATATTACTGGCCAGCGAGACTCATCTAAAGGAGAGGGATACCCTGAGAGTACCAAACTACATCGTGTACCGAAAGGATGAAACCTCTCGCGAAGGAAAAGCATACAGAGGCCTAGCAGTGTTGGTCCACCGAAGGATCATCCACCAGCTGATTCCTGTCGAGGAGTTCCAGTCCTTCCAAGCACTGGGCGTACTCGTCAACATGGATGGCCAGAACCGACGACTGTTCGGTATCTACAAACCACCCAGTGAGGAACTGAAACCAGCGGAGCTACGCAAGCTACTAGATCCCACTATACCAACAGTCGTCGCCGGCGACTTCAATGCCAAACACCCACACTGGAACTCCTCCAGGACGTGCAAAAACGGACGGATATTATTCCAGGACTCGGTGGACCATGACTATGAAGTAGTAGGCCCAGATGAGCCAACGCACTACGACACCGTGAGCGAGGACATCATAGACCTAACGGTCTACAAAGGTCTGAGAACCCCACCGGACCAATTAGTACTGCCGGATCTCCCCTCGGACCACAGGCCAGTACTTCTGACCTTCAACGAGGCCCCAAGTAGAGTAGCCCCCTCCGCTAGGAGGAGGAAAATCTGTTGGGGCACGTTCCAAGAAGAGGCAGAGAAGAACGCTACCACTAGACCGATAGAGACAGCAGCTGACGTCGAGGAAGGCACGAGAGAACTGACCAAGGCCATTCAGTCGTCCCTGGAAGCAGCATCGCACACCTCCATCCCGGGGAAGCGTCTCGACCCTCTCCCGAAATGGATAAGGGACCTTATTCGCGAGAAAAGGGAGGTCAGGATGGCCTGGCAGCGATCAAGATGCCCGACGCAAAAGCAGAAGCTGAACAGTCTAGTGGAAAGAGTCAAAAAGGCGTTGACGGATAATGCAGCAGACGTGTGGGAGGAACACATTCTAGAAGTGGGTGAGGATGTCCCCTCGGTCCACCGCCTCTGCAAAAGGATGAATAGGGAGCAGACGCCAGTGAGGCCACTTATTGGTCCGGATGGGAATCTGAAGTTTCTCGCTAAAGATCGTGCAGAGATTTTTGCAAAGACCCTCGAAGCGCAGTTCAGACCCAACGATACCACTCAAATTGAGCACGTCTCCAGCATAGAGAGAGAGGTTAAGGAGTACCTAGAGAGGCCCTCACTATCAATAGTCGACCCCATCTTCTTAACACCAGGAAGAGTAAAAAGGTCGATCAGCAAGCTTCCGAACAAGAAGGCACCAGGACTGGACGGAATACCTAACGAAGCCCTAAAACACCTACCCCCGAAGAGCGTCGTAGCCCTGACCAGGGTTCTGAACGGGATACTTAGAACCGGACACTTCCCCGAGGAGTGGAAGATAGGAAAAGTGGTGATGCTCCCTAAACCCGGAAAAGACACCAGAAAACCGGAGAACTATCGGCCCATCACGCTATTGAGTACACTCTCGAAACTTTTCGAGAGGCTCTTGCTGATGCACTTGACGCCATACATTCCACCGAGAGAGGAGCAATTCGGGTTTAGGTCTGAGCACTCCACAACGCTCCAAATCACAAGGATAGTACATGAAGTGGCAATGAGTCGAAACAAGAAAGAAACCACGGCGGTGGTCCTACTGGACATGGAAAAGGCGTTTGACAGAGTATGGCATGAGGGACTGCTGTACAAGCTGGCAACGTCACCAACCCCACCGCAGATCGTCAAAATCATCTCCTCCTTCCTCGCCGGGAGGAAGATCACAGTCTCCGTGGAGGACCAATTATCGGAGATGAAGCCAGTGAAGGCAGGGGTCCCCCAGGGCAGCTGTCTTTCGCCAACGTGCTACGCCTGGTACACCAACGACATTCCTGTCGTCGGGCAGGCGAAGTTAGCTCTGTACGCGGACGACGCAGCGTACTATGCTTCCTCATACAGACCAGCGTTCTCGGCCAAAAGATTGCAACCAACACTAGACGAGCTGCCAGTTTGGCTGGAGAAATGGAGAATGAGCGTCAACGTGGGGAAAACGCAAGCCATTCTCTTCGGCCAAACTCATCTACCGCAACCGTTGAAGTTAATGAACCAGGAGATCCCGTGGCAGCCGACGGTAAAATACCTCGGTGTCACGCTCGATAGAAGGTTGAGCTTCCGGCACCACGTGCATCAGACCGTGGGAATGGTGAAAGGGGCGAGAGCCAAACTTTTCCCAGTCCTACGGTCAAAGCTGCCGCTAAGAACAAAGCTTATGATCTACAAAACATACATTCGGTCACGGCTTACGTATGCCGCCCCAGCGTGGTATGCGTACCTGGCCGAATCAAACAAGAAGAAGCTGCAGGCGCAAGAAAATCAGACGCTGAGGACGATCGTCGGCGCGCCGAGATATGTCAGAAACTCAACCATCGGCAGAGACCTAGAGATGCATGAAAATGTCGAAGCCTTCGTGAAAAGACTTACGAAGAGGATGTTTACAGCAGCCGACATGTCAGGACATGCGCATATACGGGGCATTGCGCCCCTACACGCGAGACCACCGGACGAGACAGGGAGGAGGAAAAAGACGCCATACCAGCGCGACCTCATTGCTGGAGAGGTAGAAGCCGGAGAACGGGGGAGGGATCCGACGGTGGCTGCAACGCCACGGCCGCCGATCGACTTCACCGGGCCTCCCATGGGTTAACCATGGGTCTCACCTGGTGGGGTCTGTATCGCCCAAGGCAACTTTGTAGTCACCGGAGGTGAAATCCTCCAGAAGAGACCAGGACAAATCCACCCAACAGACCTGCTCATAGTAATGGGCAGAGACGAGCCAGGGAGAGAGGGCTAAGCCCTGATACCCTTTCCCTCGCGGGAATAAGCGAGAAGAAGACTAGTCGTCTACTGGCATGTATCGTTCCAGCCTCCAAATAGGAAACAGCTCCAAGAATAAAAAGTTACCAGTACACCAGCAACAGTATTTTCTTCATGCTTCAAGAGCTCCTGCCCCTCCAACCCAGCAATAGTTAATGTACATCTGGTACAGATACCTTTCTATAAGCGTTAACGCCAAACGATAACTCAAATTGTAAGGAAATGACACTGGAAATCGTTTTCTTTTCCGCAGCTAATGTCATTCCAGTACATTTTGGACCTAATGTTTAACATTAGCGCTAGTAAAAAGGAATCTTTTGCTAAAGCCCCAGGGGGTCTAGCAAAGAAACCAACCACTAACGCTAACGCCAAACGCTAACTCCAAAATGTACTGAAATGATATTTCGGAAATGGCTAACTTTTCCGTAGCGAATGTCATTTCGATACATTTTTGGAGTTAGCGTGAGGCGTTAGCGTTAGCAATTGTGATTTTTGCTAGACCCCCAGATCCGTATACACTGAAGTTTGTTAGCTCTTAAGTTCCCACTAAGACCTAGGAAGTACAAAAATGCATTGCAGTATGTAGTATGTATATCGATAGAGATAAGTGCAAATTTAAGAACTGTCAAAGTTTAGTACAGACGAACATTAAATTAGACTAAGATATCATAGTTCCTACATTTTTAAGCAAGTAACGAAATTTTATTTTATTTTATTTTATTTGGCACACAAAACAGAATATAACCAAATACAAGAACAAGAAAAAAGAAATTACATACATTTTATACCGAATTTGCGTAATTTAACTCAATGGATTAAACGCCCTTCCGAGCAAACTATAAAGTCTCTTTTCTAGTGACCGCGAAATAATTAGGACCAATATTCTATTCCACAATAATAACACATATAAATTTAAGGTAAACAGACAGTTGCATGCAATACTCAACTAAAGATTGAAGACAGCGGGGGGTAGCTTTAAGGCAACGGATAGTTTAAAAATGGGAGGACATTTTAAAGATTAATGGATAAGTTAGAGAAAGTGAAGTATTTTCGAAGTCGTGGAAGGGACGCGGTATCATTAAAGTAAATAGATAAATTGAAAACGGGTGGACATTTTAAAAGTTAATTTAGTACAGTGGAGTACCTTTGAAGTCGGTGGAGAGGTTGAAGATAGGCCTCGCCCACTCGGAGATGAGCCTCCCGGCGCGCTCGCGGTTGGCCTTGGTCTCGCGCGGGTGCTTGTACAGGTACATCACGGCCTTGCCGATACCCGACTGCTTCAGGAGGGCCTTGTCGATCGCCGGGAACTGCAACACGTGAGGCGCCGTGAGCCTGGCTACGTGGGATGCCGGGAGACTGGGACACGTGGGATACCGTGGGACTGGGGCACGTGGGATACCGTGAGACTGCGACACGTGGGATACCGTGAGACTGGGACACGTGGGATACCGTGAGACTGCGACACGTGGGATACCGTGAGACTGGGACACGTGGGATACCGTGAGACTGGGACACGTGGGATACCGTGAGACTGCGACACGTGGTATACCGTGAGACTGGGACACGTGGGATACCGTGAGACTGCGACACGTGGGATACCGTGAGACTGGGACACGTGGGATACCGTGAGACTGGGACACGTGGGATACCGTGAGACTGGGACAAAGGCTGCCGTGAGACTGGAACACATGGGACACAGTGAGATTGAAACACGTGGGATAGCGTGAGATTGATACACATGGGATAGCGTAAGATTGAAACACGTGAGGTGGTGTGAGACTGGGGCAGTGGGATAGCGTGAAAACGGGACACGTGGGGCACCGTGAGACTGGGGCACGTGGGATCACACAACTATACTCACGTCCATGAGCAGCTTGAGGATGGACTCGCGGATGAGGAGACACGGAAGGGCCCGGTTGGGCATGGGCGCGAGCCAGTCACAGAGCACGTTGAGGACGTTGTGCTCGAGGAAGGCGAGCTGCAGGTCGCGCTTGATCAGCTGCGAGAGGGCAGACTTCAGCAGCGACACCTGGGCCGGGGGAGAGACGCACGTTATATTATGTTGTTCCTGACGACCGATGGGGAAGAAAGGTTCTCGAGCGGCGACCACGAACCGGAAAACGCAGCGTAAGCAGGCCCTCCTAGGTGGAGAGCCGATCTGGTCAGAGCCGCGGGGAGCATGCAGCCGCTCAAAGTGGCGCTCCTTGGCGGAGGCCTATGTTCAGTAGTGGACGATTTCAGACGGATGAAAGTAAATTTTAGTAGAATCAGTTCTAAAGACACTCACGATATCACCCTTAACAATCAGCGCCAAAATGACAAAAAGCAAATGATGAAATGGTTTCAGTCAGCACCAGCATACAACCGAGGCGAGCGGCTGGCAGAGATGACCGACCTTCTTGACGGCGGGCTGGTTCTTCCGGTTGAGCTCCCGGTCCTCGTCGGCGGCGCGGCGCATCTGGTGCAGGAGGTGCGCGATGAGGTCGTCGTTGTCGTTGATGATGCCGATGTCGCGCCGCCGCCGCCGCCCGCGCCGCTCCTCGCGCTTGCGGGACAACATCAGCTCGAAGTCCGACATGCCGCCCGACACCTCCGTGCTGCTGCTTGTACATGGACATTACATACATACACGATACGTATCCTAACGTAACACTGTAACCGCCCTACATAGTCTAGTCGAGTCTCAGTTCCATAAGTCATCACTGGCAACACACATTGATTGAAAACTTTTGATTTTAGGCTTTGTGGTATTTTGAACGAAAAAAATCACTCAAATTAAATTATTGTAATTACTGCGCATTTAAAAATTTCCATCAACCGGTACCTTAATTAGCAAAATATCTGTAATATGCCTAGAGTTGGTCGGTTGATGCTGGAGGAGTTGTTGGCAACAAAAAAGATCTATGAATTTAGAAATGTCAAAATCACAAAGTATCTCATTATCGGCCGGCAGACATCCCCTGCTGAACATATGCCTCTACAATAAAACGTCACTTTGGACGCTTCAGTATCATAGAGAAAGATTACCCTAACCACCTGCCTGCCTGTTTTGGCTTGGCTTGAACTAACAACCAATGGGAAAAAGGTCCATAAACCGGAAGGCGCAGCGTAGGCCCCCATCTGGTGGACCGACGATCTGGTGAGAACCACGGAAGTCTATGGATACCGAGCTGCTTAAAGTGGCGCTTTTTGAGGGAGGCCTACGTTCAGCAGTGGACGTCTTCAGAGACGCTTCACGCTTGCTGGCAGGCGGCTCAATGATCACAGATACGATGCTGACCGATTGACCTGTTACATTATCCGCTGGGTGTGTGACTCACCTCTTGGAGTCCGGAGCGATGTCATCATCTGAGGAGTCGTCGTCCTTCCTTACGGCGGCGGCGGGGGCAGGTGGTGCCATCTCCCCCCCCTCCCCCCCCTCCCCCGCGCGCGGCCGCTTGCCCCCCCCCCTCCCCCTCCTCGTCCGACGCGAGCCGCACGGCGCGACGCTTGCCGCCCGGACGCACGCCGGACTCCGACCCCGATCCGGACCTGGATCGGGACCTGACCGGGCGTCACCGGGGTTTTTTATTTATACTACCTGATTTTGAATTGGCATATTATCCCGAAAGGGGGTAAATCTACACCCCAAGGTAGACAATGTTCCTTCTACGACTTTACTAAATTAAAAGTTTTTCATTGAAGTAATGCCATGTAAAGTTTACATTCGGACTCAGTTGGTAGTATCCCTGCCTTCTGGACTGAGGGCTGTGGGTTCGATTCCTACCCAGGACAAACATTTGTGTGATCAACATAGATGTATGTTCTGTGTCTGGGTGTTATATTGTATTCCATGTATGTATTTACAAAACAAAAAGTATATAAGTATTGTATCAGTTATCTGGTTTCCATAGTACAAGCTATGCTTAGTTTGGGGCTAGATGGCGCTGTGTGAAATGTCCACACATATTTATATATTTATTCATTTATTAAAAGATAGCCTTAGCGCAGCTGGGTGGTTGAACTTCGTCCTTGACCGAGTGCACATAAACGAGTTTAATGACCTGTGTTTAAAAATGTATTTATAGTATCTTGTTAACTCTCGTAGCGATCGCGCGTGCAATTTTGCGAGTGGATTTATATTTGGTGGTTTGGGAACACCCAGTTTCAAGTAAGGCTCACACAACTTGTAGGGTATCATGGCCCCAGTCCCCCCCATTTCGGGATAACATACCAATTCAAAGTCACCTTGTATAGGTACACAAAACTAATAACAATATAGAACCTATTCAAATATAGATACTAAATCACGATCTGGACCGTAACTTAAAACCACCAGCATGTCTGGGTCCGACCCCGACCGGTCGGGACCTGAGCGTGCATTACTCGGCCATTACTTTTGTTTCACTAGCCAGTTTTTTTTTTGGGTGGATAGGTGTATACGTAGTATCCGATGCTATTGTATACTTCTTTCCGCTACAAATCGTACAAGAAACGATTGAAAATACGCTAATTTTAACACTTAATTAAATTCCTAATAACTAAATAAAATAAAAAAATTTAACACTTAAACAAGTCAAGAAATTGGATTTCACCTCTAAAATTATTGTTGAGCTCCGCGGTATTCGGAGTAAATAAAAATTATCCTATTTTAATTTAGCGTATTTAAACAATCTGCTTTCCAAATTTCATCAAAATCAGTTTAGGAGTTACAGAAATAGAAGGTAACAAACATTCACACACACACATGAAACTTTTGCATTTAATAGAACAAGATATGAAATGTCCACACATATTTATATTTATTTATTTATACTTATATTGTTCTTTCTAAAAATAAAAATATATAAAAAGCGCTTCAAGTCTTATGAAGCTAGCCTATAATAAATGAATTTAAAAAAAGAAGTATATATTGTATAAACTAGATATTTTAATAATGTAAATTAAATTTACTGAGACTGTTCTAAAAAAATTACATTATCAAATAAAGCGCTTTAGCAATTTACTATGACTTGTCCGTGGTTAAACTAGACTTTGATATGACTTTGCCAACTTTCGTAGCACATGCGACAACCTATGAGAACAAGCACACACCAGTGACACGCACAAGCACATCGCACTAACAAATGGCAATGTTAGGAGTAAGTGAACTAAGTAGTTACATAATCTGACTCAAGTTGAATCTCACCTGGAGCGCGACTTGGAGCGGGACCGCGACCGGGACACGCGGGACCCCGACCGGGACCGGGACTTGGACCGCGACTTGGATCTGGATCGGGATCTAGATTTGGACCGCGATCCAGATCGGGATCGGGACCTGGAACGGGACTTGGATCGAGACTTGGAACGGGATCTGGACCGAGACTTGGAACGGGACTTAGATCGAGACTTGGACCGCGAACGCGACCTGGACAGAGCCTTGGAACGAGATTTCGATCTTGACTTGGAACGGGATTTTGATCTTGACTTAGAGCGGGACTTTGATCTTGACTTGGAGCGGCTTGTCCTCGCCGTCACCGTCCCTGCAACAAGCCACCGGTAACTATACCCTTCGCTACAATATTATACCTGTACAGTATTATACCTGTTATTACATTTGATTGTAGCTTACCTGGTTCCGCAGATTTAGATTGAGAACGTGATCTGGACCTGGACTTAGACCGCGATTTTGATCTTGATATCGATTTAGACTTTGACCTCGACTTCGACCTAGATTTAGACCTTGACCGCGATCTAGATTTAGACCTTGACTTCGATCTTGACATAGACTTTGACTTGGATCGTGACCTGGACCTGGACTTGGATCGGGATCTTGACTTAGAGCGTGACCTGGATCTAGACTTGGACCTTGACTTCGATCTTGACTTGGACCTCGATTTTGATTTGGATCTCGATTTGGATCTAGATTTGGACCTTGACTTTGACTTTGAACGTGATTTGGATCGCGAACGCCTAGCCTCAGCACCTGGAAAAACACAGAACAGGTTGTAAAGTAGTTTGGCTACGAGTTAGGTACATATTACTACAAACGGCATAACATTACTAACCAGCATCTTCCTCCGCCGCACCTTTGCCCACTGACTGCGCTGACCCGCTGCGGGACCGAGACTTGGATCGCGAACGTGACTTGGACCGAGACTTGGATCTCGACTTGGATCGGGACTTGGATCTCGACTTGGATCGGGACTTGGATCGGGACTTGGATCTCGACTTGCACCGGGACTTGGATGGCGCCTTGTAGGGGGACTTGGACCGAGACTTGGAGCGCGAACGTGACTTGGATCGCGACTTTGAGCGCGAACGTGACTTGGATCGCGACTTTGACCGGGACTTTGATCGCGACTTGGATCGCGAACGTGACTTGGACCGCGACGCAGACTTGGATCGCGAACGCGACTCGCGTTTAGATGTTGTAGAACCGTCGTGGGACATCTTAGAATCTGATTCAACCTGAAGAAAATAATAAAACAATTTAGGAGTGGTTTTACAACAACAAAGCAAACAAGACATTTTTAGTTAATTGATTAATTAAAAAGGATGACAAGTTATATTGTTGGTCTCCATTGGTCAGGCACGTTCCTATACAATGGTTGTCACATGCCGTAAAGTTTTTATTTTATGTAAAGAAATGATTAAGAATCACTCAGAACTCTAAACGAATAGTTTTGCGTGACACTGCGTTGCACTGCTGAGTTGAACTAATTTCTTGGAGTTGATGACACCATTTCTGATATTATTTAATCAACACATGAAGGTGATCGATTAATACTATCATTGAAATGTTCTCAACAAAACGGGAAGATGCATCGCAGGCCAGCCGAGACTAGGTGGACGTCTTCAGGCGGTTGATGATGATGATGATCATTGAAACTAGTTTTATATCATCATTACTCTAACTGGACTCAATTGACTTTAAAGGTTTGATTTCATAATGTAAAAAAAAACACAAGCAACACTTACAGATCTACTGCGGGAGCGTGATTTCCTGCCGCCTGTAACATTAGCACATTAATGAGCGTGATTCATCATTTCATATTCATGTCTTTTTTAACAATGAATGGCTAACATTTGACTGCAGGCTCACCTGATGGTAAGTGAAGATGCGGTCGAAGATGGAGCATGCTTGCCTAGAAGATACCGGTTTACTCTAGCTTTTAAAACTCTCAGATTATATTTGTCAGGAAACAATGACTGTTAAGGTGTTCTATTCCTTCGCTGTCTGAATTATAAACAAGGAATCAAAATGCTTTGCACACATTCGAGGAATTTCTACCATCCATACATGAATGCCATGTTTCCATGGGTCTAGTTGTATATGTGTATTGTCTTAACATGTAGCACTGTAGAAGTTCAATTAAAACACTGTTTCAGACTTTCACGGTTGTTTACTATGTTTTTAATAGTACTTACAGGATTCTAATCACGGTAAATATCCCGTAAGTACTATTAGAAAAGTTCAATTAAATTTATTAAGAGTTGATGTTTATTCCTGATAACTAAAACACAACTGGACCAGGTTTTGTAAATCATTTAGTCACCACCCCCCATCCCATGCCTAAGCAATGCCTAAGCCAGAGTTCTGATTTACTGCATGATCTGGGGGAGACTAGACCATCAGAACTCGGCACAATCATGTAACTTCCTGGAATGTCTGCATCAAATAAGCAATTGAATGGCAAAGATTCAAGACAGTAAAACCAAGTAACTTTAACCTAAATATAGGCAAATAAATGTTTCGCAGCAGACATATTATTATCAGTTAATTGTTAGGTATGTCTTTTACATGCCTAAGTTTGTTATGTTAGTAGGCATTATGTACTCTACATAACATTTAGGTACATTACAACATGGGTATTGTAATAACAAATTGGGTGACAAGTAGAGAAGTCTATCAGCGACAAGACCATTAACTGTAAGGTTAGTTGTTTAGTAAAAGGTACAGTGTACAGCTAGATGTCATGAGAATTTTTAATATAGTTAGATCAATGCACTAGGTGAAGCAGCCTCATCGATCTCAATAAATACCTAATAAATTATACTTAATTGTACACTTTGTGCATGGAAACCGTCTATCTATACTGTTAAATGATGGTTAAATTTAAATAATTGGTTTCATTAGCTCCTTTTGATAAAAAAAAATAGTTCACGCAGCAGTAGTGAGGTTAGCCTGGTCTGGAATACAACAATATTTAACAGTTTTACCTGTATCAGCAGTATCTACATCCATATCGGCCATTTCTTATAAACTTTTTTTATTATTATCAGGAAACAACAAGGGCAAGGAGACTTAAATTATTGAATAAAATTCAAATCAAAAGCTAAGCAAAGCAATATTTTTTCGAAACAGATTTTTTTGTGGGATGTCAATTGTCAACTCATTCAACTGACAACCAGTGACAATGACTTCAACATCAACTCGACAATGACAATTGGCATTTCCCCCTATTCCGATTCGCAGCATGAATCGGAATAGGGGCTTCATAATCGCTATCATCGCTCACAACGCTCACGTTCCGATTCACGCTATAATCGATAATATCAATATTATCGCGCTAATAAGTTGTGAGCGCAACAACGATATCCCTTGTAAAGTAAACGTCACGACTGACGCCATCTGGCGATATCACAGTCCGTTATTGGTCAACTTTCAACTTCTTATTATGGCCTCTGCGGTGTTGCCACAATTTTGCCAATGTCACGTGGATAGAGTAGAAACCACACGATGGAGATTGAACGGTGGATATAGAATTTTGGCCGGTTATTCGGATCTGAGTTATATCTGGAACAAATAAAACACCACGAGACATACAAAAGCACATATATACATACAAACAGGACATGGCAGTAACAAACAGATAGATACGTACAAAAATGTTAGTTTCTATATTACTATTTTACGATTTTATTTTGTTAATTAGTATGAATTTCATAGTACCCAGAATAATGCGGAGGCATTTAGATTGGATCTTAGATAACTTGTCCAGAGCAGCTTTATTCCCAGGGTCTAACAAAAACGATCCATAGTCTAAGTGGCTTCGTATAATGGCATTATACAATAGCTTTTGGCAGTACGGATGAGATCCCCACCAAACACTAGAAAGGGCATGGAGGATATTAATATTTTTTTCACACTTTGCCACAACATGATTGAAATGGGGAACTCCAGTTAGCCTTGTGTCCAACCAAACACCTAAAAACTTCACAGAGTTGTGAAGGGGAGTAGTTTCTCCGTCATATTGTAAGTTTATATAAACAATAAATAAATAAATGAATAAAATAAATACCTATTAAAAATAAAATAAATATAAATAAATATACATAGCAGTATTAGATGGAAGACAGATAATGAAGCCTTACCATCCGATTAAAAACTGGTAAGGATTTTGCGCGTCTTACTTCTTCTGGCAGCGCATTCCAAAGTCGGACAGCTTCTACAGTGAACGACTTATCATGAAAACTAGTGAGGACAGGCATCCGAAGTTGCAGGGTTTCAGACGAGCGGAAGTATCTGGATTGGGTGAGGTACAAGAACTTAAAGCATTCTTTTAAGTAGATAGGAGTGGAAGGATTGAAAAGTATATTATATAAGAGAGAGAGAATGCGAGTATTCCGGCGACAGCGAATAGGTAACCATAGCAGCTTTTTTCGAAATTCAGAGATATGGGGGTCTAGCAAAGATACGAACCACTAACGCTAACTCCAAACGCTAACTCCAAAATTGTACTGAAATGACATTCCGGAAATCACTAACTTTTCCGCAGCGAATGTCATTTCAATACATTTTTGGAGTTAGCGTTTGGCGATAGCGTTAGCGTTTGTGATCTTTGCTAGACCCCATGGTCATATTTGCGGAGGCCATATATGAACCTTATGCAATAATTTTGTAAGTGTTCAAGCAAGATTACGTTTGACAAGTAGGGCACCTGCATACCCATCCTGGCAGTCATCCCTAAGACAAGAGTAGCCTGAAACTCGATAATGAGATCCAGGAACAAACCATGTCTCCGAGATGGCCACCAGGATGGTTGCATACTTTCTAATTAGAAAATAGAGGTCATCAGTCTTCGGACGAAGACTTGGCGTTCCATTGTAATATCTGGCTGTGATCCATTATGACTAATGAACGATGAGAGTTGGGAGATCATATGGGCAACGTTGGGCGGTAGATTTATGGAATTTTGGGAAATAATGCTGATAATTATAGTCAGCAGCTGAACTAGCAGCTGATCTTGGGATTCTTCACGAGGAAGAGAGGAACATTGGGACATTTGGAGGGCAAATCCATTAGGTAAGGAGGAGGGGACTTCTGAGATGATGGCTTGATGCGCTGCCTTATCATAGGACTTTCCAAGAGGGGCGTGGGCTTCGGACTACGATTTTACTGTATGACTGTATATGCTGAGGGGGCTGGGTAATGGTAGAGGAGTGAGGTCTTGTCTGTAGACGGTCAGGTTGAGTCTCTTTAACTACCTTGGTAAATGATTTTCCAACTTTTGGGAATTGGGCAGCTGCTTCTTCATAAGAAACTCCATCTCTAGACATGACAATCTTTATGGACTTTTGTCTGTTTTGTTCAGGGCAGGTCCTACAAATTGAAAAATGCTTTGCAGAACAATACCTTGGTTTCAGGGATAAGATAGTCATCACCTAGATGAGGTTGGGCACAGCAATAGCACCTGGGCTTGGAGCGGCACTGAGCCTTTATATGTCCAAAACGGCAGCAGGCCATACATTGGATGGTAGGGTATTGATAGGTCTCTACTTCTAGAGAGGAGTAGTATGAAAACACACGAGCGGGTAGTTGTTGGCCTCTGAAACTAAGTACAACAGTTTGAGTAGGTTCCCATACTGTGTTGCCATCTACTTTGTTCTTCCTATTAAGGCGTCTTGCTTTCAGGATGCTAGTGCAATAACCGGCAACTTTCACAGACTCAACAAACTCTTCCATAGACCAATCCACAGGTACCCCGTGGACCAGGCCCATCCTGGTAACATTAAATTTTGGGGTAGTAGCCTCGTACTGGTACGCTTTCATTATAGGGTTATTTAAGAACTTGTTAGCACCAAAAGCAGATTTGGATTGAACAGAAATCTTATTCCGGCCAACCTTTTTCACTCCATCCTGGCATATAAACTCGATCTTGTTGTATGATAAAAACTGGCCAAATCTAATAGAACGAATCGACATACCTGAGGCTAGATCGGGTTCTACTCGCGACACGTGCACGATGTACGGGCCTGCATCGGTTGTTTCGTAAGCCCTTATGCCGAGATTCGACATAGCTGGGTGGGTATATACAGTCTGAATAGAAGGTGAAGCTGTTTCAGTGCTCACTATTGTTTTTTTGATAGGGCCTAAATGACGCTTTTTGGAAGAGGACGGGGGAACGAGACCTGGGTGGTCCGGCGGCTCATCAGAAGAAAATGGACTCCATTTCCCCTGATTTGCAGCTGCAACTATAAAATACACTTAACACCACCTACTTATTGGTAAAATATAACTCAGAGGTGAAAACTAGATCGACAAAGGGATTTTGCCGAAATGCCGAATAATCAACGTAAGTGCTGTGTGCGATTTAGACGCGTTTTTAGCGCAATTATACCGATATGATCGATTTTAGCGTGAATCGGAATAAGTCAATCTGTTTGTGCCAATGTCAAAGCAATGTCATGTCATTTATGTCATTGTCAAGTTAAAGAAAATCAACATGGCTGCGCACCGTATTGCTGGTGACTCGCAAAGATCTTGATTTTTTAATGAACTTCGGGAAAATATTGAAGTGTTTGTTAGGTAACTTATGTAAAAAGTCTGACTGTATCGTAATTAAATATTTCAAGCAAGTTAAGTGACTGTAGTTTGTGTTTTTACTTGACAGTCAGTATGCGCGTCGCTATTTAGGTACCAACGCGTCATTGTACATTTTGTTGTTCAATTTAGTGTTTATTCGATAGAGGCGTAATGTCGTACCCACCGCGGCCTCCCTTGGTGCCTTACGGGCTCGCTTCAGGAGTCGTGACTATGCAGATGCCCACACACGTAAGTCACCCTTGCTAGCCATAACCTAACTTGTACAAGTTCGTTGGCACTTGTTCCATTCAATAATCATAGCCGTTATAAATCGAAAGCACCCGGCCGTACACCGGGGTCTTGAAATCTAAAGATAATGTAGGAGAGTTTGCATGTGCTTCTCTGTTGTATTAAAATGCCATGATATCATGGCAACCTGGTAAATAGTCTTACATGACAACATAACAGTCAAAATTGTTAGCAACAGTTTCATAATGAAATTTTAGGGCTGCTGATTTTTACCAGGTTATTCAACTCCACACCACTATTCCTGCCAAAGAGCTGTGGTTGTATGCAATTTGCACTTATACAGTCCTTAAATTACACGGGTCAACATAGGATAATTATTTTTGAAAATTGAGTTCTTTTTTATGAGAAAGAATGATGTGATGTGAGTTGTTCACCTGTAGGGCGATTATGTAACTTTTATTTCAATCAGTTTCATTAAGAAATATGTATTTATTATAGTTTTGCGATTATGTACGACATTCTGTATCAATCAAAGTCAATAAAAGTTCGATTGCAACAAGTTTGCTACAGAAAAGGATTTGACAGAACAAAAATTTCATCAATATGAACATTTGCGATTACGTACATAGATTTCAGCCGAAATGACGGTAGAAATTACATTCTCCATAGAAACAGGCTAGAGGTTGTTTCTTGCGAACTTTTATTGTTGTTTTTCTTCACATTGAGCATCTTCAAGCAATATAAACGCATAAGTAGTAAATCATAAAATACTTACTTACTATATCCAGTGTGACCATCTAAATTGCAGATTCTGCCCTAAATAGGCAAGAAATCTTCCTCAACAAAGAAATATGCCTCAAGTCTTTTATAATATATTGCTAGTTGACCCAACCCGGCTTGCGCGGGTTAATAATTTTTACGTCTTACCTAACCCTGTTTAAGCAGCTTCAATATTGATCGATTGTTCGTGTTACGTTGGCGCGCAAAAACGTCGTTGGCTGTACGCGATTATCAATAGTTATGTATCCTCCTCTCTTCTAATTTTTGCGTGCCCGACAGGGCCCATGACGTTTATTTTTATGTTTCAGCCCTTTGGGGGCTGACCAATGAATAAAAAAGTAATCATATGCAATTTTTATTTATATCTTAAAAGACAAATAACAGTCAATTAGCGCGCCAGTTTACCGGTAGTAGGATATTGATCGGATGAAAACTATCTTAGTTACATGGTTGCTAGTGAGGCGCTCCCTCTAGTCCGCACGGCAGGTATGGTATTTAGTTTCTTCTAGTTTCAGTGAGGAAGTCTGATGAATGAATTACAAATTAATATTATTAAGTTATTAAAACTAATAAAGAGCTGCAGCTATGAGACCTCCGATTTTTACTTCAAAATATCAATAACCCCCATATCTGCCGAAAGATGCCACGTTTTTAAAATAGTAAACTTGAGAGCTAGTTCTGCCAAATGGCAGAAATCTGCCACAAATGGTCACAATTATTATAACTCTATTTTTTCATTGACAATGACAATGACATTTCCTGTTTCAACAAAAACATAGGCCAAAGAACCGTATAATGCAGCCAAATAAAAATGATTAGTCATTTCAACACGTTTTCTATATAAACCTTGCTTTTTAAATTGGTCGGGTTGGCTGCAACTTCACTTTGGTTCTTATCGATAAAAACCGATTGAAATAGAAATAAAAACCCTTACGTAATCGCAAATTATCGATACACACATGTAGCTATTTCAAATGTGTTTCAATCAACCCAGTGTTTGTAACAGCTTTACATAATCGCTCTACTGATGTTAAGCAACACGGCTGCCCATAATAGTTGCAGCGTCACTCGGAATTATAAAAAAAAGTTTCGCATGATACTGCACTGCATATATCATCATACAGTCTAGTTATCAGATTACTGCACTGTGTAGTCATGTCACAAAGTCTCATTTGCTAAAAAATACTGGAATATCACTAGCTACAATGCCCTTCAAACCGGAACTCAGTAGTGCTTGCACACTACTGCTTAGTGGCAGAATAACTGCACAGGATAATGGGTAAGTTGAGGATGATAACATGGGGCACCTTCTAGTCATGTAAGCAGGCATTATAAAAGTGCCAAAAATTGCTTATGTTTGCAATAGACATCTTTGACTTATAAAATACGGTAACTAGGTGAACTAAATTTTCATATTTTGCAGCTTTGATAATTCCAGTACCGTACTCAAGCAGATTGAAAATACATAGAGATGTATTTTCAGTCTGTTTGCATTTATTTGATATTATAAAATAATAAATAAAATAAAATACTAAATTATAAATTATTAAAATTATACATTATTATAAAGTTTTGTTAAGAATGTAAAACCTACATATAATAAATGTGTAATTCTGATGCGCTACGGAACACACACATAATGATGTCAAATCTAATTTATCCCATAGGTTCTATTGTTCAAAAAATATCGTAACCGCGATGCAGGACTACAAGGCTTTTTGCCCTTCTCCATACATTTTCTAATTTATCGTAACTAATGCCATCTAGGGACAATAATTTGTAGCTGTTTGTTTGTTTGTTTGTTTGTTTGTTTGTTTGTTATTGAACAAATCCCTAGATACTAAACTGATTTTCATGCGGGTTGCACTAATATGCTTAGAAATAACCAGCGCACAACATAGGATATATTAAAATACAAATATCATTAAAAATTTTTGGTCAAAATTATTAAATATCATTACGAAACCGGACGGAATTTTATACAACATGGCCGCTTCATGGTGAATTTTTTTTTGGCTACTGACGGTAAGTTTGTGTCACAGTAATTTTTTTTATGTTGTATTATGGCTCCACACATAGTGTATTTAGCCAGTGTTAAGCATAGTAATTTTTCGTCGTGTTGTTATTGAATATTTCACATGTTTCACGTAAAGTCCATCTGGAGGCACAGATTAAAGAAAAAAAAACGTGTGTAAGGCCATGAACAAAGAGTAATAGGAGTTAATTTCGGCAGTAAATATGCATTAAACAGTGGAATGAAATTTTACAATTTATTAGATTTGATTAACCATTATTAGTTTTTCTATTTAAGCCCTTGCAGGTTGTTTGGGGTTTTTGGAGTAAAATAGATATACCATCAAATAATATGTCAGTAGTATGAATCGATTGCATTCAAGATACAAACATGTTAATTATACTTAAGTGCCCGCAGATTAGAGAAATAACCGGCCAAGTGCGAGTTGGGCTCGCGCACGAAGGGTTCCGTATCATTATCTATAAAAACTAGCAAAAAAACGTTTGATGTATGAGAGAGAAAAAATACTAAAATACAGAATACAATAAGTATTTAAGGGGTTAAATACTTATTTTATTCTGTATTTTTTGTAATACAAAAATATATTCATCATCTGTGAAGATTTCAGCTGTCTAACTATCACGGTTCATGAGATACAGCCTGATGGTGACAGACGGACAGACGGACAGCGGAGCCTTAGTAATAGGGTTCCGTACCCAAAACGGACTGACGACGTCTGTCAGGCTGTCTGTCCTTCTGTCCGTCTGTCACCAGGCTGTATCTCATGAACCGTGATAGTTAGAGCTTCACCCTTGGGAGTATAATCTTGACCCTTGCTACGCCTATTTTTGGCATTACATGACGTTTATGTTTGGCCCACAGGTCTGAGGGCCAATGCATACTATTACCACCATAGGCTAATGCAGTGGACCAATGATACTCTTACGTTACGTATAAATTATATACTCTTTGAATGATACAGAAGTATAATAATACTCTTTGGAATGATACGAAGTAGATTTTTTCTCGAATCTGTTTGTAAAATGTCCTGGGGGTCTAGCAAAGATCACAATCACTAACGCTAACGCCTCACGCTACCTCCAAAAATGTATCGAAATGACATTCGCTACGGAAAAGTTAGCGATTTCCGAAACGTCATTTCAGTACATTTTGGAGTTAGCGTTTGGCGTTAGCGTTAGCGGTTGGTATCTTTGCTAGACCCCCAGACTTTGCCCTATTGTAAAAATGTTTTGAGAGCCTAGATTTTAATATAATATAGGTTTTAATTAATCATGAGTTCGATGATACTTATCGAAATATCATCGAAAATTTTTCTATAGTTAAGTAGCCATGAGTGGACATTTCATCAAAATTGGTCCAGGAATATCAAGGATAATAATCAGCGTACCTACGCTGTTTTGGGAAATATTATAATTAATTATTTCATCCATGATTAAGACATGTCATTTTTACTTCGTGGAAGTGATTATACGAGCAGAAAACTCAGTGTGGCTGATAGAAAATCAGTTTTTAAAAATAAAGCCATTACCCAAACCGAAACCTGAAAAGTAATGTAGTCCACGCGTGGCAACGCCGCGGGCAGTAGCTAGTGTTTCAATAAAGAGATTATCTACATATCTATTATTATAATATAAAAATAATACACAACAAGGTACAAAATTGTAATATCATTATTCATTAGAATTTTATATGGGCTAAGAAAAAGAGCTTTGACAGAGAGTCAAATCGACATCCAATCAATCTTAGACAGTTTTTTCTTATCTTCTTTAGGCTAACATTTGATCACGGTTTCACCTGATGGTAAGTGACGTTGCGGTTGATGATGGAGCATGCTTATCTAAAGATACCAGTTCAGTCCCTTCAGTCCCCATCGCCCGCCTACTTCATAGTTTACTACTGCAGCGGCCAGCGATGGGTACCTCGTAGTTCCGTAGTTCCACGGTGACGGTAACGACGCCACTTGGCTGAAGGTTTGCATAATGGGCATGATGACTACTATTAAAAATGAACAAGTAAATATTACTTTCATAAAGAAGATTAAATATGAATGCAATAATTGAAAAAATAAATAAAATCGGTAAACAAACCACGGACTAATAAGCTTTTAAGTTTCTTTAGGGAGCATCTCCTGTCTCTTTCTTATAAAACAGAGCGTCTCCACAGTCTCTATGAAAAATCCACTTGTGACATCACATGCCAAATTTTTTTTTTTTTTTTTTTTTTTTTTTTTTTTATATTAATGTATGACGTGACGAGCTAGTCGTTCACCTGATGTTAAGCAACACGGCTGCCCATAACAGTTGCAGTGTCACTCGGAACTTTAAAATAATAAAGTTTCGCGTGACACTGCACTGCGCATGTCATCCTGAGACTTCACACAGTATAGTAATCAGATTAACTAGACTGTGTGATCAGGTCATCAAGTCTCATTTGCCCAGTCATTTCACTAGCTACAATGCCCTTCAAACCGGAACACAGTAGTGCTTGCACACTACTGCTTGGCGGCAGAATAACTGGCAGAGCGGTGGTACCTATCTAGACGAACTTTGCAGAAAAGTCCTACCACCTAGTTTAATACCAAATAGACTGAATGTAAAGCTAACACAGCTTAGTACTGCGGTACATTGAACAACCTTGCTCTGCTGTCGCTGGCCGTTTGAGTTATCTCTTTCTATTCCGGTTTTTTAATTCTTGTTACTTTGTAATTTTTTAAGATATTTTATTTTGGTTTTCACAAATGCTTATCTTTGAGGAACATTATTATTTATGCAAAAAAAGAAAATGAGTCATCATGCGTATTATTGCACCGCACAGGTGATGGTGGGTGCATACGGCGGCGGGGGCGGGCGGGGCGCGCTGCTGCCGGCGCCGGGGGCGGGGGCGGGGGCGGGGGCGGGGGCGGGCGGGGGCAAGGGCGCGCGGGGGCGGCACAACGGGGCCAAGGAGGGCGAGGGCCCCGCGGTGACCGTGTTCATCGGGAACATCTCCTCGCGCGCGCCGGACGCCATGGTCCGCGCGCTGCTGGCCGCGTGCGGGCCCGTGCTGGCCTGGAAGCGCGTCTCCACCTTCGGCTTCAGCGAGTTCGCGTCCCCCGAGGCCGCGCTCCGGGCCGTGCGACTCCTCAACAACCGCGCGCTCGCCGACAAGCAGCTGTTGGCGAGGACCGATGGCAAGATGCAGGCGCTCGTCGACACTTACAAGAGTTAGTATGCTGGACACGTTCACATATTTACATCTACAATATTTAGTATACTCTACACTAGAGATGCTCAAAGGGTTGATCGCAAAAGCTGTTTCAGTTGAGTGCCGATAGCCTGGAGACGTTCACTGCTGAACATAGAAAGAAAGTGTCACTTCAAGCTGTTGCTTGCTTCCTGCATCCACCGGCTCCCTGTGGCTTCGATCAGATCATCGGTTCACCTAGTGGGGGCAGCCGGCCACGCTGCGTCTTTTAGTTCTTGGTTGTCACTTGAGAACTTTTCTTACCCATCGGTTGTCAGTTCTGCAAGCGATGTAGCCTCACGCCTGCCTATTGCCATTTCAATCTTTCATCCCTTATTCCTAACATAAAAGGCAGCATTGGAAGATACGCGGCGACGATCGACTCCACTTATTATCAAATACAAGATTTACTTTGTATCAATCAAACCCATCCCCATGTCCGAAAAAAAGTTCTCTTTTTTATTAACAGGATTTTTTGCATTGATTCATTTGTGCCACCGACAAACACTTGACATAATGCTTGCAGTTGGGAACCAGTAACTATGCACTCGCGAGTTGTTCTTTCTACCATCCTATGAAATAAGTACTTTTCATAGGATGGTACAAGGATTAGTTAGTGATTCGCAAACACAGTTGCAGTGTCACTCGGAACTTTAAAATAATAAAGTTTCGCGTGACACTGCACTGCGCACGTCATCCTGAGAATTCACACAGTCTAGTAATCAGATTACTACACTGCGTAATCAGGTTATAAAGTTTCATTTGGCTAGTAATGTCACTAACTACAATGCCCTTCAAACCGCAACACAGCAGTGCTTGCACACTATTGCTTGGCGGCAGAATAACTGGCATAGCGGTGGTACCTACCAAGAAGAAGTTTACAGAAAAGTCGTACGACCTAGTAGATAGCATAACCTCACGATATCCCGCTAGCGGAGCAGCGGTCGCGGCTGGCGGAGACGGGCGCCCCGGGGACGGAGGGGGAGGCCTACCTGGACGCGCGCCAGCGGCAGCAGGACGACCTGGCCGAGCGCCGCCTGCTCCAGATCTACCGGGACTACCAGGACGACATCAACAACTACGAGATGCTGCAGAAAGGTACGTCTCACACCGAGGATGGAAGGACATGGGCGGAGATGCGTCCACTGATATTGTCATTCCAATACAATTTGGTGTTAGCGTTTAGCATTAACGCTTATGGAAATAGTTATTTGTGCAACAAGAGGGCAAAGTTGATTTTTGTGTCGAGTGCTAATGTTGAATCCCGAGCAAGCCAAGGATTTCTAGTATTGAATCACGAGCGTAGCGAGTGATTCTAAGTTCGAATCCTGAGCGAGCGAGGGATTCAAAGGCACGAGATGCAAAAACTTTGCTCTCGAGTTGCACATACAACTTTTCACCTCAGCAGTGAGAACATCATCAATTACAAGTAGGTACTTGCAGTAACGAAACACCATCGCGTTCCCGTCAAAAGTATAACAAGGAATTAAACCATTTTCTCTCCAATACTCCATAATAAATGTAACCAACAACTGGCTAAATATGCTTACCGCAAAGTCATATCAATATTAAAAAATCACTTTGTCTCACGCAGTGAGCAAAATAAGATTTTGCACACTGTTTTCTCGCAGCAAAGGGAGCCATTTTGAGCTGCTGAGGTGAAAAGGTTCTTTGCTAGACCCACAGGCTGTACATTCCATCTAAAAGTGTGTTCTTGCCTTACATGTCATGAATCTCACAATTTGATAAATCAGTCTTTCTAATAAAGTATTTGATCTGATTAAATGGAATGTGTTCGAAGTGGAACCCTCACAAATAGTTTGCCTTCGTACTGGTATACCTTACACCTATTATTATTCATGTTTTCCTCACCGTTGTACATAGTTGAGTAAGTATGATGTAATCTGTCTCGTCCGGTTCCAGAGGAGCAGATCTCGAAGACGGCGCGAGTGCTGGAAGAGGCGGACATATCGGAGGAGAAGCGTGACGTCATCCACCGGGAGATCGGGAAGTTCCGCGAGAGCATGAAGGTAGACCCCGTCCCCTCCGTCCCCCGTCCCCCGTCCCCCGTCCCCCGTCCCCCGTCCCCCGTCCCCCGTCCCTGCCGTCCCACTATATATTGTGTACTTTAATGTCTGCGCGCCGCACGCCGTACATCGCCGCGCGGACTGGACGCCGCTCGCAACTACATACTTTCACCGGTCGATGGGTGCCGAAACGTAGTTCATTTCTGTGTAGGGTCACCTTAGACAGAGATTGTGCCAAAAATAATTACCTTGTGATTCGACATACAACATTCAACTAAGTAGCAGTTTCATTGTCGTGATTATAAGAAAAGTAGCAGCTTTATTGGGCAGAGACGGGCTTCGCAATGTTACGAAGTACCAGGAACGTTATTCATACGATAGTCGTTGGATTTTAAATGTTCATTTAATGGGGTACTTAGGAAAATTAAAAACATGAATCTAAAATCATCGTTCAAATTGTAGCTTAGGGCGGGCATCGCATTATCGGAATGTTTGGTAAACTTCAGTGACCGGATCGCCTTCCTAATAAAATAAACGAAGTGAAGCTAGAAGGGTGGGGTACCGTGGGGTACCGTGGGGTACCGTGGGGTAGGTGGCGCGGCAGTGCGGCGTGCGGCGCTGACGATGTTGCGGTGACTAGGTGCCGCGCCGGTGCCGCCGCCCCGCCCCGCCCGCCGCGCACGGTGAGTGCCCGCGACACCGCACGACACTCGCACACACGCGCGACACACGCACACACGCCCGACACACGCCCGACACACGCCCGACACACGCACCCGGGCACGCACTGCACCATATCTATGTAGCCGACTATCTACATTCAATATTATTACAAGTATCCTAAAGTTGATATTTAAAAGTGGCCAAAATAGCTTTTTTGCAATACATTAATTAACTTTGACCTTGAGCTTATTTTAATCCTTTGATTATATTTCTGCGCTTAATCGAGCTATCGATTTCCTTTAATTAAACCTTTGGTTCATATTTCGGTCTTTATAGTCGTCAGAAATAGTTTCAGACTTCAGCGCTCCCAGTGCTCATTTCTTTAATGTTTTCACCTAGAAAACTCATTCTGAGAGTTTTCTGGTGTTTCCTATGACTTCTGTACTTAATGTTTGCGCTCCCCTTGCTCGCGTATTTATAGCTTTCATATATTTTTTTTTACATTATTCTTTTAAACTTTAATATTGTGTTTTGAAAAATATCTAAAACGTTACCCAGAAAATCGGGAAAATGAGTTCCCGTGAAGTAGTGGGTGCCCCGCGGTGTGTCGAGCTTGGTGCATCACATCAACATTTTAGCGACAGTTTCCGCTCGAAACGACTGAACTAAATTTCCACCGTTATCGAACTGTCAATACCATTATCATTTTACTGTCAGATTCCATCTTTTCTAACAATTTCTACTCATTCATAACGGACAACATTTCATTTTATGCAAGTTACTGAAATACAAATACCGTTTTAAGACCTAAAAAGTTTAAAAGCCTCTAAGAGCTTATATAAAAAGGTCTAATAAACATACTCAAAGATCTATTAAGAAAAAAAGAAACTAGATCAGGTAAGATACCAAAATGCGAGTCAAGCAAAGTGCTGTCTTAAAAGTAAGGCTTTGACACAAAAACGGCAATATTTTCATTTCACGGTATCCAATATTCAAAAAAATTAATAATTAATTTTAATTATAACAAAATAAAAAAAAGTTGAAGTGTTGTCCATTAAATAACCACAACCATCATCGTTCATCCAAAATCTACATTCAGTTTATTAAAGTAGATGTCACATTCATCGGACACAAACTCGTTTCATTTCTCGCTACACACGGAAAGCATACAATAATGTTTAACTTTGAAGCGAGCGGTGAGATCCCAACGGGAACGGAACCAGACGTAGAGTACGCGAGTGTATCTGTCCGCGTTATACCGGTACGTCCGGGAGCATGGCGAGGTTCCGTCCCGGTGGAGGCCGCGGTCGCGACTCCGCATTGGTGAGTGGCGGGGAAGCGACAGCGCCGGTCGCGCGCATGCGTCCTGCTCGCTCGCGGGCGGGGCGCGCATGCGTCCCGCTCGCTCGCGGCGGAGGCGTGCGCGCGGCCGGCGGGTGGAGCCGGGGAGCGCCGCCGGAGCCGGGCCGCCGCGCAGTCGCCGCGCAGCCGCCGCGCAGCCGCCGCACCCAGTAAGTTGTACGATGCCGGCCCGGACGCTTCCGACCGACCGATAGAGGTTCGCTTGTCTTGTTCCTTGGTACCGTGTGCGCGGCTCGTGCCGTCTCTCTCGCTCACCGCCGCTGTTTGGGCGCAGGACGAGGCCGAGGTGGTGATGCGGCGCAAGAAGGACAGCAAGGATGACCGCACCGACCGCACCGACCGCGACCGCGACCGCGACAAGGAGCGGGACAAGGAGCGCGACAAAGAACGCGACAAGGACAGGGATAAGGAGCGAGACAAGGAGCGGGATAAGGACAGGGATAAGGAGCGGGAGAAGGAACGGGACAAGGACCGCGACAAGGATCGGGACAAGGAACGAGACCGAGACAGGGAGCGGGATCGTGAGCGGGAGGAGCGAGAGAAGGAGCGCGACAAGGACAAGGAACGGCGTCGCCCACGGAGTGCGTCCAGGTGAGAACAAACTATTGGACTGTGAATTATGTCCCATGTGTGATCTTGCGTTAGATATAAAGCCTGCCGCACGCGCTCGGTTTCCTAATTAGGTTTCCGGATTCGGAATTCAGATGCAGACGTATGCGGCTGCCCGGAAACCGAATGATAGATTTTTTTCTGTTCGGAATAACACTGGAAACCGAGGGTGTGCGGCAGGCCTAAATTACAAGACAAGTAAAGTAAATAAAATGGTGTATTTAGAAAAAAAAAACAGTATTGATTCCAAGAAGGCATTTAGCATGTTGGACCATATTCATTAACCCCTAAAAGGCTATAAGCAACTGAAATACAGGAAAGACTTCAACTGTTGTGTTGCTCCTGTAACAAACAAGGAATTACAGTTGATTTTTATCAAATTCAGTCAACTTTGAGTAATGTATCATCTGGAGTACCACAGGGATCAATATTTAGGCCGCTGCTATTTATAATTTTCATTAAATCTATTAAAAGTCTTTTACTCGTCGTTTTTCTTTTATAAAAGTGAATACATAAAGTCAGTTTGTAACCTCTTCTATTTTTTATGATAGATGTGATGAGGTAGTCGTTCGCCTGATGTTAATCATAACTGTTGCAGTGTCAATGAGAACTTTAAATTTTAAAGTTTCGCATGTACACAATCTTGATCAGGTCACAAATCATTACTCAGTGGTATTCCTAGCTACAGAGCCCTTCAAACCGAAACAGTAGTGTTGGCTCGATGGCAGGATATCTGGCAAACTGGTGGTACATACCTAAAGCAACTTTGCAGAAAACTCCATTTTAGACAAATGTTGAAGTGAGCGCTCTCCTGTTGCAGAGGTAAAGACGATCGTCGCCGCGATGACCGTGAGCGGGACAAGGACAGAGAACGTGAACGTGAGGAGCGAGACAGGGAGCGCGAGCGGGAGCGGGAGCGAGAGAGGGAGAAGGAGAGAGAACGAGAGCGCGAGAGGTGAGTCGGGTGGACATATTTGGACAGGACGTGTTGCAGCGGGCGTAACTACAATTTATACACGTCTTCCGTTTCACTTGCAGGGAAATAAGGGAGAGGGAAAGAGAACGCGAGGTACGTGAAAGAGAACGAGAACGCGAACGCGAAAGGGATAGAGAAAGGTAAAGTTTCCGAGTCTTCGATGCTCGGTTCCTACTTCCTTATAGTACGTTGGTTTTAAACATTTTATAGCCAATAAAGGTAAGTAATTGCTAAGTTAATTGTGCTACCTACAGAAAACGTATTTTTAAACCACAGGTGGTAATCTCTGGGTCATTGAAACTTTCTGCATCTGTATTTGCTTTTTTTATAAGCTGTTGTTATACTTAAACGATGTTTTTCTAAATAACTTTGTAGATTACGATTGCATTCAGCACACTCCACAACCGCCTCACCAAACACTGCGTAACATGCAACTATTCAGTGTTCACTCTTGTTTTACCTTTGCCTATTTCAAAATTAGAACATAAACAAAACACAATGAAACTATTCCTTTTGTTTAGAGAGTTTTGGCGGGAACGCGGAAAAAATCACGTAGTTGCATTGTATTATTTTTCAAAAATTGTGCTTTTTCCAGTGTTAATGTTTAAAATTGGTGGCGTTTTACGCATTAAGTGTTGACTTATGAGCATGAGTGTGGGCAAGTGATATAATGTGGTGAAACGTGGCTTTTCGTTTTGCTTCCAAAATTCCGTAGAAGCTTCTAGTAAAGTTGCCACCACTTTACTAAGGCATGACTGGACTACGACTACCTGACTTAGACTGGACTATGACTAAGACTTGACTTTACGTGAAATATTCTTTATCACGATGAAAAATCGCAATACTTGACACTGGCTAAATACACTATGTATGGAGCCAAAACAGAAAAAAAAACACAAAGCAACTATTCCTTCTTTATACAGCGTTCATTAGTAAGGAGTTTAGTGCGTTGTGTAGACTTTTCCCCGGATCATAAACGTGAAGGTGGACCTAGTCCCGAGCCCGCACAAGCCCACACGCGATAAGGGCAGATAGCGCGGCACTTGCCTCACACAGTCGAACAACTGCCGGCATTCATCGCGAACCTTTGCCGATCGATTCCAATATTCATTAGTGTATAGAGCCCTACCCGACATAATTAAGAGTCTTTGGTTGTCATAATGATGCTAGTGTTGCATCCATACATCCGCACTCGGCACGAGATAGAGCGGGCTCTGAATGTAAAGTTAAGTTTCTGGTTGCTTCTTCTTTATATACATATGGAATTGAAGTTTTCGTGTCTGCATTGTGCCGGATTGCTTGCACTGGTAGCGGGAAACAGAATTTCTTTTTTTATATATATACAGGGTTACAGGAAAAATTGTGCTAGATCCGTTAAGGGCGTGGAGTACCCATCATTTCTGACTTATTTCACTATGTAACAACCTAGCCTCAACTTAATATTTTATTTAGATATTCCTTAGAGAAAAATAATACAGTTTCTAATATTTTTTGTATTTCTTAACTTTCACTTGTCTACTACGGTCTATTCAATTAACTTATGTACTATTTTAATGATTGCCGTCCTAAAACATCTTAATACACATGTAAAAATGCAATAATCATAATAATAAGACACACAAAATAAACAAAATTAAATTTTGTAGCCTAAAAATCGGCAATTTTCACAAAAAATATTAAAAGTCGAATATCTCGAAAAGGGTTAAGTTTAGGCTAGGGTGTTACATAGTGAAATAAGTCAGAAATGATGGGTACTCCACGCCCTAAACGGATCTAGCACGATTTTCCCTGTAACCCTGTATATATATATAATTGGCTTGTTAATTGAAGATCTCAAGCATTCTCATTTTACTTGTTAAATTGCTAAAAATAGCGTTTATTGCAATTATATTTATTTATTTATTTATTTATAAGGATATCTTACATGTCAATTTTGATCGTATTAATACAAAAAAGTACCTACATAATATTTCAGTCACGAAAAATCTGTAAAAATAATAATAATTAAAATATAAATTATCCAACAGTTCCCTGTGACATAATTAAGGATGGATCATGGATCGATTTGTCTGTCAGGAATTCATCTACACTGTAGTAAGCTTTGTAAAGTAGTAGCATCTTGAGCTTGCGGTGGAAGGAGCTGTGACTGTGCATCAATTATACTCTAACGTCAGCATATTTATATACTCCTTGCGAAATGCCGCAGCATTCCGGTCGTAAGAGTCGTATCGACACGTTTCGAAAGCGAAACTGTGCAAAACTCGCTGAACATGCTCTCTGGTGATGACGGTACCAAGTGGAAAGAGGCACAACCACTACAATGACAGGTTTAGCAGCCTTCACGTCACTCGCAAGGGAGCAGAGAATCTATTTGTCGTAGAGTTTTGATTTAGAGATTGAATTTGATCCGATTCCCCCCTAGGGAGCGAGACCGCGAGCGGTCCCGGGAGCGGGAGCGGTCCCGGGAGCGGGGGCGGAGCCGGGGGGAGGCCGACACACGGAAGGAGAAGGAGATGGAGGAGGAGGCGAGAGACAGGAAGCGGCTGGAGAAGAAGGCGAGGGAGAAGGAGGCCGCGTACCAGGAGCGGTGAGTGCGAGCGGGATGGCTGGATCTCTATTAGGGTTGGCAAAGAAATTTGACGGTGCTTAAATATTTGTATGTTTATTTCACTCATTTTCAAGTAATAGTAGAGCGAAATTAGAGCGTAATTTGCATTTCATTGATTGTTTAATTTGTGTTTTCCATTATTTTTCGATTGAGGTTTACAATTATACGCCAAACGATATTGCTATCTAGCTAAATAATTTTATAGATGCGTGCATTTTATATTTCTGAAAATTAACAGAAATCGTAAACCATTCGGCCCCTCCCATTGTCATTGAGGTTACGTGAGCGTGTGCGAGCGAGAGGGCACTAGCGAGTGCGAGTGTTGCAGGCTGCGCACCTGGGAGGGCCGCGAGCGGCGCAAGCACGCGGAGTACGACAAGGAGCGCGAGCGAGAGAGGTGCCGCGAGGAGGAGAGGGAGCGAGAGGCCAAGCGGCTCAAGGAGTTCCTCGAGGACTACGATGACGAGAGGGACGACCATAAGTATTACAAGTCAGTACATCGCCGTATCTTACTATTATATTGACTTTTTACAAAGTAGTGTAGTACATAGTATTTTATTTAAAAATGTTAATTGATTTAATAATCATGTCCAGTTTAAGATTAAAACGTTTTATATTGGCCTCGATAGTGCTACACAGGTTATTAATAAACAGAACAAAGAAGAGCGGACCGAGGCGTGAACCCTGTAGCACGCCAGGCTTACTCTTGGTTCCGGGGTAAATTCACGAATCTTTATAATTTGGGTCCGTAAGTAAGAGTCACACTATGTCAACACTGAAGCCGCAAATACTCGTATTTCCTAGTTTCTGAACTTATAGACAGTGATCGACCACATTAAAGGTTTTGGAGAAGTCAAATACTGGGAGTTTGTCTTCCAATGCCTTATGAATATGTTAATTATTACTTGGTGTAAGTTTAGATACGGTCGATCTCCTCGGTAAAAATCTATTTGGATTGATTTGTGTACATTTTTTTTATTAAGATAATAGGCATGTTGACTATTATGAAAAATGAACAATTGAAAAAATATAAGATTTTAAATTTCCATGGTCACTAACATTACTCACATATTATTTTATATCCCGTTAACCCTTCGGCTCGCGTAGCGAACTCTAAACGTCACATCGGTATGCTCGTGGCGTAATGGCCGCCGTCGGCAGATATTTGCCAACACTTACAAAAATGACAATATCTTAGAAATTAGAAAAGACTGTGATGTTATGTAAATAGAAATATGATAAACGATATTGCTACAATATATTTCGTCTATATTTCATTGTAATTGCCGTTTCGATTACATTTATTTATGCATAGAAACATAGAAATTCTTGTATGGTAAAAAATAGATGCTGACGTAAAGAAAAATTAAATTAAAGTAAATAATGCAGCTGGAGAAATGAAAGGAATATTATTTGTTATCTACAATATATTGTTGGTTTGTATGTGTAATTAGTTTTATTATGTTCCATATAAGATTACTGCCTAATATACACTAGCAAAAACCGAAGATTGCCGGTAGGAATTCCGCCGGTTGACGACTGATTTCACATCGGTCGTACTCTATGTCATAACGGTAATACTATTTGGATTGTGTACTAAATGAACAAACATATATTCCTCTTGTACGGGCCAACCCGTAACATTTAATTCTCACATCATAATAGCAATAGCAATATCATTGTCATATTACCTTTAGTACATCAGTGTCAATAAAGCATCCAACCGGAACGCACGCCTATCATTTCCCGGTTGCATTGATACTCAATATCAATCAACTATCAATCATCAATCTATGTAGGGCTCCGCACTAGACCCTACATAGTGGTCCTTCGACGGTACAGAACCTCGCGGTTTCGTTTTTTTTGGTCTCACGGCGGGAAGACCTCGTGGAAGTGACTTTTCGCGTGTGAACAAAACTGTAATACGAGACTGGTGGTTCTGTGTGAACAAAGCGAACACTTGGTAACAACAAGTCCACATCATTATCAAGGGTTTATTGGATTATCATAATCATCATCATCATCAACTAAGGTCAGATCTTTCCTTTATTTTGAAATCATTACAATGGAAGACTTACTGACTAATCAACAGTTATTGCATGAATCTATTGAGTTACTTTTACGCAATTTCAAAAAAGATGGACGGGATAGGAAGACCCCCGACCTCATCAGGAGAAAGATGGAAACTCTTGACCGTTATTGGCAAGAATTTCAGGTCAATCATAGCAATTTGTCTGAGTTCGGTGATCGTACCAGCTCATATTTCATCACTAATCAATATGATAAGACAAAATCACTTTATGAGAACGTCCGTTCATATTTGGTGTCGTATTCGGCAGAATTTGATCGGCCAACTACTCCCGTATTAAAACCTGCGACATTGCAACCCAGCACCTCTGCAGGCGCAGGTACCCCAAAAACATCAATTGTTGAGAGCGAGAAAAGGTCACAAGGCACGTCTAGTAAGCTCGACGAGTTACTGCGTAAGCAATCAAGCCATTTTAAGGCTTTATCACATACTTTATCAACCATCGATCTCGATAGCATCATAGAGAAATGGGAGATACAAGATACACTTAAAAATCTAGAGTCTCGCTGGTCAGTCATTGATATATTACATTGGGAATTGGACAGCATGTTGGAAGGTAGCAACAAACATTACGAAAAAACGTTCTCAGAATACGAAAAGATTTTCTATGAAATGAGGAAGTCTTTAAATCAAAAACTGTGGTCCATGGCTCATATGCTTTTTCTCCCATACATAATGTAGGTGGAAAAAGCAAGACGGCGATATCATCTTGAATACAGTCTCTGACAGTTGATGCGGACAAATCTTTTCGTGTCTGAGCCAACGGTAAGAAGTTGCGGCGCGGACAAATCTTTTCGCGTGAGAGCGGGAGGGTTAATATACACTACTCAGATGGTGTGAATCCTTCGCAACCGATCTCAGCTGGTTATGATCCGTGGTTTCAAATCTACTGTTATGACTGTACCATCCGGAGTACCACAGGGTTCTCACCTAGGTCCTCTTTTCTTTTTAGTCTTTGTTAACGATTTGTGCTCTAATTTAACATCCAGATACGAAATGTTTGCGGATGATCTCAAACTGTATAGAATTGTTAGTAATATAGAAGACGTATTGTCCTTGCAAGAAGATATTGATGCTGTACACGTATGGTGCTTAGAAAACAAGATGGTATTAAATGTATCTAAATGTTCTCATATTAAATTCACTAGAAAAGTAAATCCTATGTCTGCCACGTACTATATAAACAATGTTGCAATTAGCGAATTATGCAGTATGCGTGACCTTGGTGTCACAGTTGACACCAGACTGGACTTCCGCGAACATATCGATACTATCATTAAGAAAGGAGCACGTCTGTCCGGTTTTGTATTACGACAAACCAAATTTTTCAAAGACTTCGAAATACCTATAATCCTGTTTAACTGCTACGTCAGATCCCTCCTAGAATGTTGCAGTCCTATTTGGAGCCCTTCTTATGCAGTTCATATTCAAAGACTAGAAAGACTTCAGAAACAATTTCTCTACCACCTATCATTTGCCAACAACCTCTGCCGCGATCTAAAGTCATACGACTCTAGACTCGCGCACTTTAGGATGATCACACTTGAACAAAGACGGAATACCGCCGATATCGTGTTTTTACACAAATTAATCAACGGTATTATTGATAGTCCCAACTTGCTCCAAAAAATTAATTTACTCGTACCTCGTAAAAGCAGCCGTCTCCAGAACAGAAGAACATTCGGGCTGCCCTCTTGTCGCACTAACTACGGCCAACACTCGCCGATGTATCGTATGTGGTCTTCATACAACACAATTTGCCATGATCTAGACATATTCAATACATCGACGGCCTCAATTAGGGAGTTTTTATTCAAAAATTGTCAAAATTTCTAATCTTCTTCTCACTTCATTATTAATTTTTTTTTAATTTACCTACTTGTAGCGTAGTGTACTAAAACATAATATATATATTTTATAATGCATGCAGTGTTCACTTCCAGAAGGGTGTACACAATCTCTAAGAAACTAACATAGATTTAATATCATAAATGTTTCCATGTGTAATGCCTAGTTTAGTGAACCAAATAAAAAAAAAAGAAAAAAAAAATGTGAGTAATTGAAAAAATAATTAATATCGGTAAATAAATTACGGAGTAATAAGCTTTTAAAGTTTCTGGAGGGGGCATCACCTATCCTTTTCTCGCGAACTGCCTTCACAGTTATTATGAAAAATTTACTTGTGATGTAACATGCCAAAGAGATCGCACGTGTTTGGCTACCACAGTTTAGTAATGAGGTACTGTTAACGACCCAGTTCTGACGTCACTGGCTGTTTGAGCTATCTTTTTCTATTCCTTTTAAAAACGCTCGTAACTTTGTCTATTTTTGAGATATTTAATTGATCAATGCAATAAGCAAGGTATCCGGTTGTGCAGAGGCAAGGAGCTGGCGCGGCGGCTGGGCGCGCGCGTGCGCGAGGCGTCGGTGGACGCGCGCGAGCGGGCGGGGGAGGCGCGCGAGCTGGCGGCCCTGCGCGCGCGCATCTACCGCGGGCGGGACCCCGCCGACACCGGCGCGAGGGACGCGTACGACCGCGCGCGCCGGGACCACGACCGGCTCTACACGCCGCGCCTGCTCATCGACGTCAGCCTGCAGGTGTGTGTGTGTGTGTGTGTGTGTGCGGGGGGGCGCGGCGGTCCGTGGGGAGCGGACGTGGGACTAGACGCGGGACGTCTGACTACCATGTAGGCCACGACGAACAGTACGACTGCCCGAATTATAAATATAATCATCTCATTGTAAAAACCATTTGTTTATAAAAAAATGCTGTTTTTATATCGATTTATTACAAACGGGCAGTGTCTCACAATAAAACGGCCGATATTTCGGTTATTTATAATTAATCGACATGATCATACTGTCCGGTTGCAGGCGGAGTTGCAGCGAGAGAGAGAGCTGCAGCGCGCGCAGGACAGAGAGAAGGCGAGGATCGACGCCGCCGAGCGGAGCGCCAGGGAACGGGAGCGGTGAGGATAGATACTACTCGTTCATTTCTCTTATGTTTGGTTTCATGCAAATTTTGTATTTAGCCGGTTGCAAATTTTAAAGAGTAGGAGAAAGTTGATCCGCTCTTTCTCACTACAATATGTAGGTATTGTATTTATTTATTTCATCATAGCTAAACTTACAGCCAAATAAACAGTAGAAATAACATATTTATAGAAGAAAATAAACTAAGCCAATTGTTATTCAAAGATCGAGGGCTCATTCACACTTTTGTTTCGTACCTTGTGTAAATGACGTACGATAGCTGTAGTCCCGGAGGCTCCCCGCAGACTTGTGACGTCACCGGAGGCTTGTCCCCCAGGTACCTGCGCGCGCACGCGAGCCGGCAGCTCCCCACGGAGGCGGAGCCCATCGAGTCCGAGGACAGCTCGCGGTCCGCCGGCACCCCGCCCCCGCCCTCCCCGCCGCGCACCCCGCCCCCGCCCGCCTCCCCGCTCACCATCAGGTACGTACTCCGCGGGGGGACAGGAGGGCCCGCCGGCACCCCGCCCCCGCCCTCCCCGCCGCGCACCCCGCCCCCGCCCGCCTCCCCGCTCACCATCAGGTACGTACTCCGCGGGGGGACAGGAGGGTCCGCCGGCAAAACCGCAGGGAGACGAGGGATGCAGAAGGCGAGCAGCGACTGAAAGTGGCGCTCTCTATGGAAGGCTCATGTTCATCAGTAGACATCTTCAAGCTATTGATGGTCATAATGATGATAAGTTATATGATGGAAAGTTGGAAACACATCTGTCGACAAACTACTGTCTGCCAACAAACTGCTCAGCAATTTGACAGAATGTGGTTATTTAGATTAAGATTTTGTGTTCTGTACAGTAAATAAGTTTAAAAAAAACAACACATTTTCAAGAGCAAACCTCATTTGACATGAAATTGCGATCTGCGATTTTCAACCTTAAACCAAACACCATAGAGTCCTCATCTACAAAAACACCGTCCCATACCAGTTTAATGTTGGAACTACCCTCCTTCCTCCAGTTTCCGGTCACGTGGCCGCTCCCCGGTGGAGCCGGCGCCGCGGCGGCACCATGCCTTCTCGGCGGAGGAGGAGGAGGCTTCCTCCCCGCCACCACCATCGCCCGTCACCACGCACCATCACCATCACCATCACAAGTGTGAGTACCACGCAACAACCGACCAGTAACCAGTAACCCTCAGTTACTGGCGTTTGTGGAGAGGTGACTAGAATTTTGACAATGTCACGTAGACTAAAGTAAGCACATCAAACGAAGATTGTTCGGTGAGAAATTTTGGCACATGTAGGTAACGGATACAAGCTCGGCCATGAGTCCTAGATGAATCTAAAATACTGAAACAAAACAACACCACTTTTACATTCGCAACAAAAATAAAGCATCTGTGAAAATTTCAACCGACAAACTATGACGATTCATGAAATACAGCCCGGCGACAGACGGACAGGCAGTCGAACCTTAGTAATAGGGTTCTCTTTACCCTTTGGGTACAGAACCCTAAAAATGAGTGTTAAATCGATTTTAATTGAGCCGTCTGTTTTTTTATTGAGCAAAGGTATCGACTATAAACACCTCGTGCCCTCAAGTGCTATATAACGTTCTCTTCTCGTGTTTCAGCAAAAGAAAAAAGGGATAAAAGTAAAAAAGAAAAAGCAGAAAGCAGTGATAAGGATAAAGACAAAGAAAAAGATAAGGATAAGGATAAAGATAAGGACAAAGATAAAGATAAAGAGAAAGACAAGGATGGCAAAACAGCAGAGGATAAGCGAAAGGAAATAAAGAGTCTCATAGACAAGATCCCAACACAGAAGGAGCAGCTGTTCCAATTCAAACTCGACACGCCACAGGTATGTGTGTCAACTATTTCTCGCAAACTAAAATAAAATAAACATAAATTATTGCTGCACTCTTCTGATAAAGTTGAAATAAACAATACGGATATATTTTAATTTATAGGAACATTGCATAGATTGATCTCTATCATCTCTTAACATCTTGTAATGAGATACTTGAATCTAGATACAGATTTCAATGAGGCCTTTGATTGAGTGGACTTTTCTATGTCACACTGAAAATGGTGTCTGCTTGCATTTGAATTCATTATTTTAAGGGATTTCCGTCGTACATAACCAATTCCACATAAACTCCCGCTCCAGAGATCTACATCCGACATCGTATAGTATTTCTTACATGGAGTTCCACAGGGATCTATATTGGGATCTGCTCTTTACTTCACTGTTGTACAAATAATTTATTACAAATTGAGTTACAACATGGAATAGCTTTGCGTTTGCCTTAGCCATTGAACTGTTGTTTATGTAGTTCATAATCATCAACAACAGCCTGAAGACGTCTACTGCTGAACATAGGCCACCTCCACAGCGCCACTGAGCGTCTCCTCGCCTCCTGCATCCATCAGCTCCAGGCTTTCACCAGGTCGTCGGTCCACCTAGGGGGAAGCCTACGCTAATTGAATGAAATGTTTTCAGATCGACAACACACTAATGGAGAAGAAGATCCGTCCGTGGATCAACAAGAAGATAATAGAATACATCGGGGAGCCGGAACCGACGCTGGTCGACTTCATCTGCAGCAAGGTCCTCGCGGGGTCCTCGCCGCAGGGCATCCTGGACGACGTCATGATGGTAAGCGCACTGTACACTAACATCTGCAGCAAGGTCCTTGCTGTAAACTTTGGTTTATGATACCTTTCCATAGAAAGTTGGATGGAGTTGACCTTTTTTTGTTGCATATTTACATTTTTTTTGTTAGATAGGCTTGCGTTTGACTATCTCGCCTGATGAGAAGTAACGACGCGGTCTAAGATTTAACACTATGACATAACTGTTCATTCTCGATTTGACGACCTCAGGTTGTATACGAATATTTTGAGCGCTTAACTTCCGAACGGCAAACGGATCCATGCAGTATCTGTACTATACGCCAGATAATATTGTCGCACTTCCACCGAGTGTAGCGGGAGCGAGACAACAATATAACTGTTTCGTTGAACAATATATAATGTGCAGGTGTTGGACGAGGAAGCGGAAGTGTTCGTGGTGAAGATGTGGCGGCTGCTGATATACGAGCTCGAGGCCAAGAAGGCCGGACTGCACAAGTGATGCGCCTGCGCATGTGCGCGGCCTGGGGGGCTGTACTGTGCACTGCCGGGGATTTGTATACTCTGTGTCTTTGGAAGGTTCACTAGATTACACTGGTCGTTAATTGTTAATGTCTTTTGAACCACGATTTTAGAGTTCCGTACCTAAAAGGCTCCCCAACCTAAAATAACCCTAAAGCTAAAGGCTAAAGGAACCCTATTAAGCACTAAAGCTCTGCTGTCCGTCTGTCTGTCTGTCTATCCGCCTGTCTCCAAGCTGTAACTCATGAACAGTGATAGTTAGAAAGCTGAAATTTTCACAGAAGATGTATTTTTGTTGCCGCTATAACAATACATAAGTACAAAAAAATATTTACGGCTCCCATACAACAAACGCTTTTTTTTTTTTACTCGTTTTTATGGATAATGGTACGGAACCCTTTGTGCGTGACTCCGACTCGCACTTGGCCTGTTATTTGTATCGGTGAACCTTCCTGTTACGTAATATATAAATTCCTCGAGTGTAGTAGAATATAATGCTGTGATTGGACAGTCTTTTATTTTGTAATTGGAACTCTAGTGAAATGAGAGGAATGCTGTCTCTCTCTGTCAAACGTGCGATGTAAGTGAGCAGTGATCGTCTATTGTTTGTACATTTTTGTAAATCGAACTGTGAAAATGTAGGGCGAGCGGTAACTGCTTGTGCCCGAGTACTTACGTCTCTCTCGCTCGGTGTACACATGGAGGGTGTAAGAGCGAGACCGACGCATGTTCCACTAAACCGATAGATTTACAGTGGTATTCATAGTCAAGGAGTGAACAAACCCCCCAAAATCTATCATTCAACTTGCACATGGAGGTTGAATGTTGAATCATTTTTCTTTCACTTTCATAAACAATCGCTGGAGAAACCCCTATCTGAACTGCACATGAAATCATTTTAATTACATACACTGAGATTTCAATCAAGTTGTCTATGAAAATTCTGTCGAATGTCATTTTGCCGGGACTTTGAACCGTCACTCACAATTATTTTTCTATATTTTGTGTTAAATATATTATTTTAACTGGTAAATATTGAAGAAACGGCACAGATATATCTAATTTGCATTTTAAAAATCACGATACTAATAAAATAACACGATTTGAAAGCATCCAGCCTCTGACAATGCCAGATTGGGGGCTACTTTTGTTTATGAAATGCATATAGCTAGAATCCGCCGCACGGAGCCTGCACCATCCTCTAGAGGAGCCCCCGCCGTGACTGTGAATGCCAGCGTAAGTAATGAACAGGAAGGTACGTGATATAGACCAATGATGGTTCTTACACCTTATACAAATGCATCGACCTATTTGTACAAACGCGTATAATTTTTATTTAACTGTATTTATATTCACTATGTGATAAAAATGTTGTCAACTAGAAAAATACTAAAGCGAGTAATAAAATTAAATGTAATTTTATATGTATTTAAAAACTCACTTGCATGCCTCTTATGTTGGAACTAGTCACTGCCAAAATCCTAAAAGGTGATTATTTTAAAATGGGTGTATTCATAAATATTGTAACTTGATAATTATAATTAGAAAAGGGAAAGGTAATTTACATCTTCACTTCGCTTATTCAACTGGCGTATCTGTCTTCCGCACGGAAATTGTGTGCACTGCACCTAATTTTAGCAGACCACTTTACACAAGCTAGTTTGTGTTTCACCCATTTTAAATATTACTGCGTATGGTGGTCGACAATTACTATGATACCCTGTTTAAAAGGAAATATATTTTAAACAATAGACATTTTAACAAAGTGACTGTTGTTATCGTCCGAGGCGATAGGATATTATTCTACAATATTGTAAATATGTTGTGTACAGTGTGCCCGTGCCGTGACAGACAGACGCGCAGGCCTGTATGTACGTGTGTCGGTCTGTCTGTCCGAGTGCAGATATATGCATTGTTCGAGGTGCGCACCGGGACTCATTTCATTATTAGGTCCTATTCCGTTCCCAAAAGTTTTTGTTTGTATTGGTTTTATGCTATTTAGGACTTTATTCCGTGCACAAAAGGCTTTTTTTGCAATCGGAAATGCCATTACCCCGTTGGGCACCTCACTTGGCATATAATATAATGTTATACATGTAGCCAGTAATGCGGCGCGGCCTGCGAGTGCGAGCGAGACAAACGGAGCCGCGGCGCCTCCATACGTTAAGTTTAATTATTGTACCTCCTAGATAAGATAATTAATAAACTATATTGCGAAACCTGATGAGTTTGATTATCCACGCGCGATACTATCTGTGCTGATTCGACACGCGACGCAACTCGGCATAATGTGGCGCATCTCGACACGGATATGTTGTGTCGAGTGTCGTACTTAGTACTTGTGGCATCGGTGAGTTATATCTGTGGAAGTAGGATAAATTAATTTAATAAATAACTCGGAATTAATTTGTAAAGAGAAAATTTGGATCACGAGCGGGACTTGAACCCGTATCCATCCATCCCTCATGCCGGGACATGTTTGTACTTAAGCTACCTAAGTGGCTACCTAGTGAGGATGTGGTCTCATGGCCGAACTTTTCCTTTCAAGTACACTGAGCAAGCGGTACTGCTATAAAAATCATTCAATTATATCTAATTACCTTTAACGAACTTAAATTTTTTTTTCTAAAGTTTTGGTTGTTGTAGTTTCGTTCGACAGTTGAAGATCATTGCAATCAGATGTGAGATAGAATACAATTTTCGTGTAGGTATAGAAATTATTTTCGAAGTGTGCGTGAGGCAAATCTTGATTGATGACATGTAATCAATGCGTTAGATATGCAGGCAACATAATGTTGTCCCCGATTAGTTCCAAAGCAGCCGTCTAGCTCTAGCAGTGCAGTAGATCGGGCCATTTGTATGATGTGATAGATGATTGATCTAACAAGGACGTAAATACCTAACATAAGAGAATAAAGCTCCAGATTAGTCACACAGACGGTTAGGACTTGTACCAGTATCTAAGTTCCAATAGCTGACAGCATGAACGGACCTCACTAAGGCTCCGCTTGCCCGCAGACCGCCACCACTCTCGCCGCCTCCATCGGTGACGATGTCTACGTGAGTACTACCTATTGTCTTTTATTGGTTTACTGTTTTCATCTTCATCAGCAGCCTGAGAACGTCCACTGATGAACATAGGCCTCCCCAAAGAGCGGCTGTTCGCTGCCTGCATCCATCGGCTCCCGGCAGTTCTACCAGGTCGTCGGTCCACCTAATGAAGGACCTACGCTGTGTCTTCCGGTTGTCAGTTCTACGAGTGATGTGGCCTGCCGTAGCTCGTTGCGTGTCATCGTCATCACTGGCAACATACATTGATTGAAAACTTTTGTTTTTAGGCTTTGCGGTATTTTGGACGAAAAGATGGGTCGAAGCTTCCCGGGACGAGACTAACGGTAGACGGGCCGTTTAGTGATATCCCGGCGGATGAGTTTACTATAGACAGTAGTAGGTCGGTGAAGAAGGACCTGAGCTCGGCTTGTGACCTGGCCTGCCTGGAGTCCCGCCTGTCCGGTCCCGGTCCGCTTGTGGTCACCCTCGCGTCCCACCCCGGACGTCGCGAGTGGAGGGTTTTCAACTCCGGGCATCCTGACAGGTGATACTGCTATAATAATATGTAACGCGAAGTGCCCCGATTAAGTTATGCCTTTCATCATCATCATCATCATTAACAGCCTGAAGACGTCCACTGCTGAACATAGGCCTCCCCCCGGGAGCGCCACTCAGAGCGGCTGCTCGCCTCCTGCATCCATCGGCTCCTCGCGGCTTTCACCAGGTCGTCGGTCCACCTAGTGCCTTTATTGTCTTCAAATTCCTGCAATGACCTAAGTATACCCGCTACAAATACCGCTTGAAACGCTACAAATGAAAATGAATAGTAGTATTTTCTTCACAGATTGAAACAGTACGTGTATATAGAGTAAGTACCTACCTATTATACATCTCTGACTTTTTTATTAGTAGGTACCTACTTAATGCAAATTAATATCAATACTATTCATAGCCCCATACAACTAGGTACCAACTAAATATAAACAATCTTTTACAACTTAAGTTTTCCATTCCCAGCCATTCCAAACTCTTCTCCTACCTGTCGCGTTTGTTCTGAGATGGTTCTCTCATCATCATCCTGACCTTTGTCCTGAATAATCCCCTGCTGAATCATCATGATCATCATCATCAACAGCCTGAAGATGTTCTGCTGAACATAGAACTCTTGCTCCTGGATCGCCTCCTGCATTCATCGGCTCCCGTGGCTTTCACCAGATCGTCGGTCCACCTAATAGGCTGCGGTTGTCAGTTCTATGCGCGATATGGCTTGCCTGCCCATGCCTTGTGACTACCCAATTCCACGAGTTATATCGGTCACTTTGAACCCTGCTTGCCGCCCTCTATTCATCATTATCATCATCATTAACAGCCTGAAGACGTCCACTGCTGAACATAGGCCTCCCCCAGGGAGCGCCACTTAGAGCGGCTGCTCGCCTCCTGCATCCATCGGCTCCCCGCGGCTTTCACCAGGTCGTCGGTCCACCTAGTGGGGGGCCAGCCTACGCTGCGTCTTCCAGTTCGTGGTCGCCACTCGAGAACCTTTCTTCCCCATCGGTTGTCAGTTCTACGAGCGATGTGGCCTGCCCATTGCCATTTCAACTTGCCAATCCTAAGAGCTACATCGGTCACTTTAGTTCTCCTGCGGATCTCCTCATTTCGGATCCTATCTCGCAGGGAAACACCGAGCATTGCTCTCTCCATAGCTCGTTGCGCGACTTTGAGCTTAGTAATGAGGCCAACAGTTAGAGACCACGTCTCAGTTCCATAAGTCATCACTGGCAACACACATTGATTGAAAACTTTTGTTTTCAGGCTTTGTGGTATTTTGGACGAAAAGATAGGTCGAAGCTTCCCGAACGCTGCCCAGCCGAGTTGGATTCTTCGGGCGACCTCTTTGTCGAAGTTGGACCTACCCAATTGGACAGTCTGCCCTAGATAGACGTATTTGTCGACAACTTCGAGAGTATCGTTCCCGACAATTACCGGTATAAGTGGAACATGGGCATTTGACATGATTTTCGTCTTGTCCATGTTCATCTTAAGACCAACCTGTCGGGAGACTCTACTGAGGTCGTTGAGCATGGTGCTGAGATCATCGAGCGACTCCGCCATTATGACTATATCATCGGCAAAACGAAGGTTAGTGATATACTCGCCATTTATGTTGATGCCACATCTTTTCCACTCCAAGAGCTTGAAAACATCCTCCAATGCGTTGGTGAACAGTTTCGGAGAAATAACGTCCCTCTATTATCACGCTTTAATTATACAGGGTATTAGGTACTTACCCCACTAGCAGTTTTTTGATGCCTTCGATCTTAAGTATTTCCGTATCATCATCATCATTAACAGGGGCGCCACTTAGAGCGGCTGCTCGCCTCCTGCATCCATCGGCTCCCCGCGGCTTTCATCAGGTCGTCGGTCCATCTAGTGGGGGGCCGGCCTACGCTGCGTCTTCCAATTCGTGGTCGCCACTCTAGAACCTTTCTTCCCTATCGATTGTCAGTTCTACGAGCAATGTGGCCTGCCCATTGCTATTTCCGTATGAGGACCGTCATTTCCTCCCCACAAAAAAATAAACTTAGGTAATTTAATAGGACCCAAATTACGATTAATTACCCCACAGAGCGTAACAATATATTGGGTACAGTTTCAGGAACGTGTCAGTGGTGCTATAGGTAAATAAATAATGGAAGCGTATCATGTAGAGCAGTTTTATTCAGCCTCCAGTATATTATATCTAGATACAGAACACAACGAATAGTAACGAATACGACCAATTATGTCGATAGTTGGTCCTATTCGTTTCGTTTCGTTTTTCGCGGGTGGTCATTTCGTTACTTAACGGAAATGACCACTCGCGACAACCCCTAACGATGCAACGCAAGACAGACACGTAAAGCGATGCCACCTGCGTGACGCGGGTCAGTAACGGACACGTCTTTTAATTCCATTGACGACTTGCAGCTACCAAATGGCATGAAATAATGGGCATGTATCTATTATAGTCAGTCGTAAGGTGGTGGTGACGTCACTCGCAGCCGAGCACAGACTTGCGGCAACAGTTGCAGGTGTAGTGAGGTCACTCGCAGCCGAGCAAGGACTTGCGGCAACAGTTGCAGGTGTAGTGAGGTAACTCGCAGCCGAGCAAGGACTTGCGGCAACAGTTGCAGGTGTAATGAGGTCACTCGCAGCCGAGCACGGACTTGCGGCAACAGTTGCAGGTGTAGTGAGGTCACTCGCAGCCGAGCACGGACTTGCGGCAACAGTTGCAGGTGTAGTGAGGTCACTCGCAGCCGAGCACGGACTTGCGGCAACAGTTGCAGGTGTAGTGAGGTCACTCGCAGCCGAGCAAGGTCTTGCGGTAACAGTTGCAGGTGTAGTGAAGTCACTCGCAGCCGAGCACGGACTTGCGGCAACAGTTGCAGGTGTAGTGAGATCACTCGCAGCCGAGCACAGACTTGCGGCAACAGTTGCAGGTGTAGTGAGGTCACTCGCAGCCGAGCAAGGACTTGCGGCAACAGTTGCAGGTGTAGTGAGGTCACTCGCAGCTGAGCAAGGACTTGCGGCAACAGTTGCAGGTGTAGTGAGGTCACTCGCAGCCGAGCACGGACTTGCGGCAACAGTTGCAGGTGTAGTGAGGTCACTCGCAGCCGAGCACGGACTTGCGGCAACAGTTGCAGGTGTAGTGAGGTCACTCGCAGCCGAGCACGGACTTGCGGCAACAGTTGCAGCAGCGCGGCAGCAGCACTCGCGGCGCGCGGGTGGCGGTGTAGTCGCGGTCGTCGACCGGCTCGTACGCGCGCAGGTACACCGCGCCCTTGCTGTCGTACTTCGGGCCCTCGGGGATCATCACGTGACGGAAACACAGACGGTCCTGGAACATTAGACACAGAGTCGAGGCTATTCAGCGTAAATTTTTGAGGTCACTGTGCACTAGACTCGGTTTGAGGCGTAAGCTTAAAGAATACTCGGATAGACTAGATAAATTCAAGATGAAAACGCTTGAAAGCCGTAGAAATATTACGGACTTGTGCACCCTGTACAAAATTGTCAATGGTACGTTTGGTAGTGAACTTTTAATGAATGTCAATTTCAAAGTACCCTCACGTTCTGTACGTAATTTTCAGCTATTTAACATGCCACCTACCTACAACAACGTTTCACGGAATGATCCTTTACTTAGGATGTGTCGCACATATGACGGATTAACCGATCCCAGAGACATGTTTTCGTGTAGTCTTATATCTTTTAAGTTTGCTGTCAATTGTTTATTTAAGTAATTAATTCTGTTCTTTACTCACACACAGTTACTCGCTACTGTATAGTTAATGTAACGCAGTTACATAGTGTCAATATGTCTATACTTATTTAAGCTGTGTACGGTTATTATTGGACTTTAGGTTTATAATGCTGTGTTAACGTTGGTGGTGTATATTGTATCTAATAGCCTATTGTCTGTTACCGAAACAATTGTAATAAAATAAAAAAAATAAAAAAAATTATACAAGGTGACCTTGAATTAGTATGTTATCCCGAAAGGTGGTAAATCTACATACTCAGGTTAACAATGTTTCTTCAACGACTTTACTAAATTAATAGTTTTTATTGAAGAAATTCCATGTAAAGTTTACGTTCGAAGATAGCCTTAGCGCGCAGGTGGGTGGTTGAACTGCGTCCTTGACCGAGTGCACATAAATGAGTTTAACGACCTGTGTTCATAAATGAATTTATTTATCGTATCTTGTTAACTCTCGTAGCGATCGCACGTGCAATTTTGAAAGAAAGAAAGAAAGAAAGAAAATGCTTAATTTGTACAACCTGCCTGCCTGCCTGTGCTGTATTTTGCGAGTGGATTTATTTTTTTCCATGGAAGTTTGGAAACACCCAGTTTCTAGGAAGAATCTCATAACTTGTAGGGTATCATGGTCCCAGTTTCGGGATAACATACCAATTCAAGGTCACCTGGTATTGACCACTATTAGTTAACTAGTACTGTTCTGTGTACCAACTGCCAACGTTATTATAAGGTACCAATAGAAAATGACCAGAAGTGGTACTTTGTTTCTATCTAGCTAATTATAACTTGGTGGTCTTCAAGTCAGTGAGTGAACAGACGTCTTCTAGGCAAGCATGCACCACCGTAGGCCGCGTCATCCTTATCATCAGGTGAGACCAAGGTGAGAGAGTGGTCAAATGCTATGCCTATACTAACATGAATTAATAAAAAAAGGTACACTCGACATTGAAACATCGACTCTTTTTTTTATGTAATGAGTGACAAACAAGCAGGCGGCCTACCTGATGGTAAGTGGTCACCGCGGCCTATGGACATCTGCAACACCAAGGGCATTGCCGGTGCGTTGTCTACCCTTTAGTGAGGACTCTTTTAACACTTTTCTTGAAGCTCTAGTTATGCGGAATACTGTAGTTATGCTGAATAACCTCTTCCTCCTGAGGTTATTCACTCCACATCTTGCAGGTTCGTGGAAGAAACGACCGCAAGAATCGCGTCGTATGAGATTTCCACGTTTCTAATTGTACATATTGATGTGGATGCGCTTTTTCACGCTGCCGAAAAGTTCGATAATAAAATCGGGAAGGCGGGATGAGGTTAAATATTTCTTCAGAGCATTCCCCGTGATAACGGTAGAAGAGACTCGATATCTCGTCGCAAACTTAAAGGCTCTAGCTTGTCGGTGAGTTTGGGGTTGTTCACAATTCTAACGGCTCTTCGCTGTAGGGAGTCGAGTGGAAGCAATAAGTACTTCGGTGCCCCACTCCAGAGACTCTGATGAAATCTAGACAAAATATTGGTTTTGTTGCCACACCCACAATTGGTACGTCGAAAATGTATTGGGAGTAAGAAAAACTACACTCTAAAGAGGTCTCTTCCGAGTCAGAAGCCTTCGGGCGTCCTAAACATTCTGACACCAGGGCTGACTACTTGCCTACACGAGAAGAAGAAGAAGAAGAGAAGAGAAGAGGTCTTTTCTATAATGGCGTGTGTATTACTTATCTTTTTTATCTTACCTTCATGAAACTACCACTCCAACCAATCGTTTCAATAAGAGATAAACTAAGCTGTTGCTTGAATCAGTTTAGGGCGAACCTACGTGCCTTCCTAACGGAACAGAAAAGGTATTGTTCAGGAAAGCGTGAGCACTGAAACCGCTGGATTATGCATTATCGGATTAACGTACGCTATAATATTGTAACGTGTGTGCACAGAAACATCCTTCCTGCACGATAATCCGACAGAGCTGAGAGATTACAAACTACCTGCCTGCACACTGCGGCTCACAATAAAATGGCTACATATTATTATACATATTTATTTGTTACCCATTGTCGCTTTGGTAATGTGATTACTTTCAGCAACAGGTGTCTCGCAACTGCGATTTTATAATTAGGAACTACCTACATGTTCTTATTAAAACATTTATTTATCATTTACATACTAAGCCCTTGAGGCCCCAGCGTACTTCCCTGTGGCAGACTCTAATTAAAGGTTGCCGCCCGTCACGACCTATTAATTTAGAACCTAGTGCCAATTTTATTTTAGAAATATTAATCAACTATGTTAGAAAGTATTTAGTTTTCGTGTTGTACAACCGTGTGACAGTCTGGTAAACGTCAATAAACTTAACGTGTTACTAATACGAACCTTCTCATTAGCTTCTGGGAGTTAAAGAGTTAAGAGGTCTTGGCATAGACATATATATAAGGACAGGCCTAATGACAGATTAAACCGTCGCTTCAAAGAGGGTGTCAATTTCACAGATTGACATCCACTAGCGCCCAGTCTGTGTTGGAAGTGAGAAGATATCGGTCGTGTGTCTCAAAGAAAATATGCCAAGTTGTGTTGTGAAGGGTTGCACAAACTACACTCTAAAGTGCAATAAAAAGAAATACAAAGTTTCTTACCACAAGTAAGTCAATATTTTCAATATTACACTCCGTTTTGTACGAAAATAATCGAATTTATATTTGGGATAATCATTGTAAACATAAACATTGACGGGCATAATGGCAGCGATAGGGCCGTTCTCATCGTAGTTCCTGAGTAATCTAAGAGATGGCGCTGACTTTTCCCCACACCATTTTGAGTAAATAAAATGTTCCTTCGGGCATATCCTGATATATAGATCTATGGGTCTTGGCTAATTTCAGTCAGAATCAGTCTAACATTATTCGTTTTAGTAGTTCAATCAGTGGTCGAAAAACTTTTGTAAAAACTATTAACTAATGTTTGATCAGTACCTAATAGCATGGACACATGTTTTACTGGCCCTGAGTTCACCAGCAAAATGAATATCAACCTCCAGCGGTAAACTCGAATCAGCTCTACCGATGTTGGTTTGAATTTATGCATCCCGCGCGCGCACCTATACAGTTTTCTTAGACAACGGTAGAATGTCAAGTTACCTTATTCCTCAGAGTTTGTATTCGACCACCTTTCGCGGGCGCCATGTCGAGCTCGTAAGGGCTGGGCACTCGCGCTACCTCTTCTGATGAGTCGAGGTTATGGGTAAGGTCAGCGCGCATGTGGACGCCGACATCCTTCTCTTCTGCAGTTGGTGCGGATTCCTCCTGTGAGTCTGGTGCCACCGCCAGCGCGGTGCGTAGAGCAGGACGGGGTATGGGAGGAAGGGAATTTGACACAGCGGAGAGCAGCTGCTTCGGCGGCTCGCTCAGCTTTACTCGACTCTTGCCGGCCTTGTCCCCCTTCTCCTTATTCACATACTTTGGGTAGCGGCTCCATGGTTTCGTCGAGTTCAGCTCTGACTTCTGCGTGACTTTTACTAACTTCTTTATTTTCGTGGTAGTGGTAAAGTTGAAGACGCTGTCGATTATCTCCCCGATGCCGAGGTCGAGGCCGCGTCGGTTCTGCAGCTCGTTCCCTGTGTTCTTGTTGATCTCTTCGGGGACCGTCTCTATAGGTGCTTTGTTAGTTGGTTTTGTATCCAAGAAAGCTTTGTAATCGTCATTGTTTCTTCGCAAATGTTCTTTTAGAACATGTATGGACTTCATGTTTGTGTTTTCTGGAAATTATATTATTCGACTATTCACATAACTGGGGTTGGGCTCGTTAAATTTTCAGTTTCCTTATCTTTTCTACGTCATTTCTGGTCACTAGGAATTACGTATTGCGTTAAAGAAATCTAAAAATTACCTACCTACCAGCAAGAATGGCATGTCTGCACAGATATCATTGAAGTTACAACTCACCAGCAGCCGTGATGATGCTGGCATCACCCAGCAACGTTTGGTAACCTAACAATATCGATGCAAACACCAGAAACATTTGCGAAATCTGGACTTCCACAACTAAAACTGAGCACACAAAACACTTTTATTGTTCAATAAAAACTTTATTTTTGTGAACTGATAAAACTATATTATAACCTACCTAACAACAAAACATAAATTATTTGAAACGGCACCAATTTCCATACAAACTGAACCATTTATTTCACAGCTGATTTCTACGTTTACCTACTTAACCACACACATTTTTACCGTTGATTCCCATTCGAATGACCAGGTCATGTCGCAGTAATGTTCATCATAATAATATGAAAGGCGAGGGCGCGCCCGTAGCCTTGCGGTCCAGAAGTAACAATAGAAAAAAAAATTACTGGACATTCCCTCAATCAACTCTTACGGCACCTATGGGAAGAAATGGGTGGCTATCTCTTTCAATGGATGCTGGCTAAGGGGATGTCCAATAAATGAACAATCTATATCTATACTCTATATCTATTCTATACATTCTATCTTCTATATCTATACATATAATATTATATATAATTTGGTGTTATAAAACACAAATCACCAAGCTATCTGTTCGACAAGCTGTCTTGGACATGCAGTCGTAGATCACAGGGGCCCCGGGAGTGCGCGGCCCAGCTTATGTCCCAACATCATAGGTCAGTAGCTTTTAGAGGAAGTTTCCGCTATGCAGCTACGAAATGCTGGAACAATATCCCACCACCCATAAGGAACCTGCAATGTCTTAAAAGTTTTAGAATTAAACTAAAAAAACTCCTTTTTGATCATCAGAAAGCGGAAGAGACCCTGAGACATGATACAAGTGTTATCTAATGTACATATTATTGTTCGCTAAATCTATTACTAATTGTTACGCTAGCTAAATATTTTTTAGCTTATGGTATTTTATTCTCTCTCTCTCTCTCACACACACACATAAGCACGCGTGCAATAAGACTCAATATGTGTAATCTATGTGCTATTTTTTCGCTTGTACTTACAAATGTTGTTGATCTAAATTACTCAATTATCCATTTCCTCTTTATTTACTCGTTTTAATTAAGTACTTATTTGTGTCTAATGCCTATTTGTTTTATCTTTTATTGTTCGTTGTTTAACAAAGTTTATTATAATTAATTGCTGAGCATAGGATTATTTAGATTATTCTCAGTTTGGGTACCTAATTGTAAACCGTGCCGTGACGACGCCGAAACGGCCCCAACGGAAGACCAGCGCTGGTTGTATGACCAGCAATATGCTGAGTTGGGACCGATTCGTGGCAACGGGCAAACAACACTTTTTCTTTGTATTATTGTTAATTTTTGCGATTGTTATTGTTTTTTGTGTGCCTTTTTGTCATGAATAAACGTTTATTCTATTCTTCTATTCTATTCTAATAAAACTGTAGAGATAAAAAAATCTGTAAATGCAAGATATCGAAAAAAAATTACACAGTTTGGCTTGAAATTTTTCGCTGATCACGTTAAGCTACTTTTTAGACATTTTTCTGATTGTTTGTTTGTTTGTTTGTTTGTTACGGCACAAGTCCGAAAATACTGAACGGATTTTCATGCGGTTTTCACTAATAAGCTTAAATTTTATATATCGTTAACTTTTTTTTTGGTGAAAATGATTAAGATTTCATTATGAAACGGAACGGGATTTTAACAAGATGGCCGCTTCAAGGCTTCAAGGTAAGTTTTTTTTTTCTTATATTTTGGTCCACACATAGTGTAGGTATTTTGGTATTTAGCCAGTGTCAAAAGGTAAGTTATATTTTGGCTACTAACCATAGATGAAAGAAAAAAAATGTTACTCTGCTACACTGCTACTGACGGTAATTTTATCTCGAGTTTATCCGGATGCACAGATTAAAGAAAAAACTCTGTTACTATTATGGCACGGCTTCATATACGCGCAAACCTTCGCTGTTGAGTTGGCGCGCAAAAACATCTCTGTTGACTATCCTCGATGTTTTTGTAGCGCCCCAACCTGGACACACAGTCAATTTGTTTGCCTGCTGCGCGACCGACGTGGGCTAAATAAAATGGAGGAAGCAGTAGCGTTACATTGCATGTCGGCGAATAAACGAATAAATATGTTTTACAAACTGTGAGAGTATTTGTTTGCGCACCGCCACGATTCAAGGGTGCGTTTTTGGGGGGTGGTGCCCCGGGGACGAAAGAACAACACAAAAATAGATCTCAGTGAGAAATAGGTAAAGAATGTAAGCCAACTCACCAGCTGTCCAGCTCTGATCCTCGTGAAGACGGTACCGTCCAATTGGTAAGTAGGCACAACAAGCACTACACACTATTTGCGATTACAAAAATAAATTGTAATAGTTTTAATATGAATATGAAGTAAAACCAATTTTTTTTATTTGTTGGTTTATCTGTCCCTTTGAATACGGACCACGGTTATTATAGTCGCAACAGAAATATATCATCTGTGAAAAATTCAACTGTCTATCTATCACGATTCATTAGTACATCCTGGTGGACAGACCGACAGACAGACGGACAGCGGAAGTTTAGTAATAAGTGTTTACTCTTTGAGTACGGAACTCCTATATTTTTGTATTTCATTCTGAACAATCCCCACTGCACTAAGCAATAAGGAAGTAATTTAATGCATGTTTTACAACAATAAATAACAATTGGTGCGCCTGCATTACCAGCAGTGTATCACATTTTTCGAGCTACGGCGAAATACATCGCGCGATAACTTCGTCTGCGCTCGATGCAATGCAGATTAGAGAAAAACAATGTGTTCATTATGTAAGTACCTATACCCAAAAAAATCATATGTATTTACATATAGATAAGTTTTTCGTTAATCTGTGGTCCAAACTAAAAAGAGGATAGGTATGAGAACCTTCTTGAATATGAGCACGACACAGAGAACAAGGAATTTAGAAAACTAAAAACTTCTTAGACTTTTTTTATAAGTTTTAAGGCTTCACGCGATATCATATTTAGCCAATATTGAAACATAACTTGGAGTTTTGGCGGGAACGCGGAAAAGTTCACGTCATTGCATTGTATTATTTCTCAAAACTTGTGCTTTTTCCATTGTTAATGTTTAAAATTGGTGGCGGTTTACGCATTAAGTGCTGAATTACGAGTATGAGTGTAGGCAAGTGATATAATGTGGTGAAACGTGGTTTTTCGTGTTGCTTCCAAAATTCCGTAGAAGCTTCTAGTAAAGTTGCCACCACTTTACTGGAGCATGACTTAGACTGGACTACGACCTGACTTAGACTGGACTATGACTATGACTTGACTTTACGTGAAATATTCTATTAACATGATGAAAATTACAATACTTGACACTGGCTAAATACACTATGTGTGGAGCCAAATATAAGAAAAAAAAAACATAACTAAATTATTATTCATGTTTTCGATTTATTGGGTTCTGGAGAGGGCAAAATTCTTTATTGGCGATCTGGTATTATGTATTAGTTTTCAAAAATCTACTACGCGTTACCTTCGAAATAAGTATTTAAAATTGTATTTATAGTACCTATAGCTTAACCTTTAGTAGTAACATATTCAGTAATCTGTGCCCATTGACCCTTGCTTTTGCTACGCATTGTAAACCCTTTTTTATTTTGGCATTAGACAAAATTTGTATTTAGCCAATGATAGGAGTATTTTATGAAAACTGTTTAAAAGGGTAGCTACTTAGACTTTTTATAATTATTCATAAGGCTTCACGCGATTATCATACTTAGCCAATATTGAAGCTCAAGTTTTCGATTTATAGGGTTTTGGCGGGAGCAATGTTCTTTATTGGCGATCTGGTAAAATGTATTATTTACATGAACTTACTACACGTTACCATTCTAATTAGGTAGATAAAATTATTTTTGCGCTACTGCTACATTCTTGATCAACCCCAAGGAAGTTTTAAGGTACCTGGGGGTCTAGCAAAGAAACCAACCACTAACGCTAGCGCCAAACGCTAACTCCAAAATGTACTAGGATGACATTTTGGAAATCGCTTACTTTTTCACAGCTAATGTCATTTCAATACAGTTTTGGAGTTAGCGTTTGGCGTTAGCGTTAGTGGTTGGTATCTTTGCTAGACTCCCTGTAGTACTTATAGCTACTTAAGTTGTATGCCCTTACCATTGCTTCTTGCATGTTGAAATAAGTTTTTAATAGTTAAAATATAAGTTAAGTTTTTAATAGTTAATAGTTTAATAGTTAAAATATTTTAGATCTGTGGGCTTTTAAATAAATGAAGCAGAATGGAGCAGAAAATGATTGATTACTCGGTTACTTCGAGAAGGAGTTATAGTAGGTAAGTAACTATCTTTGGGTGTTAGTAATAATTATGTAATGACGATTTATCCTACTTCCCCACTTTCATCACTAGGTAGGTATATTGGGAATGAGACAGCGTGGAAAATAGTGGACATAATAATAATTATAACTGTCGATTCTTTAAGGAGTGGTGGTTTAGTATTAGTTATTCCTAATTAGTATTAAGAAAATTAATTATGTACGAGTCGCACAGGTCAATGCATATCTCCAGCAATTTATAAACTTATTATTCACACTGGCTATGTGTAGGTAGTTAGGTACTCAATTCGTATGGAACCAAACTTAAGAAGGTAAAAAAATGTGGTAAATGGAACAAAAAGCACGCGGATAATATGTAAAACTGAGAAAAACAGGATCATCGTGTGTGATTCTTCCATATTTTTCTAAACTTCTTGCTGCTCTTCTCGTATAGCAGTAGATAACGTTGGGCCAAGTGACTTGCACTATGCCGTGCGTCGACTTAAGACCCATTCGTCGGCAGGACCTGATGGAATACCACCATTTATGATTAAGGATTGCTATACAATTCTTAAACCACCTCTTTTATATATATTTAATATGGCCTTGAGTACTGCAACATACCCATCTCAGTGGAAATTGTCCCGTGTCACTCCTATACCCAAGGATGGTTCTAGATCCAAAGTCGAGAACTATAGGCCTATAGCGGTGCTGTCGGCACTCGGCAAAGTTTTCTAGTCAGTACTGAACCGCGACATCACCAGGCAGGTCAATGCACAGCTGAGCGATGCACAACATGGGTTCAGGGCAGGCAGATCTACTGCCACAAATCACATTAATTTTGTAGATTACGCCGTGACAGAGATGGACAATAAGAAACAGGTAGATGCGACTTACTTTGTTTTTAAAAAAGCCTTTGATAAAGTTCACAATGACGTATTATTAAAAAAATTTTCGGCCGTAGGTTTTTCTCCTAATTTGCTCAAACTTTTTGCCAGTTATTTTTCAAATCGATTTCAATATGTGCAACTTTCTGCCTACCTCTCAAATCCGTATCTGACCTGCTCTGGTGTAAGCCAGGGCAGCACGCTTGGTTCAACCCAATTTCTAATTAAGATTAATGACTTGCCGAAGGTCGTCAGTACAGCTAGATGCCTGATGTTTGCCGACGATCTGAAGCTATTCTTGGGTATAGGAACTGCCTTTGACTGTGAAGCATTACAGAGGGACATCGACAATGTAGTTGCGTGGAGTGAACAAAACCATCTTGAGTTTAATGTGTCTAAATGTAAAACCATAACTTTTACTCGTAAGCGTTCACCAACTTTATACCCCTACTGCATGCACGGTGCCCCTCTTGAACGTGTTCAACAAATTCGTGACCTGGGTCTGACTCTTGATACTGAGTTAACATTCAACAACCATATAGTTGACCTATGCATGGTTGGATGCAGGTTTGCCCTTTACCTATATAACAAGTTGTATGGTTATTACCCGTATTTGTATCCGTCCCTTTTCGTGGCAGGCATGGTAGGTATCAACACCTTGGAACTTAGGCGCAAGTGCGCGATAATGATGCATTATTATCTGCTGTTCCATAATAGGATTGACAACCCCAGCACTCTGTCGCGTCTTTCGCTTGTCGCTCCGGACCGGGAGTGGCGGCCGCACGTGCGGCGCCTGCTCGCGCTCGCCGCACCGCGCGCGCACCAGCCCCACACAGTACGCTCCCACGGCGCAGGCTGTCTCTCTTCTCAACGCCTTGGTTGCTCAACAATGTGTTTTTATGTAAAATTTAGTGTTTTTATTAATTTGTGTATTCATTTTTTGACATGATTTTATTTTATTTTGTTGTTTCTTTTTTTAATATGGTAAGGATTATTTTATAATTGACCTAACCGGTAATTGACATTTGTTCATATCTATTATAATATTTAATTTTGAATCTAATCGAATACCTATACTTAAGTCTATTATTGTATCTGGCTCGTCACACGTCTTGGCGTCGCTGTAAGTGTGCAAGCATTTATGAATAAATAAATAAATAATAATAAATAAATAAACTGTACCTGCCTGCTTAGGTAACTACTACCTAAACTAAACTTACTGAAACTTCTGTTAAAGACCTGAGTGAAGTGATGATGATTTCTTTTTATTGTAATATGAAGAGGTACTTATAAAATTGTAGTTTTTTGTTTGAAACTTCTTTTACTGTTATAAATCTATATTAGACTCAAAACATTTAATTTTAGGTAATGGCTTAAATAGCTTCCACTCACGGCTATGCTTGCGTTATACCTATACCTATGCTAATACAGGTTACTGTGCTCAGCTTCGAAAAGATTTAGTGGATTTTGTTGTCTGGTACGGAATGCATGATCTATTATTAGACTATAACGTAAAAATAACATAACACAAGCGTGCGAAGCCGCGGGCAAAAGCTAGTGTCCAATAAATGAACAGCAGGTCTGCATTAAAATCTACCGCGACCACCGCGTGACGCACGCCAACTCGGTGAATGTGCCAAAACCAACTCCTTGATGTCCCCCCGGTAATGTTCAGCAGTGGACGCAAAAAGGATGATTTGAGGAGAATATAATGTGTGCGGTGTATCAGAAGGGTGGTCCGAGGTCCTCGGAGACGTCCGTGAGCTGCGCCAGCTCGAAGTCAGGCTCGGAGCCGTCGCCGGATCCTAACGGCAGGCGGAACTCCGGAAAGGGTTGGGGGCCAAGGTTGATAAGAGCGACGCCGCCGCCCGCGCCGCCGCGCTCCTCCTGAAGGAACTTGTACCCGCCGCCCGCCGCCCGCCGTCCGCCGCCCGCGCCTGGCACCTGCGTACATCATGTCACATCACGGTGCCGTACACGACATTTTCAATCCGACATGAAAGATGCTGACAGTGATTCGATGCAGTACCCTTTCATCCCAATCCTCTCGGCCCGGTGACCCTGTAAAGGTCAGCTGAGGACAACAGCATTATTATAACCAGTACAAAAAAGGCAGGTCTACGCTGGAAGCCGTTAGAGTTAGGGATGGAATTCATGTCTTATTTAAAATAAGAATAATCATTATAAATGCAATTGAGAAGCGGGAGTTTAACCCCTAGTTTCATATTTATAGCCATGTAAATCTATCTACCTTCGTTTTGTTTTCCTGTGTTATGATTACATTTTATCGTACGTGGTAGGCAGGTCGATAAATGTAGGTTGGATATACACGTTGGATCCATTCAGAAAATTATTTCCCTTGCAGCACTCACCTTGAGAACTTTATACGACACTTTCGGAGTAGGCGTCGCTTCAGAGCTGGCAGGCCACTCGTCGGGTGGGATGTCATTGACTTCTCTCTCGGTGTTCTTGAGGCGTTCATCATCGACGTAGTACAGCAGGTCTTCCTTGATCACCCCGCGGTCGCCGCGGCCGTCGGTCACTGGATCAAAGTCCGAGTTGTAGTCTGAGAGCGGTGCGGCGCGGGGGATGAATATATCGTTGACGCGCGGGTGTAACACCGCGGCGCTGGTTTCGATGGCGAGTGGTGTTGGTGCTGGCGTGGTGATGGCCACGTCCAGCTCGTGTCGCGCCGGGAATGGATCCTCCGGCTCGGACTCCATGTAGTCGTAGTTGTTGGCCATCAGCTGCCGCCGGATTTTGTCCTCCAGCGTTACGGTATCGTTGGCGTCCGTCAGCTCTTGGCGCTCGGGCTCTGGAACATTGAGTCTCTTGTCATTGCGTTGCGTTGTGAAGCTGGCCTTCGGGCCTTTAGGTATCAATGTATGAAACAATTCGTGATTAAATTAATATTTAATGAACACAACATTATTACTATTGGTTTTTGGCAATCTCTGTGGTGTGGTGGTTGAGCAAGTCGGCTCATAACCTGGAGGTGGCGGGTTCGATTCCCGCGACAGGACAAGTAAATGTAGGAAGAAAAAAGTGCAAATAATTGTTCTTTGTCTGGGTGTTGTGGGAGCATGGTCCTCGTAGGTCCTGGGTCCCTAAATACCTATAGGGAATCCTAGTTAGGGTCCAGCATTTATATATGTAATCGTTGGGTATTATTATTTATTTATTTGGTGGAGCAAAAACTGCATTTATGTTTTGAATACCTAACACCTACGTTATGGAAACATGAACAACTTAACCTGCAAATTGCACTCTTACCTACTCCCCTAGCTTACCCTTACTCGATGCGTGTGATACGTTAGGTACTCAATAAGACATTAGTAGAGTACGGCAACATCGTACCCTCTCTCGGTCTCACTCGCGAGATGAATGAGAGTTAAAAATATGGAGATCTAGTGGAAAACGATTTGCTTCAACCACGAGATAAGGCGGCCGTGATGGATGCTGCGTTAAAGACAAATGTCTCTGCATGGAAGTCAGCAAACTATGCAGATGATATGAAACTCAAATGTATTCGTTCCGTGCAAAGACTATTATTATTATAAAATGAAAAATTTTTTTTTGTTCAGCGGTTCAAGTTTTTATTTGTTTCGAGTATGTGTGTAGTAGAAAGTACCAGTCGCTTACCGATAGGGTATACCCCGTGTATAGCTAAAGTCCCGAGCAGAGCCAGCAGGATCAGTCGAAAGGCATCTCGCGTCATCACTGTGCCACCGCTCTCTCGTTGTGTCGCGCCCTCACCGCGTGCTCACGTCTCTGTACTCGACACATTCAAATAATGTAGGTATGTGCGTTTGTAACAACTCCAAGAGAGCTCTATATCGCCGTTGATTCTGTCTACATGTAAAATTTTTAAGAAAAATCAAGAATTTTGTCTAATAAGATGGCGAATTACTAAGGTATTGAAAAATATAGAATGTGGTTAACCCTGAATATGGCTTATCGCCTACAACTTATATATATAAACTAAACACTATTTTATGTATGTATGTATGTAAATCTTTTGATAATCTTATATTATTTTGATTTTAATTTACAAGCATCGGTCAATAAACTGTGGTCAGCAATTTACGCGTTCATCCATTTCATATCGCACGTCATTCACAATCAGATACCTACCAATAAGCATGTTCTCGCCATCATTGCCATTCCATTTTACCCCTAGTTTTTGAGAAATAAATTAACGATTTCTCATTCATTCAGTTTTATCATTGTATGTACGGAGTAGGTACACCTTATTTATAATAGGCACAGTTGTACACTAATGGTCCTTCGAGCCGGATAGCTAAAATCAAAAGCCGAGTAATCTTTTGACAGACGTCTTTGTATTCAATCGTCAATTTATTTGTAGTCATCAGGTGCGGATCTACTATAGTGGGCAAGGTGGGCATGCCCACGACCCTCATCGAGGTCGACCGACTGATGTGCCTGAAGAAATTAAAAATGAGTTTTGCATTGCGCGCGTGGCCATAATATATAGGTACATGGCCAGTAGCGAAGTATGGGCAGAGAGGGTGCCCCTAGCAACATGTAATTTTATGAAAAGTAGCTGAAATTTTAGATGAGTTATCACGATTTAATAATATACATGCAAATTTTTTGCATGAAATTCCTAATTCGCATTTTCAGATCGGAGCTTTAATTTTGAAAGTAGCTATAATTTTACGTGTTTTGTCTTGATTTATTTTCAAAATAAGCAAAATTTTGGCGCTCGCTTGGCTTGCGCTTTAAACTTTAATACGTCTATAATACATTGGTGTGCAGATTAAAAAACCGGCTACAATAAGCAAAATTTTGGCGCTCACTTCGCTCACTTTACACTGCTACGGCTGTAACCTGCAATGGATGGTGTAGAGTAAAAAAAGCTGCAAAGATAACAAAGATTACCTACTGTTGACATTAGTTCCACGTCCATCACAAAGTTCTAGCGACGCCCTTGTCAATACTTAGTTATACCTACGCTGTATAGTCTTGACCGAGACGTCACACGTTTTGTGAACGTCGTAGATACGTAGTAACATTGGAGTGAGTCCATAGTCCGACTAGCACTTGGCCGATTTTTGAGTCGCCGTGCCTACAACCTTTTTTGAAGGCTGGATCCGCGCCTGGCAGTCATGTCATAATTGAATATTTTTGTTTTTTATAGCAGTATGGCCTTGCTCAGGATAATCTACAGATTAGTTTGTAAAGGAAAAATTAGAATCACGAGCGGGGATTGAACCCGCATCCATCCATCCCTCAAGCCGGGATATGCTTTACTTAAGCTACCGTGACAAGTGGTCTCATGTCCGAATTTTTCCTTCACCTTTACAACCAACTTACGGGGTTGGTAGCGCCATCTATTGAGTGATCCTTCAAGTTACAAGTAAGTAAGTAAGGGTCAAGTATGCTGTACAGATATCTGTACAGCATGTGTTGATATAACTTGACCATGCTGGTTGAGATGATTCTTACTTGTCACAGTAGCTTAAGTTAAGTATATCCCGGCTTGAGGGATGGATGGATGCGGGTTCAATCCCCGCTCGTGATTCTAATTTTTCCTTTACAAATTAATCTATGTCATGATTGGCATACTACTGGAATGGCTGCCATCACACACAACCTATAGCTATCCACTACCACCACCCTCTACCCACTTGTACCTACAACTATTATAAATACTATAGCTCTACCTAGCTCTTTATCGGATGTCGGGTAGGTTATTTGCCCAAAAAAGGTTACGTATAAGCTTATATCATTGTTGCCGGCGGCAGGCGGCGTCGCGTGCTGCGCCTACATCCATCTATCAGTAAACCCGCGCTGTTATTTCCCGAACTGAGCTATAAACATTCGATAAGCTGCATTGATTCAGTGCTCGCCGTGCGCGGTACCTAATATAATACACTAGCCGGTGTTCCATTATCATTGGGTTGGAAATAAATAACCTAGGTTGCCTATTTGAGATACATAGAACCGGTAAACGTATTCAGTAGGTATTTTATAGGAGTAGATGTAAATTTTCTTATATGTATATATACAGGGTTACAGGAAAAATTGTGCTAGATCCGTTAAGAGCGTGGAGTACCCATGATTTCTGACTTATTTCACTATGAAACACCCTAGGCTAAACTAATAATATTTTTGTAGATATCCCTTAGAAAACAATACAGTTTCTAATATTTTTTTTATATCTTAACTTTCACTTGTCTACTACGGTCTATTCAATTAACTTATGTACTATTTTAATGATTGACGTCCTAAAGCATCTTATTACACATGTAAAAATGCAATAATAATAATAATAAGAAGACACAAAATATTTAAATGAAAAAATTAAAAATTGAATATCTCGAAAAGGGTAAAGTTTAGCCTAGGGTGTTTCATAGTGAAATAAGTCAGAAGTGATGGGTACTCCACGCTCTTAACGGATCTAGCACGATTTTTCCTGTAACCCTGTATATGTATTGCAACAACCTACCTGTTACTGTTCCTACCAAGAAATTTGGAAATGATAAAATTCGGAGTCTCTCAATGGATAATGAAATGAAATAGAGTAGGCGGATATAATTTTTAGAAACGTGGGTGTGTGGATCTGATATGCTTTGTAGTGAACACACATGTGCCGAGGTCTCCAGTATTTTGTATCAAACCTGAAGTTGAAGTTAATTTAACGCCCACAATAACGCCCAACGATCACATACATAGATTCTGGACCCTAACTAGGATTCCCTGCATCTAGGGACCCAGGAACTATAAAGAAACTGGTCACACAACACCAACACACTAAAACAAGTATTAGCGCTTTTTTCCTGTGCACAAATACTGGTTCTGTCGCGGGAATCAAACCCGCAGCCTCCGGGTTATGAGCCGACTTGTTCTACCACCTCACACATTAATGAACATTCATTGAACTGAACATAAAGTTCAATTTAGTTCATCTTGTTGTTTGTGACACTATACAGGATCTTCGTTACCGGGTTCCAAGACTAGATGTTGGGAAGTGGTGAGCAGTGAGCACGTCGCGCTGACCGAACAACTTGTTAGTTTCGGTTCCTACTCCTTAACGAGGTTGCACTCAGGTACTTTTCTTTTAGTTCGACGGCAGGTAGTTGTTTCAGACCTTAAACAAGCGGTGAACCTTGCAGTTCAAATAGTAACATAGATAAATCCAACGCTACTGTAATAGTAAGTATTGATGGAATAGCCAAAAAGTTTACCTAAGTATATAGTCTTATCAAAATGAATTAAGGGCTTACTGGAAAAAAAGAGTATCTAGCTACTTAAAAATATTTCAGTTTTTCGTAAAGCAGTAGGATAACTGGGCATGGGTAGGGGTTATTAAGGCTTCTTTTTACTTTTTATTTACTATCAAAACACTCATAGACAAAAAGTTGTTTCGACGAATCGTCCAAAACGTCGTTTCAAAACCTCACTCAGAAGCCCTTTCTTAGCGTTGCAATTTCTGATGAGTTCCACTTACAGCTTGGCGTTGTCAAAGGAAACCTTGATCAAAATGCTAGAAATTGCTTAGGTCTATATAGATTATACCGCATGGTAAGCAAACGGGTTTGTTTACGTAAGGAATATCAATTAGCTCGCAAAAGAAAAAAGTTCCTACTTACCTACCTTCAATAAAGAAGCCCCGACGTTGGTTTAAATAAAACCATTTGCCCACCGAGGCAATAAGACCTCGGAAGGAGTAATATTGTTCTGTGAATAAGGCGCTGCGAATGTTTGTTAGACTCATAAATTAAAATAGAAAGCAGACAGCGAGGAGCACAATAACGTGGTATGATTGTCTCGAAGACGACGGCACAATGAGAGTTGGATTCATTTGCTGTTTTACTGAGGAAGGGCAGCGCTGACGTCGGTGCACTTTTACAAACATCTCGGCACGGTGCGGCGAGCCGGTAGGCTCCGCTGTAATGGACATTATAATAACTGTTAATTGCTTTGCAATGTTGTTTGTTTGTTGGGATAGAATGAAAATTAATACTTAGATTAAAGGGTGCATGCCTTGGCGTTATCTAATCCATTACAATAGTGAAAGTGGGAAGAATAGTCTCACATTTATTATTTTTCACTTTGCCCACAACCTTGGGATAAAGCTGGTGGGGAGAAAGTTATCTTGCGATAACTCCAGCCATAAGATCAAAAATTCAGAGTGTTTTTATTTTGTTTCCTTTAGGTACTTCTGCAGTTGCTATACAATAAGTATAACCTTTCTTTATAGGATAGGTTACCTACTCTACTCCAAGGTTTTTGAGTCATAGTTTTTAAAAATCCGTAAAATACTATGATAAAGAAAATGCTAGAAAATGCTACTTAGCATTAAGTTCGCCTATGTACTTGATTTACTCTTGTGCAATAAAGCATTATCTATCTATCTATCTATGATAATTACAACCGAAACACAGAAATTTTTAGTGAGTCTTTTACAGCATTAAGTTCTGTTATTTATAAAATGTACCAGAGTACGTACTTGTGTTATAAGAGTAGTAGTAGTAGTATGTGATAGAGTCCTTGCCAAGACGCTGCTAATGGTGTAAGCTGCCGTAAGTCCGGGTTGGAAGCTCGCCAGGACACAGGACGTCGCGCGCAGATCAAACAGAGAGACTCCATCTACTTATAATTATTATTCTTAGAGACAATGAGAACACCAGAATATAAAATAATACTGAATAAAAAATCTAGTCATCATCATCAGCCTGAAGACGCTAAACATATGCCTCTCCTAGAGAACGCCACTTTGGGCGGTTGCTTGCCTCCTGCATCCATTGGCTCCCTGCAGTTTACCTAGTGGAGAACTTACACTGAATGTTCCGGTTCGTGGTCGCCACTCGAGAACCTTTCTTCCACAGCGGTTTTCAGTTCTACGAGTGATGTGGGTTGCCCATAAACATTTCAACTTGCTAATTCTAAGAGCTATATCGGTCACTTTGGATCTCCTACAGATAAAGGCATTATCACTGTAATATCTCTGTTTGACTTGCTTACCTAGGATGACGTAATAAACGTGTCTTATTAATTATCTGTGAAATTATAACTTTGTGATCCTAAAAGGGTCGAGTTCACCGACCTTAGGCTAATTAGTAGACGACTGCTGGTAAAATAATATTTAATGCAAAATTGCTAAATTGTTTATGCTTACTAAATCTTGACAGAGCTTTTGTAACGTTACAATTTAACCACAATGCTTGTATCCTAAACCATACCTATTTACTTATCTAGTAAATATTATACAAAGGGAAATTAAAAAGAAAACAGTGTTGGTGTGTTCATACCTACATAAAAGAGCATTCTACTATCCATAATAATTTTACTAATTCCCCCAAGTATTCAAAAATTAAACACCACAGTATTTCTTATTCAAAAGCCCATACTGCACCATGTTTCATACATCCGGATGTATCGCGCCGACTGCCCGCACTAGTACTGGCGCGCGCGTCACTCGCTGATTTATTGCTTCCTGCGGACTGCGAGAGGTGTCCACAGACTATACTAAGCAAAAATTACTGGACAATATCATCATCATCATCAGCCCGTAGATGTCCACAGCTGAACATAGGCCTCCCCCAGAGAGCGCTACATTGAGCGGCTGCTTGCCTCCTGCATCCATCGGATCCCCGCGGTTTTCACTAGGTCGTCGGTCCACCGAGTGAGGGGTCTGCCTACGCTGCTCCCAATTCGTGGTCGCCACTCGAGAACCTTTCTTCCCCATCGGTTGTCAGTTCTGCGAGCGATGTTGCCTGCCCATTGCCATTTCAACTTGCTCACTTTAAGGCTAGACAATATAACTTCTTATAATTGACACTGGAGTGAAGCGTAGCGAATGACTATCGTGATCGTAACCAATCGGTAAAAAGTTTGCTGCCACTACTACTACTACTACTACTGTTATTGTGTACCACTGTTGGTGTCACTACTTTGATGGGTGACCGCTAAGCTTTTAGGCCACCTACAAATTCTGACAGGGCTGACTGCTTGCTTACACTAGAAGAAGTAGCAGAAGAAGAGGATTGGAGAGGAAGTTCTAGTAATCAGTAATTTTATGTAAAAATCTGCCTGTAAGTAATTAATTTTATGGTTTTTGATGTTCGGTAAGTCTTTCAAATAAAGGAATTCAATTATTTGAGATCGCGTCACGATCTCTCGCAGCCGGCCGCTTTGATGTTACAAAGGCAGGTTCCTTGTGTAGAGCACAAAGATAGGTATGAATGTGTAATGACTTACAACAAATGTGTTACGAGAAGATGCTTACACGTGTCAGAGATATCACTTTTTAACTCATTGTTGTGGTAATTTCAACTAGATATAGGGAATCCTAGTTAGGGTCCAGAATCTATGTATCCAGTGATCGTTGGGCGTTATTTATTTATATTACTTAGCCCGTGGTCTATCCAGGTGAACTGAGGTGGACCACGGGCAAGGAAAGTGCCCGCCGTTCACCCAGCTGCAGAACTGGGTGGGTCCAAGGTAATGCTCGGATTTATTCATCTACCACCAATAAGTTTTTTACAGAGTTCAGGCGGGAACGCGGAAAAGTTCACACCGTTGCATTGTATTATTTTTCAAAACTTTTGCTTTTCCAGTGTTAATGTTTAAAATTGGTGGCGTTTTACGCATTAAGTGCTGAATGACGAGCATTGTGAGGGCAAGTGATATAATGTGGTGAAACGTGATTTTTCGTGTTGCTTCCAAAACTCCATAGAAGCTTATAGTAAAGTTGCCACCACTTTGCTGGAGCATGACTTAGACTGAACTATGACTACCTGACTTAGACTGGACTATGACTATGACTAGGACATGACTTTGCATGAAATATTTTATAACACGATGAAATTATAATACTTGACACTGGCTAAATACACTATGTGTGAAAACAAAATATAAGAAAAAAATAAAAATAACGCCCAACGATCACATACATAGATCCTGGACCCTAACTAGGATTCCCTGTATCTAGGGACCCAGGAACTACGAGGACCATGCTCCCACAACACCCAGACACAGAACAAGTATTTGCACTTTTTTTTCGTGCTCAAATACTTGTTCTGTCGCGGGAATCGAACCCGCCGCCTCCGGGTTATGAGCCGACCTGCTCAACCACCACACCACGGAGGCTGTCTATATTCTTTAAATTAATTAGGTATCCCAATAATAAAAACTATACAAAGATCATTAATTTGCACTGTATAATAATTATATACTAGCCACGATGGCCATACTCGAGAACACTAGCACAGCAGCAGGTAGCGTACCCAACATGCTGGGAGCGTTACACCGTAGAATTGCAATGCTGATGCGTAAATAAGCGCAACAAAAACGCGCATCGACCAGACGCTCTGATAGACTTTGGAAAATGCGATGAGCTCCCGGTCCCCACGGACCCAGACTCTCAAAAAAGTTACATAAAGCTAATATGTTTACGAAAATTAACATTTGAAGTCCGTATAGCGCCGCCGTGTCGCCGGAAACACGGAAACGGTACGTTTTTCTGCTTGTATCTACCTAACTATTGTTTTGCATCGCCGGCGTATGTAAAGCGCCACTGACGCACAAGTATGATAATGTTTCGCAAGAACCGGACATGCCTGACTTGTTTATGCGCTGCCAGATATCTCAGTGGAGAGAGGAGGAAATGCTTTCATGTACGCACGAAAAATACTCCTTTAAATTGTTTCTATCTTCTGTCCTCACAAAACAACATGACGTGTGTGTAAAACTTAATCTTTTACGTAAATAAATAAATAAATATGTGTGGACATTTCACACAGCGCCATCTAGCCCCAAACTAAGCATAGCTTGTACTATGGGAACCAAGATAACTGATACAATACTTATATACTTTTTGTTTGTAAATACATACATAGAATACAATATAACACCCAGACGTAGAACAAACATCTATGTTCATCACACAAATGTTTGTCCCGGGTAGGAATCGAACCCACAGCCCTCAGTTCAGAAGGCAGGGATACTACCAACTGAGCTATCGGGCCCGTCAAAATAGATTGAAACAACATAATACTTCACGAAAATATAACTGGCAACGCACCAGCAATGCCCTTAGTGTTGCAGATGTCTGTAGGCAGCGGTGACCACTTACCATCAGGTGGGCCGCCAGCTTGTTTGACACTTATTACATAAAAAAACATATTCACCACGCTTGGCAGGTGGCCTGGTGATTGCAGAAGATTTTGACGTACCCACGAATGTTGCTGCCCATCATTCCCTGGATATTCCCTTAACCAGCTTCTACGACACCGACGGGAAGAGATGGGGTGGTCCTGTTCACACACCGAGACCACTCTTTTCAGATTAATGTCACAAGTGGCCCTAAATATGAAAAGTTATTGACCAAAACTTTTAATTTTTTTTTATTATAAATAAATATGTGTGGACATTTCAAACAGCGCCATCTAGCCCCAAACTAAGCATAGCTTTTACTATGGGAACCAGATAACTGATACAATACTTATATACTTTTTTGTTTGTAAATATATAAATGCGATTAGACCGCCCATTGTACTACCCTTGTGTAAATGTTTCGTGTTGTTATGTATCTCTGTGTATATTTGGTGTGCAATAAAGCATTATTCTATTCTATTCTATTCTACATACATAATTATGAAACATGAAAGGTGTCTTCAAGTAGTTATTTTTCTTGGATTCTGTCCATTCTGCCAGAGTTTATTTTAAAGTCGAGCAAAGTTAACGTTGTATAATGTAAGAGTTCCGCGAATAGCCGCGGCTCGATACGGATCGAACATGTTTATAATTGTTGTGACAGGGGCACTACTCACGGCTCGAGGCATCAACTCGAATATTACCTTACGTCTCTTAATATTCTAATATTAAGTACACGCAATGGATAGGAGTTGTCTTTTTTCTATGTTCGACTGTTTATAGTTTTTGAAGGAAATATTTTGTGATAAAAAACGCAAAAAAAGAAGAAAAAATTATACTATCACACATTTTTTTTTCGACGGGCCCGATAGCTCGGTTGGTAGTAGCCCTGCCTTCTGAACTGAGGGCTGTGGGTTCGATTCCCACCCAGGACAAACATTGCCATTTTTTTGTGTGATGAACACAGATGTTTGTTCTGTGTCTGGGTGTTATATTGTATTTTATGTATGTCAAATCAAATTTCAAATCAAATTTATTTATTTGCTATAAGTTTGGGTACATGACCCTCCATAACCTTCCATAGCTTAATAAATATGGTTCAACTCAAGTAGTAAAGTCCGTGTACCCTGTACTAGTATAAACTGTGTTACAGGGTACTGGCACTTCCCGACAGTGTCATTATGACTATATAGATAATTAGACACAATAAAAAAATATGTAATTATTTAATGTTTACATTTAGGAGGCTAAAGCTACTTATAAGATTGGGTACCTACAATATGAAATAATTAATTGAAAATAAAGAAATTAACAGAAATGACGTCTTAGTCGACGAGAAATTGTACATAATTTTAATATGGTATAATTAATAAGTAAGTACATAAATAAAAAAAATATTATTATTATTTATATATAAGTATTATATCAGTTATCTGGTTCCCATAGTACAAGCTATGCTTAGTTTGGGGCTATAGATGGCGCTGTGTGAAATGTCCTCACACAGCCCTGTGTGTTTATTTATTTATTTTTATTTATTTTACAGCAGTCCTATTGGCCCGTTCCCTCCAAAACTCCTGTGAGCTGATGCTGATGTAGTGCATTATCATTCACCCGTTCAAGGCAGAGAATATTTTACTAGGAGTCACGAGGTATTTGTGGTGTGTCCAATGTCCACACATGTTTTCCTCAAACACACGTACATCCTCCACCCTTCCCATCCACTCATTCTCACCCTCTCCTTTTCCCTCTCACTCTTACACAACACCTTACCCTCACATACCTACACCCTACTATACAACGGTTGAGCTTCTATTAGAGCCAAATCTTTAGTATTGTTTTTCAATGATGAGTCATCAGAATGGCAGTTTGCAGTTAACTGTTATTTTATAAAGTATAAGCACACTATAATTATGTAATGTTTTGTTTTGTCTATTGTCTTGTTCTTCTCCTTTATCTATACTAACTTCTTTTTATTGGTTTTGTTAGTATGTGTGACACCTGCTGAATAACTTATTCTTTAAGCTAAGCACTTTTTCTCCACTATTATTTATGTTCATGTTAATTATAACCTAAATACTGTCTTTATAATGTATGTAAAATGTAACGCTGTTGGATTATTGAAACAAATAAAATAAAATAAAAAAAAAAAAACATCTTGTCGGTGTGTGAAGCCGGTGGTAGCCCCCGACGATGGGTAGCGCGGAGTGCCCGGAATAGTGCGGAACTAGCATTCTTTGGACACTGAACGGTTCACAGATCACTCACTTAGCTTTAATAGAGATTTAACTATCTCTCTCTCTGAGTGAACGCACGTGTGCCATCTGTGGAAACGGTTCGGAGCAAAATGTATAAATACGCAAAATGAGCACGTCGTGCTGATGGCATGTATTGATATTTATACGGTAATGTTGAAAATACAATGTATTCATTATATAAACTCGTAGATCGCTGACATTAAAGTTATTGATATTTATAGGTATTGATATTTCTAGTATAAAAGTGTTTTAGGGGGGCGCATTTTGAATGTTTGAAATGATTTTATTTCAAACAGACAACATAAACACTAAAAAGCACTGAAACTTAATTGTGTACATGTTTGTTTGATGTTTTAGTTAAAAATTCTATAAAACATACAGAACATAAGAGAAATAACCTCATTTCGTAGAAGATACAGTTGTAGCACAAAGTAGCTCCTAATATCACTCAGATTTCATTAGTCCCCCACGCGCCGCTGGAACTGCTGAGTGTAGGGACCGCTTGATAAAATCTTACTAGATCCATCATGGAACTGGTCCATGAATCTACTGAGAATGAACCACGGAAACTTTCACCCGTGGATACACTCTCAAAACACATAATAGGCATGATGACTAAAAATTTTTTATTGGATAAATTAAATATATTCTTCAAAAGATAAACATTTGTAAAAAGAAAATTAAATATCTCTAAAAATGACCATGTTACAAGCATTTTAAAAACCGGAATAGAAAGAGATAGCTCAAACGGCCAGTGACGTCAGAGGAAGGTCGTTATAGTACCTCATTACTAAGCTGTGGTAGCTTTTCATACAATCTCTTTGGCATGTGACGTCACGAGTAGATTTTTCATAGTAACTGTGGGGGCGCTCTGTTTCGCGAGAAAGGGACAGGAGATGCCTCCTGTAGAAACTTTAAAAGCTTATTACTCCGTAATTTATTTACAGATTATGCTTATTTTTTCAATTATTGCATTCATTTTTAATCTACTGTATGAAAGTAATATTTACTTGTTCATTTTTAATAGTAGTCATCATGCCTATTGCCAAGATTTCATGTCTTTTGTAGCCGTAGAGCTCGTAGTAGCGTAGTGCTACGCGCCGTAGCGGAGCTACGAGCGTTGAATAGATTTGATTAAAACATAGTTAGTGTTACAACGCGGCGTATTTTAATGAATACTTTAACGTTAATGTAATAAAACGGTATAACGAATACAGCGCGTTACCGCACCGTTAGTATTGCGACCGCTGGCGTTGCGATGTTTCCTAATTAGGAAACCGAGTCAAAGTTTTTTGTTCGGCTACTTGTGAAATCTTTGTAGTTTGTTAGCGGAACTTTGGGGGAAAAAATGTTTTGCCTCGGTGAAAGTTAATAATAGATATTCCTCGAGGCAATTTGAAGGAGCTCAAAGAAAATAACAAATTGGTAATTTCTTGGAATTTGTTGTATTATAAATAACCAAAGCTGTATGGTTAAATTCATTGAAGCACAACAGGATTTAGGATTTTTTTCACTAGATAATCAAATATAAATGTTGGTATTCTAATGAAAAAAATATATTCCTGATTCATAACCAGTAATAAAACACGAACTCTTCTTAATCCTACTAGATAACATTTATTGAATATAAAAAAAATGCTATTCATACAAAACTTTCATATAAAAGCTAATAAATACAACCAAGAAGCAAAGAATGATTCAACCCGAGAAAAAAAAACGAAATCCAGTGCCTTCAGTTACTAATTATGGTTACACGTTAACGTGAGGATGAGAAATGAGGAACACAGGGGAACTAAAGTGACTCACAGAGCTACATCTATCGGTTGTCAGTTCTACATCGCTCGTAGAACTGACAACCGATGGGGAAGAAAGGTTCTTGACTGTGGTACTACATGGCGACTACCAAGCCGCGGGGAGCCGATGGATGCAGGAGCGAGCAGCCGCTCAAAGTGGCGCTTCTGGAGGAGGCATATGTTCAGCAGTGGACGTCTTTAAACTGTTGATGATGATGATGGTAACGTGTCCGATGTAATGTAACTGATCATGACAGTACTATTTGATTATTTAATAGTTTCGTCAAGTGTTGGCACTAACAGCTAAAATGATCCTCTGGTTAGGTTGTGGGTCGAGCACGTATTCGTACCACTAGCGCGGGACCTGTGGCCGCACGTCACGACTCAGAGAGAGGGGGTGAAGCTGGGAGAGGGAAGGGGGTTTCGCACAGCAGTTAGAGTGTGGAGAGCCCTTCACTATTTCTTTGAATATTATTTACAAACACTCACTTTGCCTAGCACCTGTGGGACTGTTTCCGTTGATGTACGATTTGGTGGGTCCTTCTCGTGAACGGAAGTAGTTAGTGCTCGTGTTAGAATGCTTAACTGTTTAATTCCCAGCGAGGTAGAGGCCTCCATTTCACGAGAGAAGTCCCGCGGCCGCGTCGCCACGTTCGCGTGACGGAATGTTGCTGACTTCTACTATTTTAGACTCCCCAAAATTTCAAGGTCCAACTTCGACAAAAAGGTCGCACGAAGAATCCAACTCGGCTGGGCAGCGTTCGGGAAACTTCGACCTATCTTTTCGTCCAAATAACCGCACTGAAAAAAAGGTTTTCAATCAGTGTGTTGCCAGTGATGACTTATGGAACTGACACGTGGTCTCTTACTGTTGGCCTCATTAATAAGGTCAAAGTCGCGCAACGAGCTATGAAGAGAGCAATGCTCGGTGTTTCCCTGCGAGATAAGATCCGGAACGAGGAAATACGCAGAAGGACTAAAGTGACCGATATAGCCCTTAAAGTGAGCAAGTTGAAATAGCAATGGGCAGGCCACATCGCTCGCAAAACTGACAACCGATGGGGAAGAATGGTTCACGAGTGGCGACCACGAACCGGAAGGTGCAGCGTAGGCCTGCCCCCCCCTAGGTGGACCGACGACGGATGCAGCCGCTCAAACTGGCGCTCTCTGGGGGAGGCCTATGTTCAGCAGTGGACGTCTACGGCCTGATGATGATGATGATGATGATGATGAAAATTTCAATGTAAAATAATTTTTGAATATCGATTTTACTTAGTAAATAAAACACTGTGTTATTCTATAATTATATCAATAGACATCGTACTAATTCGGATTATTTTGGTTAGCTGAAATAACCAAAACACAATATAAAGCAGAGATCCATAAAATATGGTTACGTAACGGAGTAGTAGGATAAAAAATAAAAAAAAAACAAATTATAATTGTACAATTACGGTCATCATCACCATCATCATCAACAGCCACCAACTGGAAGACGCAGCATATTACGCAAAAGAAGAAAGACAGGCACAACCTGCCTTCATTCGCCGTCCCATCCATTCATCCTTTTCCCCTATATTTTTCCCTTTTGCGTCTCTCGTACCCGTAAACAGGGTTAGGACTTGAAACTAATTAACCCGTGCGAAGCCGGGGCGGGTCAGCTAGTTACAAATAAGAAGGCTTTATGGTGGAAGTATAAAAATTTACATAAACAAATAAAAAAATAATTTGAGCACGTTAAGAAATAAAAAGCCGTTCGTATCGCGACAGCACAATGTTAGTTGAATGTACCAGCGACATAATAGGCATGATGACTACTATTGAAAATGAACAAGTAAATATTACTTTCATAAAGAAGATTAAAAATGAATGCAATAATTGAAAAAATAAGCAAATCAGTTGATAAATCACGGAGTAATAAGCTTTTAAAGTCTCTACAGGAGGCATCTCCTGTCCCTTTCTCGCGAAACAGAGCGCCCCCGCAGTTACTATGAAAAATCTACTCGTGACGTCACATGCCAAAGAGATCGTATGAAAAGCCACCACAGCTTAGTAATGAGGTACTATAACGACCTTCCTCTGATGTCACTGGCCGTTTGAGCTATCTTTTTCTATTCCGGTTTTTAAAATGCTTGTAACTTGGACATTTTTTGAGATATCTAATTTTTGTTTTCACTAATGTTTATCTTTTATGGAATATAAATAATTTATCAAAAAAAAAAATTTTAGTCATCATGCTTATTAAGTTAATTAAAGCCCTTCAATAAAGATTTAAAAAAAAAAGTTCCGTGTGTGTGTGGACACGCGCCGCCCGCCCCGTGTTCACGGTCCGCGGGCTGCCTTAACGACCGCCCGCCTTTGTACGGATCTAACGGCACCGCGCGCGCGCCGCCTAATGATACTACCGCGCTAACTGTTTACTGAAACCTTACTCGACGAGTTTCAGGTAAGTTTCGTAACTATGCTTGCTAAGGATGTAATTTTCTCATGGAAGCAATGTAAAAGAGTATTTATTTAAGGTTAGCTTGTCAAGTAGTAGAATTGATTTTAAAGTGTAAACCACACGAAGGGTATATCAATTAAGATATATTATAGAAGGGATAGGGAGAATCAATTGGGAGAGTGTCTGGTGAGTTAGAAGGCGCGGGTTCACATTCTGCTGGTTGCTATAACTTTAAGGACAGGTACAGGTAAGTATATACGTACCACGCGTTGGATTTGACCTTTATAATTCGAACGGCTTTTGTAAAATTGCTATGAATAGCTTACTTGCGTTACAACATTGTCTTTTGGCCAGGTGCTTGTTTCCGAATAGCTATAACATGGAAAGTTTCAAAAGAAGAGTGAACAGGAGGGGGGGGGGGGCGATGTTAATCGAGTGCTCTCATGCTTGCACTCACAGATTTGGCAATTAGCGCGTGCAGTATGGCAGGTGAAGTCCATGTCCAGAACATTTGCAACATATTTGGGTTTCTTATAGGCGAGCGTGCTACATCCCGTACATTATTACTAAGAGAAATATGGTCAAACGCAAGCCTATGGGTATTTAAAAAGAGATCTAGACAATCATGGCCAAGTGCTCACGTGGTCGCACTCGATACGATCGCGGCTCGATAATACAATTTTAATGGTTGCTACCATCGATTGTGGCCTGCAGCCGACGCGAGGCATAAACGTGCAGCGGGTGGGACTAGCCAAGTGTTAACTGATGACAGGCCTGATAGTTCAGTAGGTAGGTATAACCCTGCCTTATGAACTGAGGGCTGTGGGTTCGATTCCTACCTAGGACAAACATTTGTGTGATGAACATAGATGTTTGTTCCGTGTCTGGGTGTTATATTGTATTCTATGTATGTATTTACATACAAAAAGTATGTTAGTATTATATCAGTTATCTGGTTCCCATAGTACAAGCTATGCTTAGTTTAGGGCTAGATGGCGCTGTGTGAAATGTCCACACATGTTTATTTATTCATTTTAACTGCAGTATGGTAATAAAGTATACCGCAGACTTCATCTTGGTTGAATCAGAGAAGGATGGACGACGAAGGATTCCCGCATCGGCATTGATATATAGGCAGTCCAAATGCTTTAGGCCACTACTGGTAGGTAGCATACCCAATATGCTGGCAGCATTGCTGAGTTAAACTGCAATACCGATGCGTTGAGATAATTATTTGTTGTGCACTTATGTGCATTGACCAGGCGCTTTTATAAACTTTGGAAAACTCATAGCTCTCCCAGTACGCACCTAGGGTCTCAACATCTAAGAACTATAAATAAAGGTGTTAATTCGTGCAGTTACTTATCATTAACATATTAACCATTCGTTGGTTTACTTTAAATAGATGTTTGTAAAGGGTGATGGAATGGCTTGCCGGTTTAAAGTTTAAGCTTAACTTTGAATATCCTGAAAACGCTGGAATTGATTAATTCCGGAAAATTGTGTGACATATTTATATAAGTATCTAATTTAATATTTCTACAGGAGTGTATATATATTTAATATTTCAGGAGTAAATTTGTAAATGATTCTTGTAACCCGCAACGCGCGTGTGAGATGTCCCACCGCTCGGCACGCGCGGGTTCTCAGAACAATCGTCCGCAGTTGGTTGCGATTACTAGTTTTTGCGTTCGTTGCGAACACTTCTATTTCAATGACAATTTGTTGCGACACACTACTACCCGCACTACACACGCATGCAGTAGCTCATCTCACGCATATTCAATACAGTGCCTTTAAGTAATACAAATAAACAAAACAAACGCAAATAAACACTTTGATTTGATTTGATACAAAAATACTGATACTTTGTAAATACTGGTAAAATGTTAAGACCATCTTTAAAGGAATCGTGTAAACTGTATTGAAGTAATAGTTATGTCATTAGTACCTATTTACTCTAGATTGGTGCTCTTTTGGGAATTTAGGGAATGTTTAACTCCTAGGTGTTTCGTTGTTATTGTGTTTCGATGTAACTCATTTAGAAATGAAACTCATGTTCACATGTTACACTAAATTACTAAAAGTCTTAAAATCCTTTTTAGAGGTCCTTTTTTTATCTTACTGCCCTTTAGCCTTTAGAGGTTAAGGAAAGAAGCGCAAAATTTTTGTGTCATTTTCATTTTAAGGCCCTGACAGGACCCAATGCGAGCACGTTTATTACAGCAGACAAACTTGAAACTTGTTTTGTACTTTATAGGGTCGCTTTATGCATAGCAAAAATATGGCGATTACGTTGCGTTGCACTTCGACTTTCCATTTTTCGGTACAAATAATTAGTTATAAAAGAAATGCTGGAGTTTTGGCGGGAACGTGAAAAAGTTCACGTCGTTGCATTGTATTATTTCTCAAAACTTTTGCTTTTTTCAGTGTTAATGTTTAAAATTGGTGGCGTTTTACGCATTAAGTGCTGAATTACGAGCATGAGTGTGGTCAAGTGATATGATGTGGTGAAACGTGATTTTTCGTGTTGCTTCCAAAATTCCATAGAAGCTTCTTGTAAAGTTGCCACCACTTTACTTGAGCATGACTTAGACTGGACTATGACCCGACTTAGACTGGACTATGACTATGACTATGACTAAGACTTGACTACGTAAAATATTCTAAAACTCGATGAAAATATACAATACTTGACACTGGCTAAATACACTATGTGTGGAGCCAACATATAAAAAAAAAAAAAAATGCTTATTGTTATAAAAAAAAATAAGCTTATAGACGGATGCATTGAAAGAAACATAGCTTATCACTATGATTTATTTCAATGGGGTGTCTTATTATAATGTAACATTTTAGGACGTTTGAATGATTATTTAGAGGTCGCTTCACGATATTTTTCTATCGAGAAAACTTTTCGTAAACGTGTTTCGGTTTCGGTAGATGGAAAGAAGATATGACCAGCATTAACGTGCATTTTTTTTAAATCCTGTAAATGGTATACATTTTGAGATAATCACGATCAATAACTATATTTAGATTATTATTATGTATACTTAGATAGCTAACTAATAATTTTATGTTTTATTTCATTTGTATGCTGACTTACGCTATAGAATTGGGAAACTGTAATTAATAGTTGTAATTTGTATTGAATAAATAAATAAAATAAATAAAAAACGTTCAAAATAGTCGATTTGGGAACATTCAGCGCCTTAATATGAACCATAAGAATGCACCAGACCATGGAACATTCAGTTAGGCTCCGTAATTTGTGTGAAGTTAAGCAACTGACTCGTATTTCTGTGTATCAATAAATACCAGTGTCCGTGGCGTGACACATGTGTGTGTGTATACTTTGATAGCTTCTAAAACGTGCTTTAATTCGCGACCAATCGGAATTGACTTGGACTTTGTCGTGTGCAGTTAAAGAAATAGGATTTTAATACACAAATTTAAGATTTGTTGACACTGCTGTGAGTCCAGTTTTACTGTGCCATCATTGTTGAGTCTACCAGGGAGGATGGCACTATTTTCCATCAACCCCAGTAGCAGCGCAGCGTCAACGGGGTGTATGGTACCCAACCCAGTTCGACCATAGTACTATAGAAGACTATAGAAGAAGAAGATAAGAAAAAGAGATTCTCGAGTAACTTCTATGGCAACGTTAGCCAGCTCTCCACAAAGTAGATCAACAATCTGGTAAAAACTGGATGCAAGAGGCAAGTGAGGAGCCACTCAAAGTGGCACTCTATGTCTTGTCACAGTAACGTACTGTAACAAGACATAGAGCGCCAAGTAAAGCATGTCCCAGCTAAAGGGAAAGTTGGATGCGGGTTCAAGTCCTGTTCGTAATTCATTTTTTCCCTTTATCTACAAATTACAAATTAATCTGTAATAATTATTTTATTGAAATCTGAAGAGCAAAGGAGCGTTGAACCTTGCAAATCGAATACACAGACACAGGGTATAAGTATATATTTATATTCGTTACGTTTCCGTCACATTTGGTATCAGTTGTCGGCAGCATCTCGGGATCGAGGTTGTCAATAACATGAGAAGCGTTTTACCGTCGGCTGGTGGTTATACCGCGGCGTGCTTCGACCCGTCACGTGTCACTCCGAGAGACGGAATAATGCGGGAGCTTCGTAAGTTGCACGAAGTTGCTACCTACTGAACAGACATATACACATACTCAGTTTTTTGTATAGAATGAAGGAAGGTACCTACTAAATCTTTAGCTACAATTATTACTAAATACTAGCTGTTACAAAACACGCAACATCAGCCAGCAGATGTCCACTGCTGAACATAGGCCCCCATTAAAAGCCACTTTGGACGCTTACTTACCATGGGGGCATGCTGTAATCACCCCGCTCGGCAGGCGGCTTGGTGATCGCAGATGATTCTATAGTATCGGGGAGAGCTGCCCCTTTTGGACTGTAAGGTACCTACATGGCCATTTATCTTCCGTTAGTTTTATAGAAGACAATCCCCTGTATTCCAAAACATGTCTCCAATAATCCTTCATTTGACTTCTACTTAACTTTGAAGGAAACTCAAAATACATCGCGACGTACCTACAGTTCACAGCGCTTCTCTTGTTTGAGAAAAATTGACGCAGAAAGGTCAAGTTGATTATTTATTGTCAACTAAAAATACCAAAACACAAAAATGAGGTTAATTTGAGAATGATTCGAGTGGAGTAATCTCGAGGTACATTTTGTATGTCTGAGGTTTGAGGTTAGAGCTAACGCTAAAACTCATAACTAATCAACTACACATCAAAAGGATTACAACTGCGTCTTATTTAAAATTTATTCAAAACGTTCTTGAAAAGATCTGCGTTAATTGTTATTTAATTTACTTAATTATTTGTTGGCTTTACAACACGCAGACTTTAGTACACTTGTATTATCTTTAACTTTGTACTTAAGTATTCCATCAAGCACTTACTACATCTAACATTGGTTTTGAGCAATTAAAACTTAAGACATCAAGTAATTTGTCTCATACAGCTCATTCTCAAATTCAAGTCTAGAAAGTCTTATTAGTTGCTGTAAATTATATAGTAGGTAGAGAGTAATAGAGAGAGCAATGCCCGGTGTTTCCCTGCGAGACAAGATCCGAAATGTGGAGATCCGCAGGAGAACTAAAGTGACCGATATAGCTCTTAGGATTAGCAAGTTGAAATGGCAATGAGCAGGCCACATCGCTCGCAGAACTGATAACCAATGGGCAAGAAAGGTTCTCTAGTGCCGACCACAAACCGGAAGACGCATTGTAGAAGGTAATTCTTGAAAATAAAAAGCACAAATGAAAGTTAAGCGCCCTCCACTTAATTAACCACTCGGTACACTAAATTAAAGTTTAGCGTGACACTGCGCATGCGCACGTCATACTGAGACATCACACAGTCTAAAAAACTAGACTGCGAGATCAAATCATCTCATTTGCCCGGTACTTTCACTCACTACGATGCCCTTCAAACTGGAACACAGTAGTGCTTGTACACTATGGTTTGACGGCAGAATAACAGGCCAAGGGTTGGTCAAAATATGGCCAAATAAACGTTAAAATAATTTGACCGCAACAGTGCTTAAAAACTGCTGTTGAAAAAATTATTGTTGACAAAATTCATCCGTTGCTATACTATAAAAATATTACGTGATCACACCCCTAGAGAGTGAACTGTCGAAATATGGCCACTGCATAGTAAACCATCATAATATTAGCATATTAACGTTAGATTAAACTCAGGAAGCGGGACGTCCCGCACCACTCGTCACGTGCGGTAATAACGGGCCGAGTGTTTGCGGATCACAGGAGGACTGGATCACAAGATTATTGGATCACAGGTATTACATAATTACAAGAACAACAGAATTATTGATAGAACACCCGCGAGCGAGCAAGCAGAGCGTGCTCCGGTGCTCGCCAATCGGTCCCTGACTTCTGTACATTTGTTAAAAATTTTAAATTGTGTTATTGGCCGAAATCGTAGTCTTCTGTGCTTTTTATTGAAAATTAATATTTTCTTGTAGTGTATCAAAGTAGATTTTTCTCCCACTGCATTATTATGACTTTGAAAACTGATAGTCTATTTATCAGTTTTCAAACCGCGTTTCTTAATGGAAAATTAAAAATGAAAAATTAACGCTATGTATGCATATTTTTATCATTGATAGGCTAACACTTTGATCACGGTCTCACCTTTTTTTTTTTTTTTTTTTTTTTTTTTTTTATGTAGAATAAGCCTGCGTTTGACTACATCTCACCTGATGGAAAGCGACGATGTAGCCGAAGGTGTAGCACGCAGACTCATGAGGTACCTATTCACTCTTGTCTTAAAAAGACCCAGATTATATTTATTGGGAAACAAGACCGACGGGAGCAAATTCCATTCCCTAGCAGTCCGCATAATGAAGGACTCTGCGAAACGCTTGGTGCGGCATGTTGGCAAATCTACTACATAGGGATGAAACGACTCTCCGCGCCTCGTAGTTCTGTGACGGAATGGAGATGGTGGTATTAGCTCGTGCAGCTCTTGTGCGCACTCCCCGTGGTACAACCGGTAGAAAATCGCAAGACATCCCACCCTCCGTCGGTGCTCTAGGCTCTGCAGTTTACCCATAACCAGCACTTCGTCATTGATGAGTCTTTTGGCGCGACGTTCTATGGAGTCTAGAGCAGCAAGCTGGTATTTAGCGGAACCATCCCATATGTGGCTACAATACTCCATACAGGCTCTTATCTGAGCTTGGTACAGCCGAAGTAGCAGGGATGGTGTGAAGTACTGCCTAACTTTAGACAGTACTCCAAGTTTTCTCGCAGCCGTCTTAGCTCTAGACTCTATAAAACGTCCGTAATTTAGGCTTGAGGATATCTGCACGCCGAGTAAGTCAAGTTGATCGCTTAACTGCACCGGCGTTCCCTGAAAGAGAGGTGGGACGGACAATGGTAGCCGTTTGGCAGAAAAAACACACGCCTGAGTTTTAGACGCGTTAAACTGAACTAGATTATCAGTGCCCCAGTGAGACACTACTTCAAGAGTCGAGTTTGCGCGTTCAGTCATCTCCTCTCTGTGAGACAAGACATCATGAGCACCAGCCCGAGCATTCGAAAGGTATCTCTCCACAACAGTGCTATCGTCTGCATAACCAAGAATTCCTGGCACGAGCAAATCGTTAATATGCAGAAGAAACAGTGTTGCAGAGAGAACCGATCCTTGAGGGACTCCGGCATTGATTGCCGTTAGGTCTGAAGAGCACCCATCAACTACTACCCGAATAGACCTGTCAGTCAGGAAGTTGGAGATCCAGGTGCACAGGCTGGATGAGATGCCAAATGAGGGAAGCTTATTCAAGAGGCTGGCATGCCAAACTCGGTCAAAAGCCTTGGAAACATCTAGCGAGATAGCTAGAGCTTCACCATGCCGCTCTATCGCTTCACCCCAGTAATGAGTAACATATGCTAGAAGGTCCCCAGTCGACCGGTTCCGGCGAAAACCATATTGGCGATCGCTGAGGATATCGTTGCTTTCTAGATAGTTAAGAAGCCTTAAGTTAAGTATACGCTCCATGACCTTACAGAAGATGGAAGTTATGGCAATTGGTCTGTAATTACTGGGGTCAGCTCTGCTTCCTTTCTTGGGAACAGGTTGTACATTGGCAAGCTTCCAACATTTCGGCACGATGCCAGTCACGAGAGAGAGACGAAACAGACGAGTAAGGACAGGAGGAACCTGAAGGAAAGTGATGATTCGGTCGACGATGGAGCATGCTTCCTAGAAGATAACGGTTCACTCTAGCCTTAAAAATTCCTAGCTATTTTTAAAACATGAATTCTCATGTCACTGTCATGATATGGAATAAATTTGGAAACTCATGAACACTGTCATGGTATAAATTAAAGTTTTATGCTCATGAACAGATACTTTGTCAAAAAAGAAGGTAAATAAAAAGAAAGCTCACGGATAGGGTCAACGGCTTCACATCAGGCCTTTGGTTTCAAGGACCGTCCTGGCGGTGGACTCGCCGAGCTGCCTGCCCTACCTAACCTAGATAGCTAGCCTGCCTGGGGTCGTCGATTGGTGATGAAAGAGAAACAAAAGTGAATCTAGTGTAACGCGATATTTACTGACATCAAAACAAACACATGTTAAGCAATAAACAAATCTATGAATCTATCAAAAGTAGTACGACTAATATCTATACATTAGACCGCATTATAAAAGTCTGTAAAAGAGCTCATAAACTACAGCGCTGGTACCGGGGCGTTCACGGACGACTCACGGAAAAAAACGTGCGCGGGGAGAAAGCGCAATAAGAAAAAGTTCACTGCTTCTAAAAATAATGACACTTGCTCACGATTCCTCAAGTGGCGGAGCCGTTCTGCGGGAGCCAGAGTCTCAGACTATCCAGCTTCCACCACAGAACGGGAAATGAATAATTCCTCAGCACGGAGAAAACGCGGCCCATTTTGGTGCCGTCAGTCAGCGCCTGGTTCGCCCCCACGCGGGGCTCTCGGAGCGACTCGATGAGTTTGAAGTTGAGCCGATTACGCCTGCAGCCTGCCAACCGTGAAACAGTGGCTTGGCCTAAAAGCCATTCACGAGGTCTTCATGTCGTGATGGGCTGGAATTCCTCTTGGAGAGATTGTCCAGCAACAATGCGCACACGCGTCAAGTTGATGGCGTGCGGGCGGGCGACTGGCGTGGCGATTGGCTCGCGCGGCGAATTTGCTGGGCGCGGTCCGCGGTTGTTGCGTCTTCTCGCTTCAACATTCTATCGCTACCTCGCTCATACACAAAATTCATAACCTATGTTTTACAACTATTCTAATATTATCTAATTACGGATACAATACAAAATTAAGGCGATTTTTCTGATCGTTTATACTATATACGTCGAAGAATGGTTCAGTAATTGTTGTGATATCTGGATGGAAAAGACCAACAATGAGCACATGAAAAACAGTGTAAATTTTTGGTGAATTACGAGTTCCACAGATTACTACGTGTGTGAAATGCAATTACTGGATCGTTATTAAGCTGTTCGTGGTAAATGCTTGTCAGCAGAATCCGCATTCCGAACAAACAAGAGCATGACTTTCTGAGTTTCCTGTCCAACAAAGTTGCGTCAAATTCTCATAGAAATACTTCGAACCATAATGTAATTTATCAGCCTTGGGAAACCTTAGAATACCTAGTAAGAATCTATCGAACTATCTAAGTGCTAGAACTAATAGAAAAGCTATAATTAGGAATAATTATTTTCATACAAAAAACTGCTGACCTAGTCTGAGCAAAGGTACAGAGCAGTACAATAGGTTGCTATTGCAAAAGCATCAGGTGAAACTGACCATAATTCACAGGAACAGTAGCTACACGCTACAAGACGCATAATAATTATGGGATTCTAATTTAATAAGAACTCAATAGAGTTTATGAAATATAAACCATTTTGTTTCCATTTTCAATTTGATTCTGGTCGGTGCGGTAACTACGACCTGTTCCCAGATATAAACTTTCCATTGGAATTTATTCAAGTCCTCATATTCAAACCTCAGAGTTCGTTACGTACGCATTCATTATGAGCTCATTACATTTTCGTTTAATTTAAACACCCGTTGGTTCGCGAACCGCACGCTCTGTTTATAAACCAAACAATAACCAACGCAGACAAATTAGCTAAATTAAACAGAAATATGACGGCCGGAATGAAAACATTTAAAAGAAAATATTTTTTTAATTATTAAAAAGCATCCCCCGACATCCCTCGAGTGCGACTAATTCAAATGGAGGTATTTATTTCTAGTTAATTATTTGAAAGCCACCCCCTACCCCACTCTAGTAACATGATTGCGGAAACAGTGACTTAACTCGGAGCAAAAAACAAGTGGCTTAAATATTAGGATATGTCATATCGATCAACGTCAGCTATACATTTTATTCATCAACGACATGCTGTCATTTGACCACGATCTTACCTGATGATAAGTGACGACGTCATTGACGATGGAGCATGCTTGCCTAGAAAATACCGGTTCACTCTAGCCTTCAAAACTCCCAGATTAATTGTCAGGAAACATGCACCATCGCAGACCAAGTCATCACTTTCCATCAGGTGTGACAGTGGTCAAATGCTTTGTCTATTAAGAGTAAAAAAAGCGCTGGTAAGGTGATCCATTTGCTGTCCAAGTCAGAACGCTTTGTACAAATTGGTTTGATATATTCTAAATAAGTTAATACCGCCCAATGATCATATACATAGATACTGGATCCGGGGATTACTTGAATTCCCTGTATCTAAAGATCCAGGATCTACAAGGAACATGCTCCCAAATCCTTTTTTTAAATTGTTCGATTGAGAGTAATTTTTATGTTTCAACTTCAAACATCGAGATGCAATAAAATGATCTAGCAAGTGTGTGTCCGTGACAAAATCCAAGAAGGTTTAAAGGAAGCTGTCCCTCTGCCGACCACCGCATGCCCTGGGGTACAGAAATCATTGTGATTCACGTCTTTCAAAAAAGAAAAATTGTTGTAATCCGACAAAATATTTTCCGAAGAGCGTTAAAGTTGAAAAGAAGTTAGTCCGCAAATATTAATGTTTTCGAAATAATTCCTCCGAGATAAATGACAATATTTAGCGAAATATTTCTTGAATCGGTTGTATTGTGAAGGGTGTCGACAAAGGCAAGACGTTTTACCTTTGATTTCAAAGACAATGATGTCTGCGTGGGTTACTTGAGTCTACAAATACGTCTCAGGTTTAGTTTTACAATGATATTTATGCTTAAGATAGCTCTGTTTTTCAATCACTATAAGTAGCATTAACATGTACAAAACGGTTTCATAAATATTTACCTAGATGTAGGATTTGTCGCTTTTAGCACTTCCGTAGCCAGCAGCGTAGCCCGCAATGTAGATAGCACAGTAGCTCGAGGCATGGCTAGCATCGTAGTTCCAAGCGTAGCTGCTAGTATCGTAGCTCTACGCGAAGATAGCATCGTAGATCGAGGCTCAGCTGGCATCATAGCCTGAGGCGTATCTAGCAGATTCTAGCATCGTAGCCTAAAGCGTTGCTAGCATCGTAGCCTGAATCATGGGTACCATCGTATACCATGGCGTAGGTAAATATTAGTATCGTAGCTCGAGGCGTAGCTAGTATCGTAGCCCGAGGCGTAGCGCAATTCATTACGAAAAATTACTTGTTTTATCGTCGTGGACGTAACCGTCATTTTATACGCACGTGAATATGCATCGAAGTTGAGTTAAAGCGCCCAATTGTTCTGAGTACTTTTAGTCTACTTGTGTACGTGGCAACGTAAAAGGTTCAACCAGGAATTATAAGTACAATCTCAAGAGAGGTAAGAACTTATTGCTCCACGAAAGGATTTATTAATATTCACAAATGTATGTCATCAAATAATGTTTTCGTATTTTTCAGCCAATTTTACTCATTTACATAGTTCGTTGAACCCGAGCCGACTTTCATGTGATTACTGACCCGAGAAAGGCGATGCCCTTAAATTACACGCGACTTGAGATAAAATTATTGGAATAGAAATCGAACTTCGCGTTATTTGTGTTACCATTCGCATTTTTATAAGATAAAGAGATCCAAGGTATAATATTGATTTATAGCAGAATTTGGTTGGTGGAAGATGGAGATAAATGAAGGTAACCGACATCTTCTACATTTTTAAATAAATCAATCGCGCGAGTTTTACTACTGACGTCACATCCCGGGTTGGATCCTGGTCATCCTAGCGCCAATATATTCAAGTTTTGTGAGGAAACGCAAGGAAACTGGCTTGTTCAAGAATTACGAGAATTCAAGAACATTCATATGTTATTAAACAACTTGCACTTGGCTAGCATATTGGATTATAGCCTACATATTTTCTTGCGAGAGAAGGCTCATGTCCGAGCTGTGGGAACGGGATTGGGCTGATGACAATGAACCGAGAAGCTAGTGGTAGCAAACCATTAACAGCCTCTGTAGTGTGGTGGTTGAACCGGTTGGCTTATAACCCAGAGGCGCTGGGTTAGATTCCCGCAACCGGACAATTAATATTTGTGCACAGAAAAAAAAGCGCAAATACTTGTTCTGTCTCTGGGTGTTATATTTGTTATATCCGGATCCCTAGATACATGGAATCCTAGTTAGTATCCAGGATTTATGTATGTGATTTATGGGTGTGATTTATTATGAAAATGAGATTGAAACAAAAATTTTTCTTTCCCACTACGGTACCATCCCATCGTTTGTCGAACACTTTATTCATGTCCTGATAAAGTTTAAGTATGTGACAAATTCAGGAAATCGCAATTTGCTCCGACAATCATCTCCTTACCCCGCGACCGCTATCAACCCCCGAAAGGGGTAATTTCATCCCCCATTGAACCACACTCAATGGAGAAAATATGAGTAGACACTTTATTTATTAAAGCTATGAACGGGTAAATAAAATTACAGTTAAGGGTGGATTTTGGTAGATCTTAGGGTTCTATTTATGGTAAATTATTATAGATTTGATCTGATGCATAATATGGCGTTTCGAATATCCAGAAATTTTGCAAATATCTGGAGAATAGGCTGAAGCCATAGACATATATATAAGGACAGGCCTAATGACAGATTAAACCGTCGCTTCATAGAGGGAGTCAAGTTCACAGATTGACATCCACTAGCGCCCAGTCTGTGTTGGAAGTGAGAAGATATCGGTCGTGTGTCTCAAAGAAAATATGCCAAGTTGTGTTGTGAAGGGTTGCACAAACTACACTCTAAAGTGCAATAAAAAGAAATACAAAGTTTCTTACCACAAGTAAGTCAATATTTTCAATATTACACTCCGTTTTGTACGAAAATAATCGAATTTATATTTGGGATAATCATTGTAAACAAACATTGACGGACATAATGGCAGCGTTTAATTTCCCAACTCATCGTAGTTCCTGAGTAATCTAAGAGATGGCGCTGACTTTTCCCCACACCATTTTGAGTAAATAAAATGTTCCTTCGGGCATATCCTGATATATAGATCTATGACTGAAGCATATTTTTCAGTACATAGAATCTGTGGTCACCAAGCCACCTGCCAAGCAGGGTGATTATGGCAGTTCCCCCATATGATAAGAGTCCAAAGTGGCGTAAAAGGCCTATGTTCAGCAGTGGACGTCTTACGGTTGATTGTGATTTGGCGTTTCGATGATATAAGACTGACTTTTCGATGGTATAGCATTCTGGAAATAAATAACGCCCAACGATCACATACATAGATCCTGAATCCTAACTAGGGTTCCCGAGGACCATGCTCCCACAGTACCCAGACCCAAAACAAGTATCTGCTTTTTTCCTGTACACAATTATTTGTCCTGTTGCGAGAATCGAACCCACCGCCTCCGGGTTATAGGCCAACCTGCTCAACCACTACACCACGGAGGCTGTTAATATGGAAATGGGCTTTACTAAAATGGATTAGGATATCGAGTACGAAACCACAGGTTGTGAGCCGTATATAATGAGTTTATTTATTGGTCTTTTGGTACAGTTACGACATACTTTTTGTTCACGGGACCCTAAAATTATTGAATCGTTGGGAGGAAGGAACAAAGCCAGGGCGTGGCAGTAACTTCGACACTTCACCGCAGGCGACACTCGCGATAGGCTGCCGTTTATCGTAGGATCCAATATAAACAAAGAACGCGCGCAGATTGTGAACGCTGCCTATTTTATCTTCAGTATAGTAAACCAGTTACGGCCACTTCAGTTCAACGGGCAGAAGAAGTCCCATTGAACATAGGCCTCCCCCAGGGAGCGCTACATAGAGTGGCTGCTCGCCTCCTGCATCCATCGGTTCCTCGCGGCATTCCCCAGTTTATCGGTAACACAGTATAAAAAATGGAAACATTTCAACTGGAACACACGTTCGTAATTCAAAAATCCCGAAGTGTTCCACATAGGTCCCATTTTGTGAAGACCTACATTGATGAACAGTAATTCTATAATAATCCTATTGTTACCCGGCCAGGGCTGTCACACGGCTGACAGTCAGTTGTGTGCGGACGGGTGAAATGGGGGCAGCCCTAATTAACGTGCGTGTCCGAAACCAGGATGTCGAAGGCGAAAACATAGGGTACGCTAGTTTGTACGTCACTGTTCTTTGATGTGAATAATGACAAAAATAGCCAGCTAAGTGCGAGTCGGACTCGTGCATGAAGGGTTCCGTACCGTTATCTATAAAACGATATATCGATAAAACGTTATCTACGAACGATCTAGAAAACAATAATTAAAAAATCACTTTCATTGTATGGGAGCCACCTAACAGCCTTGACACCTTGACAGCCTCCGTGGTGTAGTGGTTGAGCAAATCGGCTCATAACCCGGAGGTGGCGGGTTCGATTCCCGCGACAGAACAAGTATTTGTGCCCGAAAAAAAAGCGCAAATACTTGTTCTGTGTCTGGGTGTTGTGGGACCGTGGTCCTCGTAGTTCTTGAGTCCCTAGATACAGGGAATCCTAGTTAGGGTCCAGGATCCTATGTATGTGATTGTTGGGCATTATTTATTTATTTATTATTTATTTATTTAAAATATTTATGTTATAATGATTTTTAGTGTTTTTTTTTTGTTACAGCGGCAACAGATATAGATTATCTGTCTAACTATTGCGGTTCATGAGATACAGCATGGTGACGGACCGCGGAGCCTTAGTAATATGGTCGTTTACCCTTTGGGTACGGGATCCTAAGAGGATATTGTATAAGAAGACTGATCTATTTATAGATCAGCTTTACTCCAACATAACTCCAAGTTAATACACAACAATGCAACTATTAATGAATATCAACTTAAACACAATGTTACCAACTTACTTACTCGTTTTATACACATGCAATCAAAACTCTGGATTAGAGTTTCCTTTCCTGTGCTTACCCCCGTGTGTTCCCGCAGTATTGTCCGGTAGACAATGCTCGCACATTCGCGCACGGAACTACGCGCCGCCTCTCCTGGACTACTGCTAGACCAGCATACAGCGAATACTGTACAAGTGAAGATACTGTATAGTATATAGGTACATGTATGATTAGCTCTGCTTGAACTATATTTGGACACACTACATCCACCTCATCACCTTTTACAAAGTCTTGGAGAGCAGTACTTCCCCACTGCTCAATCAAATTGCTCAACTGCATCAAGTTGAGCAGTGGGTAATACCGACGGCTCAACTGGTAATTCTCAGCAGTGGAGGATAATAGGGTTAGGGTCACATCGTCTGGGTTGTAAGACGTCTGTGTGTCCAAAAAGACTGTAACTTGAATAGTATAGTCCTCGTCGTTCCTGGGTCCCTAGATTCAGGGAATCCAAGTTAGGGTCCAGCAACTATGTAACTCTAGGTCTGTGGCGAAGTCCGCCCGGTAGTACTTTGTTTCTTGGAATGGAGGGTCGTCAGGTTTTGGGCTCAGGGAGCGTGAGGCCACATCATCATCATCATCATCATCATCATCATCATCATCATCAGCCCGCAGATGTCCACTGCTGAACATAGGCCTCACCCAGAGAGTGCCACTTTGAGCAGCTGCTCGCCTCCCCGCGGTTTTCACCAGGTCGTCGTTCCACCTAGTGGGGGGTCTGCCTACGCTGCGCCTTCCGGTTCGTGGTAGCCACTCGAGAACCTTTCTTTCCCATCGGTTGTCAGTTCAGCGAGCGATGTGGCCTGCCCATTGCCATTTCAACTTGCTAACTTTAAGGGCTATATCGTTTACTTTAGTCCTTCTGTGGATTTCATCGTTCCGGATCTTATCTCGCAGGGAAACATCGAGCATAGCTCGAGGCCAAATGCACAACGAAAAAATATCAATTGATTTTAATTGGCCACAGTGCAGGACCAATCCAGTGATGAGAAAATCCATCAGTCTTGACTCTTTTTGATACAAAATTTTTGATAACATTAACTTTCTGATATAATGTAACTACTCTATGACCCACACTCACACAAAATATCATGTAAATATCGTACTTATACGCGGAACTCGTGATTGGATATTAAGGCCGGCCATATTTTATTTGAGCTTGTAATAGGCAAAGTTTAATCATACGTTCCAATCGATCACACAATGTTCACGAAATAAAGCGCTCTGAACAATTTTAATTAAAGTTTCAAAAGCTCTAATTATTAAAAGCGTTGATGAACTCGATGTATTTTGTACTCAAAAAAAAAACTATAATCCCAGTGGTCCTTCTTCACCGATGAAAACATATACCATGTGGTTCCACTGGTGTGAGAATAGGACCACCCCGTGTCATCCCGTGGGTGCCATAAGAGCTGGCTAAGGGAATCATCATCATCATCATCATTAGCAACAGCCCAAAGAGGACTTCTACGGACTGCTGGACCCTACAGAGCGCCACCATAAGCAGCTGCTCGCCTCCTGCATCCATCGGCTCCCCGAGACTTTTACGATATCGTCAGTGCACCTAGTGAGTGGCCTACGCTGCTTCCGGTTCGTGGTCGCCACTCGAGAACCTTTCTTCGGTTGTCAGTTCTACAAAGTAAGGGAGTAATCAAAAGGAATCAACAGCAGTATTCAGACATGACATTCTTTGTGGTGATTAAGGGCAAACCTTCCTTATTTTAAGCGTCCAAAGTGTCATTTTATGGGGGTGGCCTGTGTTCAGCCGTGGACGTATTCCAACTAGTGATGTGACGTAAATCTAACTAAATCAAGTGTCCATTCAAAATCTTTTCAATAACCCATACAAATAGAATACAGTCTCATATCACATTCAATCCTCGAATACTAATAAAATTGCGGCCGTTATTCTCGTTATTGTCAGCGCATTGGCCATGTATCGAAGAGCTCCCGTTACTCAATAACTGTTGAGTATTAGAGGCCAAAGCGAACGAATATGATATAATATTGATAAAGCAGCCGGCGACCAATCAGATTACCGCAGCGAGAGTGCGCCGATATATGGAGCTGACGGCAGACGACCTTATTGGTATGCTACAGTGTGAAAACTTTCTTTTTAAAGGGTTATTATTTTTCTGTGCCTCGCTCGCAATATCACCGTAATTATAACTATAACATGTATAATTATAGCTGGGCTACTAAAACACACACATACCCACAAACCCACACTCAAAGGTTCGCATACATAATTATTAGTGCGATTAATGTGAAGTGTGTTAGTGTGCGTTTGTAAGATCTGGGGCCGTACTGTGAGCTCTTAGCCCGATTCAAAACAGAGCCTATATTGGATCGCTTTGTTTTTTTTGTATGAAGATTTTGACAAGTGATCCAATATAGGCTATGTTTTGAATCGCGCTAAGAGCTCACAGTACGGCCCCTGATATTATTGACGTGGGGTACACAAATGAAGTAGCTAGAGATAAATAAATAAATAAAATGATGTGGACATTTCACACTGCAACATCTTATTCCAAACTAATCAAACCTTGTACTATGGGAATCAGATAACGCATAAAATACATAATATAACGATTGTTCTTGGTGGAAATTGAACCCAGAACCTACAGTTCAGAAGGCAGAGCTGTTACTGACCAACTGAGCTATGGGTTAATGTAAAGGTCATGTAGCAGGTGTCGCTTAGCCATATGAGTGATGATCTTGCGGTCAAACTAATTTATCTCAGATAATGTGCAAAACACTAGCGAATGCATAACTGCTTAATTAGGCACGAGTCGAGCTAACGTCTATTAAAACACGCAATTTAATGTTCTAAGCGATTCATCCGCTTTACTATCGGCGAATGTGTTTCATACAGTACAGCACCTCTATCGCGTAACTATTCTGGACATTGACTTCCTCTGTCATCTTGCACGCACCAATTCACAAGTCCACGAGTGCGAGCATGAGAGCAACCATTAGATTCACGTGATAAGCTCCAGTTCTCCTGCTATAGTTTCTGAGCTGTGACCGCGGCGGGGCGCGCGGTGAATGGCATGCGAGCCGCGCCGTCCAATGCAGCAACCGCAACGCGACTGAGGAATTTGTTACTCCCATGGGATGGAATATTGATCATAATAATACAATTTAAGATATACTCATGGCAAATATGAAGACAAGTTGACAGATTTAAAACTCATAAAACTATTGCTATTGCTGTTCAGAACAGCCATGTATTTGAAGAGAACAGCCTGTTCTTTTCGAATATATTTTTATAAAGTTAAGGACTATTAATAAAAGTCCTCAAAATTGGGTCTATTATCATAATCATCAACATCAGTGGCCTGAAGACGTCCACTGCTGCACATAGGCCTCACCCAAAAATCGCCACTTTGAGCGGCTGTTTGCCTCCTGGATCCATCGGCACCCCGCGGGTCTGACCAAGTCATCTGTCCACCTAGGGCACCAGCCTACGCTGCGTCTTCTTGTTCGTGGTCGCCGCTCGAGAACTTCCCCATCGGTTCTCAGTTCTACGATCGATGATGTGGCCAGCCTATTGCCATTTTTGCACTTTATGAATTTTATCTGCTCAGTAATTATAATAATTTAATTTAAGTATCTAACGACATTTGACTTGTTGAAAAGTGCTATGAATAGCCTATTTGCAATAAAACACTTTGAGTATGAGTTTGAGTTCAACTTGCTAAATCTAAGAGCTATCTATATCGGTAGTTCCGCGGATCTTTCCATTTCGGATCTTGTCTCGCAAGGAGTACGTATCCGTCCGGGTCTATTATATCTACACTAAGCTAATTAGAATGTTGCTTTTGATTGCAATCAGCTATAACCTATAGGTATAATATACCTAGACTTAGCCGTGAATAGGTAAATAAGATACACAAACTTTAACCAAGTGCATCCGGTCACACCAAATTGTAGCTAGAAAAGAGTGAGTCATTATAAAAATCTCAAACAAGTCTTCAAAAATGTAGTTACAATGGGCACCTATAAATATCATCTCCGTAAACAATTCGGCTCTGATACCGCAGGAACAACAGCGAAGAGGCGTGCTCGAGCTGTCAGCTGACACGGTGACAGGACGGCGCGATGTTGTCTCCTATTTATCGCCAACTGAAATAATTTTAAAGTGACTTAGTTATTTTGAATTCCTCAAGAAGTAAGCTGCGAGGAAATGAATAAAATGCATTTTGCGTACCTACTGTCCGCGTAGATATTACCTTTGCAACTGTCTGAACCGTTTTCGTTCGCTTCTGTCTACAAAAGTCAATTTACTTACACATAAGTGATATTGATATCACCTTCACTCCTGCTACAAAACCTTTATTTTCAATTTATTCATCATCATTGTCATTAACAGCCTGAAAAAGTCCACTGCTGAAAATAGGCTTCCCCCAGGGAGCGCCACTTTGAACGGCTGCTCGCTTCCTGCATCCATCGGCTCCCCGCGGCTTTCACCAGATCGTCGGTCCACCTAGTGGGGGTGCTAGCCTATGCTGTGCCTTCCGGTTCGTGGTCGCCACTCGAGAACCTTTCTTCCCCATCGGTGGTCAGTTCTACGGGCGATGTGGCCTGCAGATTGCCATTTCAACTTGCTTTCAATTTATTACGACTTACAAATTATACGGTTCAGTTTTAAATCCATAGTCAAATCATTCCATACAATTATAATTTCCATTGTTATTGTCAGTGTCATTATTATAATACAAACCGTTATCGAACCCCACAGCATCGATCCCAGGCCATTGACCCCACATTGTCAACTATCAACTGTCCACTATCAACTGTCCACTGCGTACATAACAGCGATATAATGAAGTCCTGTTCAAACTGCGGCCCGCTGCGGACAATGCGTGCGAAGGGTCGCGGAAGAAATAATAGAGGCGATAGCGCGTCCACTCAGCGGTCCACGGACAATAGGGACCGGAGGCGGACTAAGGATGGATGGTGGTGGGAGAGGGAATAAATGTCTTTGTTAATAACATTGTACGGCAGGCTAAGATGACTAACCAAGTGGATTCTTTAAGTGGAGTGAGTTCTTAAAGACGGTGAGAGCAAAATTTATTACCCTAAGTTGATTCAAAACTATAATAGATCTGGTAATCTAGCGCGTATTAGAGAGAGATTGTTATTAATTAAATTAATATTAAATATTTTCTAAATTTCTGCAACTAAAAGATTGTATCATCAGCTTTAAAGCAGAAGAAGAGTTGCCATAATTAACACGCTTAAGACGCTTCTTGGTGATTGTAAAATTATAAAAAAAAAAAAAAAAATAGCCTTAAATTTCTCGAATGGTAGGAAGATAATAATCGCAATAGTTTAACCCATATCTAAACCTACAATGTTATGAGTCACTAGGTAACTTTATTCAAACATCTTGTCGTCTACATCTTAGCCCCCTTCCCTTACTCGAGCCCTGCGCTACAACCTACGTATTGCCTAGTTTTTATGTAGACCAGCGTTTTGCTTAGATTTTACTCCGCTGACGCGGGTCTCAGTGAATTTAAATTGAAACGTTGTTTTTATGGCCCCTCACAAATACCTACGATGTTACAATGAACGAAATAAGCTGTTTCTGTGCGTGTTTGAGACGCAATGTCAGCTTTTGTAATAAATAGATTTTTTATAATTATGTTATTTTTAATGCGATGAGCGACAAACAAAGCAGTCTCAGATCGTGATAGCCTAATTTATATAGACATTTGCAACACTACGGGTATCTATCTATAGGGTATATCTGGTATCTATGTGTTGCCAGCTCAAAGGCATTTTTGATATCATTAAAAAACCCTTATTGAAACGCTGCGGTAATACTTCAGACCGATTGATGGATGCGGGGGGCGAGCGGCCGCTCAAAGTGGCGCTCTCTGGGGGAGGCCTTTCAGCAGTGGACATCTACGGGCTGATGATGATGATACTTCAGACAAGATAATATACGAATACATTTTTCGCACAGATTAAAGAACAGAACCATCGCTGTGATTTCTCCATTTCTTCTGATGTTAGAGTAACAATAGTGTACATGGAGATAGTGTAGGTGAAAGTGGCATCACGAAACGTCTAAATTAAAAACAAGTGAAGCCACCAAAACACACTGCTCAAAATAATATTATGAGGTATCGGTTGAGATTACATGATAGCGCTGGTGGTGCCGCTACCTATGTCTGGTGAGCTGGGCTGGAGGAGCCAGCTCTGAAGGTGGTCCAGGTTCTAATGTAGTGATGATTGAAAGATGTTCGGTGGTACTGGAGTATGTTTGAGGCGTCTACATGATGGAAGGCATGAGCTTATACTAAAGGGTCGTCCTTAGAAGTAGTTCGGACGCATGTTACGGGTATTGTTGTGATGTAGCGGTGCAAGTCCGAATTTCCACACTACAGGTTGCAAAAAATAACAGGTAAGTTCGGTTGGGATTGGGACCTTTATGGACCGGCCAGACTTAAAGGTAAACGGCAAAGCTTCGCGGTTGAATGCTTGTGTGTATGCGTACGGGCGCAGACGAAGTATTCGCCCGATTCATCGCTGTACGCACACACACAAGCGTTCAACCGTGAAGCTTCGCCGTTGACCTTTAAGGGCCCGTATACCAATAGGGCCAATTTTTATTTTAACAGTGATGGACAGTCTTGAACTGTTTTATCAAAACGTTCGCGGTCTGCGTACGAAGACAATGCAGTTCCGGCAAAATATATTAGCAAAAAAATTTGATGTTATACTTATCACGGAAACTTGGCTGATGGATGGCTTTTATAAGGGCGAGTTATGTGATAACCGCTATCATACGTATCGCTGCGACCGCTCGCTATAAACTTCTACTAAAAAGTTAGGGGGAGGCGTCATGATATGCACTAGGTGTGAGCTCCAGGCGCAGGAGCGACCGCAGTGGGCGTGCGCTGGAGTCGAATGCATGTGGGTCACTGTGCCGGCTCGTTCGTTGCGAGCCGGCGGCGGCCGCAACCTGCATATATACACAGTATACATACCACCTGACGCTTCCCAAGCCTCCCGACTCGTGTCGGTGACTAATATGTTAATTAACGTATTGACTTCGTACCCGGATGATTATTTCATTGTTACTGGCGATTTTAATCTGCCTAACGTGAATTGGACTGATTCAGGACCAACGTTACGCAGTGGAGGTTCCGTTGATTTACAAAACGCTACAGTTGACTTTCTTGATATGTGTAGCGAATCAGGACTTGTCCAACATAACTTAATTACAAATACGAGTAATCACGTTTTAGATTTAATTCTTAGCAACACATCAATTGACATTTTCAAAAGTAATAGTCCATTAGTTTCGGAAGATACATACCACCCATCGTTGGTGTTGGATGCATCAGACCTAATGATACCGATTTCTAAACGCAAGCCAATAACGAAATTCAGTTTCAATCGTGTAGATTACATAAAGGTCAACGACCACTTGTCAACAATAGATTGGACTGAGGTACTCACAGGTGAGACTATTGACGAGGTAGTTGATAATTTTTATTGTAAACTACATACAATTTTCGATCAGTTTGTGCCTAAAGTAAAATATAACCTATCTAATAATTATCCAACTTGGTACTCTAAAGCTTTGGTACACATAATTAGTGATAAAACTAAGGCCCACAAGCGGTGGAAACTACATGGCAACCCTAGAGATTATAACGAGTTTTCCGAGTTTCGAGCCAGACAGAAACGAGTGCAAAAAAAATGTAAAAACTCTTTTATAGATCGTATGCAATCATTAATAAAAAAAGACCCTAAACGCTTATGGACATATATGAATTCGTTACGCGATTCCAACACAGGTTACCCCAACACGATGATATTAGCAAATTTTTCGTTTACCGCTGAAGATAGTATATGCCAAGGTTTTAGTGATTTTTTTGAGAGTGTTTTTCGGCCACCTGCTTCTTCTTATGATGGCCTGCTCTTATCCTATAGTGAGCCTTGTAATACAGCTATTAGCTTAAATATTAATAAAAGTAATGTGCTTAGGGTGTTAAAATCGCTTGACACTATCTTTATATCTTTGTTTATTCAAAAATGTGCAGAAACCTTAGCTGAACCACTATGTAGCATCTTCATGCGCTCGGTAAATATCTTTGGTGTTTATCCTGCCATTTGGAAGGATGCGAGAATAGTTCCTATACACAAAGGAGGTTCTCGCAATAGAATAGATCACTATCGCCCAATCTCGGTTCTTAATACTTTTAGCAAGGTTTTCGAAAAAGTGGTCCTTTGCTCTGTCAGCCCAATCATATTTGCATCCATACCCGAACAGCAGCATGGTTTTATGTACAGACGTTCCACTGTAATGAACCTCACTATTTTCTCCAACTACATTCTTCGTGGCATGGATGACGGGATGCAAGTAGATGTAATTTACACAGACTTTGAAAAAGCGTTCGATAGAGTGGACCATATAATCTTACTTCATAAGCTTCAGGCACTCGGAATAAGGGGAGACTTACACAGGTGGTTCACGTCATACATAACAAATAGGAGACAGGCAGTGATAATTGGCAGTGCAAGAAGTGATTATGTAACTATACCTTCAGGAGTATCACAAGGATCAATCTTGGGCCCTTTGCTGTATAATGCGTATTTGTTTGACATATCTACATGCTTTGATAACTCTAAATACCTCATGTTCGCCGATGATAAAAAAATATTCTTAAAAATTAAGTCCCTCGAGGATTGTAGGAATATTCAAATAGACCTAGACAACCTTGCAAGGTACTATGACAGAAATAGGATTAACGTCAATACTTCAAAATGCCTTCAGATCACTTTTACTCGTAAGATAAAACCGATTCAGTTTCCTTATACTATTAATAATGTGCCTATCAAAAGAGTTACTTCTGTGCGGGATTTGGGGGTTTTGTTAGACTCTAAAATGGTACTAGTCGAGCATGTAGATGCTATTGCTGCCAGAGCATACAAACAATTAGGTTTTATTAAAAGGGTTTGCACCCCGTTTAAGAGCATCTCTTGCATCAAAGTGTTGTACTTTGCCTATGTGCGGAGCATCTTGGAGTATGCTTGTAGTGTTTGGCCTCCATGTTATGTTGTTCATATTCGGAGGCTGGAGGCAATACAGAAAAAGTTTGTCAAGTATTTAGGTTTTAAAGACTACAATCGATTTGACACTTATAATAAAGCGTGCAAGCACTACGGCATCGACCTCCTGGAGCAACGACGTAGGCAATATGATGTTATGTTGCTTCACGATATTTGGTCAGGTAATATTGACTGCCCAGAGCTCCTGGCCAGCGTCTCGTTACAGGTACCTACATATCGAACAAGACACACGCCTTTGTTTCATGTGCCTTATGCGACCACGAATTATGCGCTGAATTCGGTACTATGTCGCGCTGCGCATACATACAATAAATATTAGATCTTGATCTATTTTACGAATCGAAAGTATCCTTGAAGCGGGGCATAAAGAAAATACACCGTGGAATTGATAATTTACATTAAAATAATTCACCTAGATACTATTTACGCACGCACACACACCTTCTCACCCTCCTTCCTCAAACACACATCCTCCATCCTTCTCATCCACTCATTATCACCTTTTCCTTTTCCCTCTCACTCTTACACAACACCCTACCCTCACATACCTACACCCTTAACAGCGTTTGAGCTTCTATTAGATTTAGAGCCATATCTTTAGTATTGTTGTTTCAAAATGATGAATGAGTCATCAGAACGGCTTGCCCGTTTGGAGTTCACTGTCATTTTTAAATAGTATGAGCACACTATAGTTATGAAATGTTTCGTTGTATCTATTGTTTTGTTGTTATTTATATTAACTTCTTTTTATTGGTTTCGGTATTATATGTGTGTCGCCTGCTGAATAACATTATTATGTAAGCTAAGCACTTTTACTCTACTACTATTTATATTCATTTTAATTGTTTAATCCTTTTTTGGCCTTATTGTAACCTAAATTCTATCTTTATAATATTATGTAAAATGTAACGCTGTTGGATTACCGAAATAAATAAATAAATACTAAACCGAGACGGGCGGAATTATACGCGCGGCGCGCTTTTTATATCCTAGGTGCGATTTTCAGAGCGCAGAGCGGCACGTCCACTCTCAGTAAGCGCTCGGCGCGGACTGCAGTAGGCCTAGCACGAATATTTACGCGCGCGTAAGTGTAACGTTAACGTAAAACCCCCCTATTAGGATTGCGTCTGCCGCTCAACTGCTGTCAAAGTTCATACAGTTTTGACTGCAGTTGAGCGGCAGACGCGCGTCAGCAGCGCTGCTAGCTTAATAGTAATAGGGGGGCAGATCAACTGCCATACAACTGGTTTACGTTAACGTTACACTTACGCGCGCGTAAATATTCGTGCTAGGCCCACAGGCTCGAGGCTTGCGTCGTGTATTATAACGCGAGATTTTGGTGGTTTTAAAAGATTTTTTACTGCCCATTTTTTTAAATATTTATCATTTTTTTTCGTAGGATGATTGAATTTAAACTAAAGTTTATTTCTGATGTTTTTATTTTATAAACGAGTGTACAATGTAGCTGAAATCAAAAGCAATTCTTTGCCCATTTTCTCTAAAAGTTAAATATTTTTTTACTCAATTCCTATATGAAACTAGCAAAAAGTGATCCATACATTGTATAGAAGACGACTTTCACAAGAATACATTGTAATTTAATCATGCGTTTTAGACGTGAAAATGATTCGTAAATATACGATATTCCAAACCACTAACAGCAAGAATTCACAAAACAGTCGTTAGTTTTATGTCAATTAATCAAAATGATATAGTACAAATAAAAAAGTAGCTCATACATTAGATCATGATTGGAATGATATTTCATTTTGTACACAAAAAAATATAGATATATAGTATTTTAACTGTAAAACCACTCTAAAATCAGCGAAAACGGCCAAATTTCGTATGCGGGTTCTTAAGTCTGGCCGGTCCATTATGATGATAAATTACAAAATTCACGCACACAGTTAGTAGATAGCCAGGTCTGTAAGTATTAATTACCTGAGGCCAGGTTTACCAAATAACACTTCACACTAATTAGTCCCAGGAGTCGTCCTAACATCGCAGACATGTCATTAATGACGAGGTCATTAATGTTAATAACGCGCAAATGTTGCACGATTTATTAAAATTATTCTAGGATTAAATTTCAACGAAAAGCGTTATTTTCTCAAAGAAATCTCGTTGAATTTCAGCATGAAGGATCCGTTGCTGTAACCTATTCATTAGCCTAGATACTACGGATACCGTCAAGGGTGACGCGAACTTTGCAAATGGGTTCCGTACGTTTATTCAGTAACTGTTTACGATCAAGCGGTTGTTAGTATGTTTTCTAAAAACGAAAAATTGAATTGAAGTTTCTTTTTAATGAGATTAGAAGATCCTAGCTTTATCTCCGGGATTCTAACAATTTACCCGTGGTATTCATTTTTTATTTTTTGAGACAATAAGCACCTATCCTGTGCTGGTTTCGGTAAAGTAGCAGCTGCACATGATTAATGTGCAAAATTTCATCAAAATTGGTAAAGCTACTACACAAACAGATACCAGTGCATTTTATTTATTAGTAGTGAAGTACATAAAGTTAAAGCAATTTATTAAATTATGTAACAAAATATTGTTAGACATCAGTTTATTTTTAAAAACTCGTTTTTCAATTGCAGGTTATGAAATTTCTGCTGAGTGGCTGGAGAACTCTCCGATAAAATCTCAAATTAAGAGTTTCAAGTTGTTCTTTAAAGCCCAAGGAACCCTAAAAAAATAATGAAATACGTGTTTCGTTTCATAAAATTATGTTAAAATGTTATTTATTTTACAGAGAAACGCTTCAAAGGATTCAGAACTAGTTCTTTCAAAACATAATCAGCGTGTTTTCCATCACACAAAGCCGGAGTATTGTTTTCTATATAATTATAACATTTTCTGTAAAAAAAACTGCTTTTTTCTTGCTTTGTACTACTCCCCTCCCACATTATATTTTTCAGGAAACCGAGACGCTAGTAAGTTGTTCCATTCCTTTGCCTTTCGTGCAATAAAGGTTGAATCGAAACGCTTTTGATAATTATGTTGAGTTTTATTTCATCCATTTCTGTTGTTATCCTTGCCCTAAAGCTAAAGACACTGCTAATCTCGTTAGTCAATGAAATAACCTGATTACTGCTTGATGGCACTTCCCACATGGCTCAGGTGGCAGTGTTTGTATACACTCACACGGAATGCCGTCAATCATCGACCTTATTAGCTCTGACACAGATAATTAAGATAAATTATAGTCCTTAGTCCGGAAGACGCAGCGTAGGCCGGCCCCCCACTAGGTGGACCGACGACCTGGTGTAAGCCGCAGGGAGCCGATGGATGCAGGAGGCGAGCAGCCGCTCTAAGTGGCGCTCCCTGGGGGAGGCTTATGTTCAGCAGTGGACGTCTTTAGGCTGTTAATGATGATGATGATGATAGTCCTTAAAATATTGGCAACCAGGGGGATTTGGATTTGCGCCCGCTAACTCACCGGATCGGACGCTCTACCAACTGAGCTATAGTTACCTGACCTTAAGTGTGGATTGTGTAAACCACAATTGAGGTCAGGGGGCCTACCAGAACTTCTTATAGCATTATTACTTCAATCATACATTGAAAAGTGACAACAATGTAACAATACTGTAATGTTGCAATGGCAGCTATGGTCGGTGTCTCCCTGCGAGAAAACGTCCGAAATGAGGAGATCCGCAGGAGAACTAAAGTGACCGATATAGCTCTTAGGATTAGCAAGTTGAGATGGCAATGGGCAGACCACATCGCTCGCAGAACTGACAACCGATGGGAAAAAAAGGTTCTCGAGTGGCCACGAACCGGAAACAGCGTATTTCGGCCCCCACAAGGTGAACCGACGATCTGGTAATAACCGCGGGGAGCTGATGGATGCAGAAGACAAGCAATCAAAGTGGCGCTCAACTGTTGATGATGATGATGGACTTATGAATGAAAACTGTGCTCTCAATAAGCGTCGGGTTAAAAATGTCACTTTTTGTCTAAATTCAGTGAAAGCAACGAAAAGCAATTAGAATAGTTGATTCAATTCCAGGAAGCGAGCTCATAACGCCCTCGTCAGAGCAATCTGCTTCACCGACTGTACAGCTATTGTTCATAGAGGAACGGAATTCTGAGACTGAAACATAATAGACTGCACGCTCAGAACTAAAAAGTGTAAACAAAAATAAGAATTAATGCCATGCGTAAAATCATTGCGTACGGACTGTATATTCTAGAAAAATAATATATTCTAAAAATCTACATAAAATGTCTAACACTTTAGACCCGCATTCTAAAATGATGATCAGTGCTTATGCTAAAGTCCAACTTGCTTTAGGCCAATTTCACGTCTACGTTGAATTCACTAGATATCACGCTTGAGATAACTAGTTTATTTAGCCTAGTTTGGTAGTCTATTTATGGTTTTGGTCTGAGGCGGGGTATACTTGCACAGTGGAGGCGAAAAGTTCGGAAATGTGGAGAGTTCCTGCAAACAGGACGCTGTTATTGTTGTCGACGCTCGCCTCTTCACTACCAGGACCAGGGCACAGTTTGATGATCGCAGGAGGCAATGGATAGACCAATCGGCAAAATTTGCCGAATTGATTTCAATACAATAGAGACGTGTGTAACTTTTATAGAGCTGAGAGAAAGAGAAAGAATCTATTATCTGATTTTCTTTACAAAAAGTTATGACAACTAGCACTATCGATGAAAGTTCTGAATAATCTGAATAATCTACTTAGTAATAAATCCTGAATATCTAGAATAAATATTTTCTCTTTATTTCTTTATTTAAATATAAAACCTCTTATGACATGAAAAACAACATTATATATTATTTTAATTCAAGGTACAGCATTTTAATAAAAATAAATAAAATAAAATATTTTGTATTAGACACCAGTTAAACTACAAAAAGGTACACATAACAATTTTATTATTGTAGTAGTTAGCTTGACTAATATAGGCATATTGTTCGAGTCCATAATATATCAACAAACCAATACAAGACATTTTACACATCACACAGAACAGCAACAGAATAAATACTAGTCGTAACAGTAAAGTATTGCCGGTTTGATTAGTACTTATTCTGTTGTGTAAGTCCAAATTCGCACCATTCCAGTCAGTTATAAAGTAATGAATGTTTTAATTAACTGAGGAAGCAATGGTTTTTAGATATTTTGATACTTTTCATTGCTTTTTTATGGCTACTACTCGTTCATCTCTAAATTCATGCGAGTTGTCTAACCGTCAGTACTGCACTGTGGATCACTCAAGTCGGACACTCGCTTCAGAGATGCAAATGCGGGCAACAGCAGCCCGAACCACTCGCTGCTAACTTCACAACTTACATCAGTTTTATTGTGTTACACCAACCAACGGACACGGTGACAATGCGCTCGTATTTTATGTAGTTATCAACTAACTTCACTGACTAATAGAATTGGATGAAAAAATCGAAAGTTTCTTTAACCGCTGTTGGCTAGGTTGGCATTGGGCTCTAGAGTGTGCTTGTTCAAGTTTAGGAGGACAGATAGCATCGTTCTGTAATAAGGTATTTTTAGGGTTCCGTACCTAAAGGGTAAAGCGAACCCATTACTAAAGCTCCGCGGTCCGTCTGTCTGTCATTAGGCATGAACCGTGAAAGTAAGACGGTTAATATTTTCACAGATGATGTATTTCTGTTGCCGCTATAACAACATATACTAAAAACCAGAATGAAATATTTAAGGGGGCTCCCATACAACAAACGTGATTTTTTGCTCATTTTTATTGATAATGGTACGGAACCGCACTCGGCCGGTTATTTAACGATAAGTCAATTTCAGAACCAGTTGCCAGCTTACCTATTATATTAGTTGTAAACAGTTTCCTTTTAGGCAAGCATCGAAAACCTTTCTTCCCCATCGGTTGTCAGTTCGACGAACGACCAGCGGGGCTACCACAAACTAATGAAAAAACAATAATGTTTCATGGCATTATTCATCAAAGTTACAATAAAATTGTTCGAATTCGTACCATAAACTTAAAAAGTATTCCTGCGTGTGAACGAGACGTCTACATTTTTCTAAGGCGTTATCACTGTCGCACGTTAGTGTCAACATGATGTAAAGGTATGACATGACAGTTGTATTTGAGTGAACGATTTACCGTCACGTCATCAAAACTGCTCTGGCTCTGCAATGTTAAAGTATTCTTACTTTTATGTCATTTGGTAATATATGATTGAAGTGCTATAAGACGTTATGGTTGCCCCCCTGGCCTACCCATTGCCATTTCAATATGCTAATTTCAATAAACGCCCCATTTGTGTGCCACCATTGCCATCAACAACCTCTAATCCTATTAATTAATCATCAAGTCTAATCATAATTACCAATTCAACTAAGATTCCTCGTGTTTATTGTATATTAATGAATACAGCGACCACTGTGGTCGCCTGCGGTCATCACCGTCAATCACTGATGGAAGTAAATACGTGATTAGAGTAATTGTAAACTGACCTATGTATACAGTTACAACTGCCTAGTGACGGCTTTCATTGTTAATGATATTTAGCGTTAGTGCTACGGTTCGAAGGGCACCATAAGCCGTCACGTGCTCCTCGAAAAATGAAAACACCATTTTATATCTTGCCTCAGGTTCTGGTGCTGTATTTGTCAGCAGCATTCCCTAGGTCTGAATTATAATCCACTGGGATTTTTAAGGCACTTTCGCGTGGTTTACAAATTTTAATTCTTACAGAAGAAAGTGAAAGTTTAATAATTATTACATTCTCATATCTACATGTTTTTGTGATATTGGTGTCAATAAAGAGTTATTGTATTGTATTGTTGTATTGTATTATTGATATATTACGATAATGAATAACCCGCAACAATCGCATATATAGATCCTGGACCCTGACTTGGATTCCCTGTATCTAGAGACCCTGGAATTATAAGGATCATGGACTTACAACGCTAAGTCATTGATCAAGTAATGGCACCTTTTTTCTGTATACAAATAATTGTACTTTCGCGGGAATCGAACCCGCTGCCTCCGGGTTATGAGCCGACCAAGGGGGTCCACAAGGTCTTCTAGCATTATTACTTCAATATTATTTGAATCATACATTAGGGTAGTTCTCATCGATGCTCAAATTTGATGGTCACGAGGTTATATTTCCTAAACGGCTTAAGATACAAACAGAATTTGTGAATTAAATGATGAAACATCTATTAGGCTACAACAGAAATAAAGCTTGTCATAATAAAAGCAAAAATAATACCTTAAGTTAACATGAAATGGTCAAAAACGGAGTAATTTTTCGTGTTCTCATCGTGTCACACTCTCCGATGCAGTAAAACATTTGCTTACCACTTCACCAAATTTCACTGTATTTGTATGTAACATTTACCAAAATTATCATAATTAAATAAACTTTACACTAAATAGTCTAAAATAAATCTTTTCATCATTATTTTCAATTTAAAACAACATACGCGTCGGTCACGCGGATATGGGTTCTTTAAATTCGCGTGATATAACGGCTGCCTGTTAAACAAAACATCAGCAATCAAACACTGAGTGTGGTCCGGTCGAACGTCAGTCGTGTACTGGCATCGCAGACGTAAGATGTGTGGCTCAACGTGCCGGAAAAAAAAAATATCGGTAAGCTTGTATTTGTTCATAGGTTTACCGATCACACATGCACTACATTTTTTGGGCATTGTATTTCAGCAATTGAAATCAAAGTTAGCTCATCGAATCCCTAAAATGTGCGAGATATTTGTGTAGTATTTGATTTAAATCGATACACTTAACTTTGCAGCAATTTTACAAAAAAGGGATAATTTCGTCAGTTTCGTGTCATAAACTTCGTGGCATTTTAGTCATGAAACTGATTTTGGTCTATGAAACTGATTTTATGCATTCTTTTATTTAGAAATGTAGTGACTGGTGTGAGTTTATTGAAACAATTCTAGTTATTGTAGTATGACAGATGTAAGATAGTCAGGATTGACAATGTCACCCCCGTAATGCTAATTACAAATTTTAATACATATTTGTTATGTTCCTCCATAAAAGAACCAATAAAGCCTCATCATGGTTTTGGCCTCTTCCGATGACGGAGTAAGATAGTGTTTTGAATAATTATGTAAACGTGTTTTGATCGAGAAAATATGGGTCAATTCGAACTCACTCATCATTCATTGTGATTAATAATCATAGCCTAAAAATGGATGAGTTCGAATTTGTAGGTATCGCGAAAAGGGGTGATCTGGACCGTGGTAGCCTAGTAACTCTCAAGTTGGGAGAACCTTCCTTCGAAACTAGCATTGTATTATGTTTAATAATAGGTACCTAAAGGGGAAGAGCTAGTAACAGTACCTACGTTTGGTAGGCAGTAGATTAAAAGATTATGGTTACATACCATTTTTCTGGTTTCCGGGAGAAGCAGCCTATTGCGAAGATTTCGGTAGGTAGCTAGGTAAAAGGTACCTATAGCCCAAGTTCACATTCTATGAACACTTTTATCCACACACGTTTACCGTCGGATATTATGTACCTAAAGTATGTAGGTATTAGGAACTATCACCAAAAGGTTCTGAAATTATTAATAACGTCACGTCATATCACAATACTACCTATTCTTGACGTAAGTACGTATATAGGTACTAGGTAGGGAGGTAGGTACCTACTAGGTACATTTTGGTCCCCCCCTGCCAACATTTCAATCATAATTTAATTATTTTGCTCGTAGGCCCGACTCCGAACACGTAAAGCTCATATTTAAAAGTTTATGGAAAAATCACGAAATCAGGAGTTTCTAATCCAAAAGAGTACCTAAAGATGTGCCAGATATTGTCTTTTGTAGTGAGATTTGTTTTTATATATAAATCGTTATAATATAAGTATAGATTATTTCTATTGTAGTGAAGGTTGTTGTTCTATTGAAAAAATAACGCAACTCATAAATAAATACACTTTTTAAATACTCATGATGCTTCTTAATTAATAAAGCTATTAATACGATAACTATCTGTTTTTTGTCAGCAGAGGCTTATTACCTATAATATGTAGTTAAGTGGATTAGTATTCGTATTTCGTAGGATGAACAAACTCAGGACCGAACTGATAATAATAATATACATAGTTTTGGTTATTAATACTATTTGTTTGCCAGTTTAATTATGAAAACAAGATTACGTTGTTATTTTATGAACATTTAGTCTTATAAACAGTAGCAAAACGTGAGAAAATGATAGCTGTAAAGTTACTGAGTCATTTTCGTGATCCGATGCGTCGCTTTCGTGGCCTCTAAAACTTCAAAACCATTTATCACCCAAACAAGACTTTCTATTTGATTAACTTATATATTAATTTACTCGTCTTATAAAGCGCTATAATTTACTGTACAAAAATATTTGAAATAAGCACAATATAAAATTGTACATGAAACTGACGATGAGAATCGTAAAAATGAGAACGAGCCATTAACAAATGACATAAAAGTAAGAATACTTTAATGTTGTTGACGCAGAGCAGTTTTGATGCCGTCACGTTAAATAGTTCACTCAAATACAACTGTCATGTCATACCTTTACATCATGTTGACAGCGACGTGCGACAGTGATAACGCTATGTAAAAATGTAGACGTCTCGTTCTCACGTAAGAATACTTTATAAGTTCATGGTACGAATTCGAACAATATTATTGTAACCTTGAAGCATTACTGTCACGAACCATGATGGTTTTTACGTATAAGTTCCTTGGGTTTGTGTATACTTTGTGGTAGGGCAGCTTCTCAGCTACTACAGAGCACTGCAGAGGCTGTCAAACAAGGCGAGACAAAAAGGCGTGTTTCTAATTCACGATATATTTTTGTACAAATAATATAATTGTTTTAATACATTTATTATCAACCTAATAATCCAAAATCATTAGTAGGTATTTACCTAAAATTCGTTTTCACAGCGATCATTCGCGCATAAGTAACAATCATTCGCCTCCGAGTAGGGTACATTACATCAAGCTTCACGAGAACGAATGAGGACATTACAGGTTAGTTCATTGACTTATCAATGGGAATTCATGGAAACGTAATGAGCATAGATCGATCAGCCTTGCACACGAATGGTTGTGAATAAAGGTCTATTAGGTACTTCATGAATGGATATGCTGACAAATGTTTGAGTAGGCGACAAGCAGCCACTCAAAGTGGCGCTTTACCTATGGGAGAGGCCTATGGAGAGCAGATGACTCCTTATTTTCGGAATGAATAACGTGACCAGCTAGTCTTTCACCTGGTGTTAAGCGTCACAGCTGCCAAAACAATTGCAGTGTCACTCGGAACTTTAAAATAATAAAGTTTCACGTGACACTGCACTGCGAATGTCATCCTGAAACTTCACACTTTCTAGTAATCAGAGTACTAGACTGTGAGATCACGTCATAAAGCCTCATTTGCCCTTAGTTAATTTCACTGCTACAATGCCCTTCGAACCGGAACACAGTAGTTGCACACTACTGCTTGGCGGCTGAATAACTCGCAAAGCGGTGGTACCTAGACGAATTTGCAGAAAAGTCCAACCACCTAATACTTCTTCAGCCTGTTGATGATGAGGCATATTCTTGTTCATTTTGCTTTAAAGATGAAGGTACGGAACCTTTCGTGCGTGAGTCTGATTCGCACTTAGCCGGTTATTTTTACTAATAGTCTATGTTTAAAGGATAGTCTTCTAAATATGTGTCTGGAGATACAAATTTTCCCAGAAACTGCACTTGAGAAACGGTTTCAGGTGAGAGTATGCTTCAGTACAGATTCAAAGCGGACCACGTCGGCGATTCATCTGTGAAGTGGGTAATTATCGTTGCCGACCGAGTAATTAATGTGTAATGATAGTAAAACACGTCGGCCGTACGATATCCGGGTCAATGGGGTGCGGATTACTGGTTATGACGGTAATGAACTGGCATTTTTACTATCCCAGTACCTATGCTATTGGGTATCATAATATTCTAGAATTATGTGTTATTTAACAACCCGCACTTGGCTACTGTAGTGGATTATGGCCTGCACTTTTTCCATGAGAGTAGGCTGGTGTCCCATCGGTGGGAATGTATTGCGCTGATGGAGATATAGCTCCCATCTTTTAAAACAAATACGTCTAACCACAATTAATTGAAAACAAATATAACGAAAATGATGATGAGGAGGAGATCTGCAGGAGGACTAGAGTGACCGATATAACTCTTAGAATCGGCAAGTTGAAGTGGCAACGGGCAGGCCACATCGCTCGTAGAACTGGTAACCGATGGAGAAGAAAGCTTCTCGAGTGGCGACCACGAACCGGAAGACGCAGCGTAGGTGGTAGGTATTAGGTGGACCGACGATCTGGTGAAAAACATGTGGCGCTCTATGGGGGAGGCCTATGTACAGCAGTGGACGTGTTCAGGCTGTTGGTGCTGATGATGAAACATAATGAAAACATTGTGGTAGTAAATTCCACCAAAAAATTGTATATTTTACCAACAAGAAGAAACTTGTTTTACATTACTTGGCCGGGTGGTAAGTGGTATTACCACTATTTAACAAATATAACCAAGCGCTTAACAGTTTGTTCTGTCAGATTTACTTGGAAGTCGGTAAAACTCCCAAAAACTAAGCTAAGCTAAATCAAATGGCAATACTAAACAAAAATTTCACAACATAATTGATAAAACTGACGCATCGAGCTATGAATATTGAGTATCTCTTAAAGACGACTAGATTGTTCCAACAAGACTACAGGGTGTCATATAATCAGAATATTCTCTGGGTATCACAAACATGCTAAGATAGCATCCTGCTCAAACATGGTAACACAGTGTATGCAAAAGCTTATTACGTTACGATACAGCGTCTTGCCGTGGCCTCGTGCTTGCATTTTTAAACTTTATATCTGGCAACTCTCACGTGCAGTATGTTTGTACAGACTTTGAATAATGATCACAAGATTCAAAGGTAATTGAAAACGAACTTGTCGTATTCATAGTTAGTTAGTTAGTCTTGCAGTAGCAAAAAAGCAAGTTTTTAAACAAGAGGGAAAATGTTCGACTTAAGCCCCCCACTAGGTGGACCGACGACCTGGTGAAAGCCGCGGGGAGCCGATGGATGCAGGAGGCGAGCAGCCGCTCTAAGTGGCGCTCCCGGGGGGAGGCCTATGTTCAGCAGTGGACGTCTTCAGGCTATTAATGATGATGATGATGATGAAGCTTCCTAAATAGAGGGCCACTTTGAGCGACCACTTGCCTCTTGCATCTATCGACTCCCCGCTGATCAGATCGTCGGTCCATACCTAGTAGGGGGCTGGTCTAAGCTGAGTCTTCCGGTTCATGGTCGCCACTCGAGAACCGTTCTTCCGCGTCGGTTGTCGGTTCTGCGAGAGATGTGGCCCATTGCCATTTACGCTTCCAAATTTTGAATGCTATGTCGTTGATTTTTTTGTTCTCCTGCGAATCTACTCATTATGGAACTTATCTCGCAGGGAAACACCGAGCATAGTTATCTCCATAGCTCGTCGCAAATTTGGCCAATTTCCCTGTATTTGGTTCAAAATTTAAAAACCTCTGACATTTCCTCTATCAACTAGAATGGACTTCAAACGGGTGATCAGAGGTTCTTGAATCATAGCTAAGAACTCTCTAACGAGTCAGTTTTCAGATAAAACATAAAAATAAAAATCCATTGATTAGTTTGGAAGTTACGATGTCGCTGACAGACACACACACACACACGCAGACAGACAGCCACAGTTACACACGTTAAATTTATAACATCCTGTTTGGTCAGGGGTTAAAAGCTGAGGTGAATCCACAAGCAACCCCTAGTATGTAGTTATTCTAGTTTTTGTGTGTATCAGTGTACATGATGGCGTATAGCGGCTGCATTCCGGAGCACCCACACACGTGCAGTAAACTTGGTGAGCAAAGACCACACATACTGTGGACCTTGGTGCAAGCGCGGAAATTATACTTTACAAAACACTGCTTTAAACTTTCACGGTTGATCACTAGGTACATTTTTAATAGTACTTATGGGATCTTTACCGTGATTAGAATCATTTGTTATCAATTCTTTCATTGCATTTCGTTTTTATTTTTTTCTTTCCACTTCTATTTCTCTCTAATTTTTCTTTTCTTTTTTTGTTCTTATTTAAAGTGTTATCATTTCTTAGTTTCTTATACTGTAGGTATTAATTATATTGTCTGGGGTTTCTTGGTTTTTTTGTTAGATTGAAAGACGTGACGAGTTAGTCGTTCACCTGATGTTAAATGACACGGCCGCCCATAATAGCTGCAGTGTCACTCGGAACTTTAAAAAGTATTTATTTTTCGCGTGAAATTGCACTTCGCACGTCATTTTGAAAAATCACACAATCTAGTAATCAGATTACTAAACTGTAAGATCTCTTTGCCCTGTCGCTATCTACAATGCCTTTCAGTCCGAAACACGGTAGTACTTGCACACTACTGCTTGGCGCCAGATAAAGAGACAAGCGTTGGTAAATTATTTTGAACTGAAAGTGATAAATTGTACGAAGTCCTCAGTTCTTGCATCACCCCCTACATTGTCACAGGTCGCGACGCAATACCTGATGCACATGTTATATTATATCGGTCGTCTCGCATCTCCTTACTTTGTTATAGCTTACCGTTCCTTCATATTTTTATTTATGCTGCGTTGCACTGCCTCACATACGTTTCCACGATACACCCAGGTTAGACGTCCACTGTTGAACATAGGCCTCCGCCATAAGACAATACTTTGGCTGCTTGTCATGGGTAGGGTTTTCCATAATCAATACGCGGCGGCTTGTATCGCAGAAGATTTTAATGCACCGAGGAGAATGCTGCAGCTTATTCCCTAGCCCCTTAGCCGACTCACATACCACCACCATAAACACCAAAAATGATGATTTATAGAAAAACACGAACTCAATAATAAAAGTCGCAAATAATTGCTCATCTTTAAATTATGAGTACAACAAGACTGCCTCCGTGGTGTGGTGGTTGAGCAGGTTGGTTCTTAACCCGGAGGAGACGGATTCAATTCCCTCTGCACAAATACTTGTTCTGTATCTGGGTGTTGTGGGAGCATGGTCCTTGTAGCTCCTGGGTCCCTAGATACAGGGGATCCTAGTTAGGGTGCAGAATCTATGTGATTGTTGGGCGATATTTATTTATATTTATTTATTTAACAATTTTAGTATGACGTGAAAGTTAAGAATCAAATCAGTACAGTAGGTACATTTTAATGCAACTCATCTCGAACAGATTAAAGCGTAATGTTTAAATCTTATTTGCAGAGATTGCAGTGTTAAGTTGTAACACCATACTATGTTGTTGATGTTCAGCGTAAAATGTACTATGTTGACATAGTATATTATACGCCGGATATCAACATCTGTTAACTCTCGTTACTCGTAAACCACAGACTTGAATAACAATTAGACTCTGACTACAAAGCGAAGCAACGAAAAAATACGGTCAGACGATACAAAACGGGGCACTATGAAAATTAGGAAAATTTTCACCAAAAAATCAACAACTTTGCAACCCCAAAAACCACAGAAAAAAATTATTAAAAAAACAAAAGAAAACAAAAAATACTTTGATATCAAGGTCTATTTGACGTTGACACAAGTGACTTTTGGCATTTGCCGGTCGTTACCGACGCACGCTTGCTCGGCTCGTGCGTCGTGTGGTCATTGTTTACCTAACGCTTCTCCTCTCTTCGCTCGTCGTCGCACCTATTTTATTTTGCCTTTGACTAGTATCCTAGTATCATTAGGTACCTGCAGTAATAAAAGTTACTTTTGCCTTCTAACTCAAAAATCATTGACCTTTTGAATAAATAACTCATACAAAATAATCTAATTTTTACACCCCTCATCGATTGAAATCATAAAAAGTAGGGGTTATAAAAATTAACATGAAATTTTCGATCGAAATTTTTCTAAGTCTTTTTTCCTCAGTGCCCCGTTTGCTACAGTCCAACCCTACCTGTCATTTAACACTAATGCAACTGTTAACCAAATATTCACTTAGATAATGTTTTTGTTATAATGACTGTGTTTGACGTATTATTCTAAGACAAATTATCAATAAATGTTTATATGGTTAATATGTTATGTCTTAGAGGGACTAAAAAATGTTAAAACATTTTCTAATACGTGCTTAGAACAACGCAAATTGAAATTCCTCTCCATTGCACTTAGTTACATTTTGTACATTGAGTGTTTCTGTAAATGTGGTGTTTCAATAAAGAGTTTTTATCTATCTATCTTATCTTAGTTGCACTAAGGTATGTTTAGTATGTAAAGTGGCATTTGGTGGCATTACAGCAAGTGGCAAGTACTTGCAAGAGTGTTGCGGCTTGGGACAACTTAAAGGTACTTGCGGGTGTTAGCTGCTGGTCTGCGCGCTGAAGCTGTGTTACTGTCTAGTTGTACTATACTAATTCATCATCATCATCATCATCGCCGCTGGAAGAGATTTACTCCTGAACAAGCCGGTAAGCACGGTGCGTAGTAACCAGACACACTTTCTCAGGTAATTGCCGATGGAAGCAGGAGGCAAGATGTCACTCAAAGTGGCGCTCTATGGTTTATTTCAAATTGTAGCTTTTGTGTTACTTTCAGCTTGGCTTTATATCAAGCTCACAAAATAGACGATCTTGTTTTTTGACAATAGAAAATGGCCATTGGATGTTAGCCACTTTAAACCAAGTCATTTTACGGTACCGTTCACATTCGCACACAAACCTCAATGTTCCGACACGTACTTGCAAACCGAATAGCAATTACAACCCCATCAGCGGCGACTCGCCAGATTGTATCTACTCGCATCGTATCGGCTGGAACGTGCGATCGCCGCGAGATACCACGCAGGGGGCTTACCACAACATCTTATACCATTATTACTTCAATCGTACTTTAAAAATGACATAAAAGTAAAAATATTGCAATGTTGTTGACGCAGAGCAGTTTTGATGATGTCACGTTAAATCGTTCACTCAAATACAACTGTCATGTTAATCATGTTGACAACGACGTGCGACAGTGATAACGCTATATAAAAATGACTTGTTCTCGCGCAGGAATACTTTATAAGTTCACGGTACGAATTCGAACCATATTATTGTAACCTTGAAGCATTGATGTCACGAACCATAATCGATTTGTATTAGTTTGTGGTAATGCCCCAGGTCGGCTATCAGTGGGGTGGGTAGAACTGAATAACCTATTTAGTTCGGTATACTCAAATGGTGACTATAATTTAGACGATAATTATTATATTACGATCTGTGATTTCGACTTGTAACAGTGTTAGAAAGTTATTTGCAATATAAATTAAAAAAAAAAAAAAATTGTATGACATTTAATTTATGTCATAGATTCTATTGTTAAAAAAATATCGTAACCGCGATGCAGGACACGCAGCGTTCCATACATTCTCCGAACAGCGCCATCTAGGGACAATAATTTGCCGTTGTTTGTTTGTTTGTTTGTTATTCAGCAAAACCCAAGATACTGAACTGATTATCATGCGGGTTTCACCAATATGCTTAGAAATAACCGGCGCACAACATATGATATATATTTTTTTTTTTTTTTTACATCAGCATGCTAGGTAAGTAAATATCTATTCACTCTTCTCTTGAACACGCCCGGGTCATATTTTGCCGGAAACACAGACGCTGGCAGGGCATTCCATTCCTTAGCAGTTCGAATTATAAACGAAGACGAATTATAATCTAAATTTTATTTTTATCTAAATATTATAAAATTTTTTTGATCAAAATTATTAATATTTCATTACGTAAACAAACGGAATTTCATACAACATGGCTGCTTTATAGTGAGTTTTTTTTGGCTCCTGACGGTAAGTTTATGTCACAGAAAAGTTTATCTGGAGGATAGACCAAAGAGTAATAGGAGTAAATTTCCGTGATAAATATGCGATAAACAGCGTATTGAAACTATCAAAAGATCAAACTAAAACAATTTATAGTTTTTCTATTTACGCCTTTACAGGTTGTTTGGGGTTTTCGGAGTAAAATAGATATAACGTATACCAACAAATAAAAAGTAAGCAGGTAGCACCGAATTTGCCCTATTACTTAAGTAGGTAGTGTGAATCGGTTGCATTCAGGTTACCGTGCAGCCACGGTTACAAACATGCTAGAATGCCCAAAGATTAGAGAATAAGTACCTATACCTACTTTGTGTAAGTAGGTATCTATGCGTTATCGCCTCACTACAAAATAAAAATAATCGGCCAATTGCGAGTCGAACTCGCGCACGAAGGGTTGCGTACAATTATCTATAAAAACCGGCAAAAAAAAAACACGATTGTTGTATGGAAGCCTCCTTAAATATTTATTTTATTCTGGTTTTTATTATTTGTTGTTATATCGGTAACAAAAATACATCATTTGTGAAAATTTCAACTGTCTAATTATCCAGTTCATGTGATACAGCCTGGTGACAGACGGACAGCGGAGCCTTACCTAGTGATAGGCATCGCTTAACCCTTTGGGCATGGAACCCTAAAAAGAGTATAGGTATGTGACCTTCTTGAAAATGAGCTTCTAATTTTTGACATGACACAGAGAACATCAAGGAATTATTATTATGAAAACTAAAACTTCTTGAACTTTTTATGTGACTCTTAAGGCTTCACGCGATTATCACATTTAGCCAAATAAAGATTACATTATTCGAATATTTATTCAATATTTTCGATTTAAACGGTTCTGGTGGGAGGAAATTCCTTATTGCCGATCTGGTATTATTTACAAAAACGCGTTTTACCATCCTTGAGAGTATTGTAAAACCTTTTAACTTTGGCATTGGAAGACATTGTGTTTATAGTATATATAGCCAATGATACGAAATATTGAAAAATGCACAAAATTTGCCCTATTGGTAAAATGTTTTAAAAACATAGATATTATTGTATTTTAGGTACTTATTAATTTTAGGTATTGTAAGTTTATCATCGAATATTTTTTTATAGGTAAGAAGTGACCATGATTGGAGATTTCATCAAAATTGGTCCAGGAATATCAAGGATAAAATTAACGTGCCTACGCTATTTTGGAAAATATAATTAAGTCATTTCATTTTTTACTTCCTGACACACAATTCGCCCTATTGCATACCTGGATGTGATTTTCAAGTTCTAAGATTTTTTTTTGTTGAAAATGCAATGCATGGCATTTCTTCATTCTAATGCAATGCAGGTACAGACAGAACAAAGAGTTTGTTTTATATTATGGTAAAACAAAGGTAGTGCGATCCTTAATAATTATGTACTGTTAATATCAGATACTCAGATGTAAATAGCCAAATACCGATGGCAGTAACGCGTAACGCAACTACTGTGAAAGTGGTGGGCTAAGCTAAGTATAACTATTATTATAGGTAGGGAATGTAGTACACGCGTGCCAACGCCGCGGGCAGTAGCTAGTTATATTATAAATAAGTATGATCTTGGATTTCCACTTGTAAAAGTGCTATAGATAGCCTACTTTGACTGGCCGTTCGCCTGATTTTAAGGATAACGGCACCCATAGCTGTTGCATTGCCACTCGGAACTCTAAAAATGAAACATTATGTGTGATACTGCACTATGCACTTCATGCTGACATTAGATAGCATTATTGTCCCAGTCATTTTAGAAGCTAGTGATTTATGACAATAAATCCAGGAAAAAATTTAAAACGGATTCAGGCAGTAGATCTTTTTTGTTGAGGTCCTATTGTCATTGTTATATTGCTCAGCAATACATAGAGCAAGTAATTTTGACACCTTCACCTTTGCATTATCGCTTAGAAATTATTTATTTTTAGTTTTATACCGCTTTTAAGCAATAGCGGTCCTTGACTAGACACGAAGAGATTGTAATGGACAATTACACGTACCTATCAGTGGTATGTAGCAATACGAAGTAAAGGTTGGAATAAAAATTGGTGTAAATGAGAAAATAATTATATCATGTAGAATTTAATACACTGTTTTAATAGAATTGTCGATGAATCTCATCCCTAAATCCAAATTAACTGGAAACGGTGCCTTGTGGTTTGATTTGTAATCAATGTTAATAATTTTATAAATATGTGTGGACAGTTTCACACAGCACCATCTAGCCTCAAACTAAGCATAGCTTGTACTATGGGAACCAAATACTTAGATAGGTACTTTTCGTTTGTAAATACATACTTAGAATACAATATAACTCCCAGACATAGAACAAACATTGATGTTCATCACACAAATATTTATCCCGGATGGGAATCGAACCCACAACATAAAGTTCACAATTCACAAAGCTACTACCAACTGAGCTATCAGGCCAGTGGTGTGTTTATATTATGTTTATAAATGGCACCAAATTTATTGCTTGTGTAGACCATTTTTAGAAGTTAGTGGATGTTTCGTTGTTATGTCCGGCGTGCTATTATTATTTTACCCAAGCACTAATATGCTACTACTCTCTCGCGTCACTGCGGCCAACGGTAAGCTAGTTACCCGAGTTGGCAACTCCAGCAACATTTGAATATTCACCGCAAAATATTATAGACGTGATTAGCATAGCTGCCACCGCTGGGAGTTGGCCGCCGGTTAGTTAGCCTAACTGAAATATATAGTTGGAACATTTGTTGGTGAAGGTATTTGTGAGGCCAACTTCATTCATAGGAATGAAGACCGACTATGATAGTTTTGTATGTAAAACTATTGTTTGCATTGATAATTTCAAGTTACATATTTCGTTTAACATCTTTCGGAAGTGAACTCTATCCCATAAGTAATAAGACACATTGTTCCTTAAATGTGAATAAAGTTTGAATGGCATTGAGCGTGCCGTGTCTCAAGAGCAGAGTTATTATAGCGATAGAATATGAGGTAATTGACGCCCACTGCTGAACATAGTCCTCCCCAAAGAGCGTACGGACCATTCTGTCTGCATGGACCCTTAGTTTTCTGGTATTGTGCAAAATTATTAGTGCCGCCTAACTTATTAATAGGCTGATGGCTAACTACAAGACAACGACTAAAGTGACGGTCGTACATCACAGAGCGAGTTCCATCCGACCGTTGTAGCTTGCGTTCATCTAAGGTCCCAGCGGACGAGCTGTAGATATAGCTCCTTTGTTCGAACAACTAACTAACACTATAGGGTTACAGAATAAGCTGTGAGAACGTGGACTGAGCTGAAGCAAACAAAACTACCCTTAAAAGTTTTTGTGTAGTTATTATGCATTTTGATTGACAAGTGGTGTGATGCAGGGCCAGCTTTTAGTCTAAGTGACACGAGGACGTGCCTCATCTGCTATCTTTAAATAGTATTTAATGGACATAATAGTCAAAATATATAATTATGTGAATATTTTGATATAAATGGTCTTTTTGTCGGTTGTCAGTTCTGTGAGCGATGTGGCCTGTCCATTGTCGTTTCACCTTGCTAATCCTAAGATGTACATATATTGGTGACTTTAATTGTCTTTGTTGCGGTTTTCTTCATATCTGAACTTATCTTCCAAAGAAACCCCGAATATAGCTCTCCCCATAGCACATTGATCGGTACCAACAACAGATTTTCCCTCTCAGAGGTTCTCGAGTGGTAACTAAGAACTTGACGCAGCGTAGACTCCACGGTGGGCCGATGACCTGGTCAAACCGCGGGGAGCCGATGTATACAGGTAGCAAGCAGTCACTCCAAGTGAGGCTTTATTAGGAGTCAATGTTTAAAGTGGACAACTTCAGGCCATCGATCATGCTCTTTTTAGCATTTATAAGTCATCGTACAAAACCTTAGACTGCATCGTTGAATTGCAGTCAAACGTTGGCTTATTTGTGTATAAAATAATCAACTTTTTGCTAATCATAATCAACCCCTACTTTTTGTCTTGCATTCCTTGCATCTGGTACACGTGTATTCTAACACCAAGGACTAGTACCTGACAGCTGACTGCCGACGTTGTTCGACGGACGGTTGAACTAACAGTTAATGCCGGTAGCCTGACAGCCGACAGCTGACTTGGTCTTCGTTCTGCGATGCATCGACATAGTTCAGATAGATCCAGTAAGTAATCTACCAAATATGCGAGAACTAGACAACGGCAAAATATGCTCCCTGAAGCTTGTAATTCCTTTTTAATTCTTCTACTTGTGTAAAGATTTTGCGAATAGCTAATGTTATAACATAAATAATTTTATAATTATGGCTTTTGTGGATTGATATTTCTTTATTTTGTTCTTTACACAACAAACGGGGTTTTGATTTCGATATCATGACATTATTATTTCAAGGTTACAATAATATTGTTCGAATTCGTACCATAAATTTATAAAGTATTCCTGCGTGTGAACGAGACGTCTACATTTTTATATGGCGTTATCACTGTCGCACGTCAGTGTCAACATGATGTAAAGGTATGACATGACAGTTGTATTTGAGTGAATAATTTAACGTGACGTCATCAAAACTGCTCTGGCTCTGCAACATTAAAGTATTCTCACTTTTATGTAATTTGTCAATCTATGATTGAAGTAATAATTCTATATAAGACGTTGTGGTTGCCCCCAGGTATCCAGGTTGACTAAAGTTGTTCTACTGATGCTAACTTATACTGTGTATGCCGAACGTTGTGTTGTAGTGCACTGTGCAGTTGGCCAAGTGAGCAGTGGTTACATATATCAGTCACGGGCCTTCAGTGTGTGGGACATTTCATTCGATTATAGCGGCTGAAACTTGGAATAAATAGACATTGGAAAATGGTACAATGGTCTATTCCACTATGATCACTTCGGTATGAATTGGTTTAACTTTTTTTTTTGTTTTTGAGTTTGTTAAAGGTGAAAATTGAAAAATTTTTATGAATGATTTTAAGCCATTTATTAGATCATTAACATCTGTTAACAATTACTAAAAAATTAATGGAACGGAAGGGTAAATTCGAAATTAATTTATTTTATTTTATTTTTATTATATTATTAATAAATTTATTATATAATAAGATCGAGGTTTTTATAATAACTCGCTTCCGCTTATCACAAGCCCTCAAATGAATGTGACGTCACAGTAAACAGATACATCATAGATACCCACACATGCAAAGGTATGGTTCCCTTTCCAGTTGTGTGCTTAGAAATATTTTAAAATAGGCACACAATAAAATCGGTTACTGCAGTTTTTGGAAACCACAATATTTCGTAAAATCTTTAGCATGCTATTTGGTCATGATTCACTACATGAAAATACTAATAAGCATACAATTAACCAACCCGTGGTTAAGGTTTTTTGTTTGCGTTAGTGGTGACACTGTACTTGTCAGGAACAAAGAGTGAGTCAGCAGTTCTGTGCGCGTACTGGTGCATGGCAATCTTGAGGAGCTCGTAGAAGATCCGGATGCGAGGGTGGACTGGCACTTTGAATATCTTCAGGCGGTCCACGATCTCTTGCACCTGGAATCATCATCATCATCACCGCTAGTGTAGGTATAATAGTTTCCATCACAACATAATCACTATTCCTAATTGTATCAGTGTTTTATTTTCAAATTTTTTTTTAGTTTCATTGTATGCATACTATTTATCAACAAATACACTATATGCGTTTTTGTTACATACAAAGTGCACTTCAATGAAAATTCAAATATGTAATTCATTGCTTTTTTTTAAATATTTGAATACTTACTCTAATTTGAAAGCCATGTTGACAGATTCAAAATTCCTGAGCTGATGCTGTTCCTGTCAAACAGACGGCAATGTAAAAGCTAAACTAATGCCTTCAAAATGAGGCCTTTTACTCCATCATCATCATCATCATAGGTCTCCCCTAGAGAGCGCCATCTTAAGTAGCCACTCAATGTAGTGCTAGCCTCCTGGATCCATCGACTGTCCGCGGTTACCTATGAGTTCACTTACATAATTATTTAGCTCTGGATCCACTTTCAGTTTATTAAAATCTTCATCTACGTTTACGATTTGACCTCCACCGTCCTGAAACAACCCAACCAATTCTGCTGGCACTCAGTTGGCACAACAAATTGCACTGCAAATTTCGCAGCCTATTCTCAGTATATTCTCTAAGCCGCCTCTTGCGACACCCGCGGGAAGAGATGGAATTGTTAACGGAACTACAAAAATTAAAAAGGAGTTGTTGTGTCGTAAATAATGTACCAGGTCTCACAGTGCACTCCCGCCGTGACTCAGCAGGCTGATTCCCATTCACATAGAAGACCAGAGTCCACACACACAGGCATAGTTTCCACATGCTCACTCCTCACTCGCTCCCTCGCTCAACGCTTCACCACACGCGCTGATTGGTCAATTTCACGCTCTGCACTTTGATCACTTTCACTGAATGTTTAATTGAATTAACGAATAAACATTACATTTTCTTATAATGAAAGATGCCAACATGACGTCTGAGAGTTGCTACAAAAATAATCCTATTTTTATTATGGTTTACATTTTAATTTGTTCATCATCAACAGCTTGAACATAGGCCTCTCCCAGAGAGCACCACTTTAAAGTGGCTGCGCGGAGCCGGCTGCTCGCTTCCTGCATCCATCAACTCCTCAGCTTTCAACAGATCGTTGGTCCGCCTGGTGTGGTGCCTACGCTGCGTCTTCCGGTTTGTGGTCGCCACTCGAGAACCTTTCTTCCCCAATGGTTGTCAGTTCTACGAGAGATGTGGCCCGCCCATTGCCATTTCAACTTGATGCATGTTTGTGTCCTGAAAAATTCAAGTACTACACTCCACCTTGAACCGGGTTCCCTCACTAATCTAACCTACAAAGCTTTTCAAACCAGAACCTACAGTTCACTACTGCCTGCTAACAGCCAGCAAGCACGCAAGCTTTAAGCCTGATAGGTTTCGAAGACCAAAGCATAGAACTACCCGCGGATCGCACGCCGATTATAAAACCCATTAGCTCGTACACTTGAAGTGCCTACTTGGGAACTAAGAATGGCGGGTGGTGTAAGTCATAGGCTGATGGTTCTTTTATTTTTTTGGAGATGGTAGAGATTGGCTTGGGATCTGGGTTCTAATTTTTAAATGAGCTTGAGTAACTCATGGAAGAAATGTTTAGAATGAACGTGGTACTCTCTGGGGGAGGCCTATGTTCAGTAGTCAGTCACGTCAGTGACATCTTCAGGCTGCTGATGATAATGAATCTCTCTCTTTCTCTCTTTCTCCAAATAGGTAGCCTTCTTACTTATTTAGTCATACCGCGTAGGTATGTATACTAAAAATAAATTATCTGAAAAATTCAAAACACGTCATCATCAGCATGTTACCCCGGATGCAGATGTCAATTTGCAATGGTGACTAACTTACCATCAAGTAGACCTTTAATTTACCATCGAAAAAAGAATACGCTCTTCACTCATGACTTAAACCATCTCAGATTTGCGAACTATCTAAACGGCGATCTGCCTCACTTCGGCGTTAGAAGCGCTAGTTAAATTGCAGTGAGTCGTTCACACACTCATAGATACCCGCCCACACACACACGCCGCGTGATAACGTACCACTGATAAGGATGTTTTGATTTACGACTGTGAGATGTAGCCGGCAGCGATGGATGGAGTGTGGTATTAACTTAAGGCTCCGGATATTTGTGGAATCTCTATCTCACTCGCGTATTGCGACATTTTTGAAGATATTAGAAAAGACTCAATGCGCGAGCGAGATAATGGATCCGCAATTATTATAGAAAAGAATAAGACAAAGAGTATGAAACTAGGTAGGTCTTTTCTGCAAAGTTCGTCTAGGTAGGTTTTATGCCAGTTATTCAGCTGCCAAGCATTACTGTGTTCCGGTTAGAAGGGCAGTGTACTGTAGCTAGTGAAATTACTGGGCAAATGACACTTTATAACTTGATCTCACAGTCTATAGTAATGACTACTAGACTGTGAGATGAGTGCAGTTCCGAATGACATTGGAACTGATGTGAGCGGCTGTGACGCTTAACATCAGGCGAACGACTTGATTGTTACGTCCTTCACATCAATAACAGAAGGACGTCCACGGCTGAACATAGGCTTCTCATTAAACGCCACTTTAGAGGCGTACTGGACTCAAACCCCAGGTTTGCCATAATCGAGGCACCTTAACAAGGTTGTCTGGAAGAGATGTCTTTGAGCGATACCACTTTTGTTAAGTTCGTTTACCTACTTATTTTTTAATAGTTTTGCGATGTCTAGAAGGTCCCGATAAGTCTGTCTACGTAATTATAGATCTAATACTCCCCAAGCGGGTATCCCAAACACAAAAGCCTAGCATTCCACCGGTCCCTCGCTCCGGCGGCATGATCAAACAGAGCGGCACGATCAAACAGGGCAGCGCGATTGAAACAATTGTCTCGCACAATAGGTCATGTAGCCGCGCTCGATTAGCCTACTACAGTTCAAATACAGTACGAATACGATGGGCAGAGAGCTGGATACCGTTAACCCTAAACTCCTTAGTGTTTCTAATTGCCTGGTACTTTTAATAGATAGTATGAATTTCTGCAATGGCTGCCTATGTACCACCGTTTTGCCAGTTATTCTGCCAAGCAGTAGAGTGCAAGCACTACTGTGTTCCGGATTGAAAGGCATTATTAGGGTTAGGGGAGAGATGGGCTTTTGAGAATTTTTTATTAACGATTCATCATCATCATCATCATCAACGGCCTGATCATCCACTGCTGAACATAGGCCTCTCTTATAGAACTTTACTTTGACCGGATACTTACTTGTCTTCTGCTGTCCAACTGACACCGCAATTTTGAAAAGATATATCAATGACATTGCTAATTGACTCTCCATGTAATTGATGTATCTGGTTAGGTTTATTAACTAACCCTCCGATTTTTATCAACGATTAGCTGACATTTGACCACAGTCTCACCTTATGGTATGTGACGACGCGGTCGACGATGGAGCATGCTCGCCTAGAAGATACCGGTTCACTCTAGCCTTAAAAACTCCCAGATTATATTTGTCAGGAAACAATGACGCTGGTAAGGTGTTCCATTCCTTGGCTGTCCGAATTATAATCGAGGAATAAAAACGCCGTAAAGAATTAACAAAAAGCAGAATGTATTAACTACCCAATCAATAGGGATGATGACTGCTATTAAAAATGAACTAGTAAATATTAGTTAGTATGACATTTGCTAGATATGTTCTACAAATTACGTTAATTTTTTTAATAAAGATCTTTGGTGTGGTTTGGTGAAGGCATGATGACTACTATTAAAAATGAACAAGTAATTATTACTTTCACAAAGAAGATTAAAAATGAATGCAATAATTGAAAAAATAAGCAAAATCGGTAAATAAATCACGGAGCAATAAGCTTTTAAAGTTTCTACAGGAGGCATCTCCTGTCCCTTTCTCGCGAAACAGAGCGCCCCCACAGTTACTATGCAAAATCTACTCGTGACGTCACATGCCAAAGAGATTGTATGAAAGCTACCACAGCTTAGTTATGAGGTTAGTTATGAGTTATAACGACCTACCTCTGACGTCACTGGCCGTTTGAGCTATCTCTTTCTATTCCGGTTTTTAAAATGCTTGTAATTTAGTCTTTTTTTGAGATATTTAATTTTTGTTTTCACAAATGTTTACCTTTTGGAGAATATAATTAATTTATCAAAAAAAAAAATTTAGTCATTATGCCTATTGTGAAATAAAATAAAATAAAATATAATAAAATAAATATACAAATAAAAAAAAATATAAATAAATATATATATATATATAAATAAATAATATATATATATATATAAATAAATACATAATAAATAAATATTTCAGTTCAGTAAAATATTTCCAAGCACCTTATCCAAAGAGTGACCAGCTCCCGGCCTAATCTAAGCGGTCCGAGCGTGCCACCAACAATGACCATTCGATTAGCTTGAATTTCAGTTCATCGCATCGTCCCTGATCGGTACGGAGTTGCGAAACCAGTTCAACTCGTTATTGTCTAGGTATCTTCGCAATCTAGACAGAGACGCACTACAGATTTCTTTTTTAGGTGCCCAAAAGGTAAAGCGGACCCTATTACTAAAGCGTCGCTGTCCGTCTGTCTGTCTATCTGTTAGTATGTCCGTCACCCGTCACCAGGCTGTATTTCATGACCTGTAATAGTTAAACAGTTGAAATTTTCTCAGATGATTTCTGTTACTGCAATAACAACAAATACTAAAAAAAAAACAGAAAAATATAGATGTTTAAGGACTTTATACCTAATGATTTAAAAATGTTAACAGGCAATTTATTCAAGAAATCTTTGTATGACTGGTTATTACAACACGCACTTTATAGTGTTAAGGAATTTCAAATGTACTGTAACAAAAATACTTTTTAATACTTTTTATATTTTATTAAAATTACTTTTTGATTGATTGATTGATTGATTGATTGATTGACTCCCATACAACAACCGTGATTTTTTGTACTGTAATAGTACGGACCCTTCGTACGCGAGGCCGACTCGCACTTGGTGGGATTTATTGATTATAGGCCGAGAAAACGTATTGAATAATTACATACCAACATTCTAAGAGCTCGCAAGGTCTAGCTTACAGAACCACCAGTGGTACTAGAGTACCTACATTACTTATTCAAGAAACGTAGAGACAATTATCTCATGAATGCCCAAGAGTCCGCAATACCAATTTATACCGAACAGGCTAATTACTTCGCAGTCGTTAATTATAAATCATTTATTAATTGGAAATCCGCATACATTCTCATTTATACGCCGGATTAATTACACTCCAAAAATTCTGGAAGTTGTTGAAATAAATGAATTCAGCCGGAAGTTTACAACGCGCGGCAAAAAGCCAAGAATTCAATTAAAACTATGTAGATCCGAGGGAATCAGGGCAATGCAAATCTCGTAGTAGTATAAGCTACGAGAACTACGAGCTACGAGAACTAGAAGAGCTGCCGGCTACGAGGGCTACAAAAGCTACGTGCTACGGGAGCTACGCGCTATGAGACCTACGAACACCAAAAGCTACAAGAGCTACGAGAGCTACTTCAATCATACATATGACATAAGAGTAAGAATACTTTAATGTTGCAGAGCCGGAGCAGTTTTGATGACGTCACGTTAAACCATTCACTCAAATACAACTGTCATGTCATACCTTAACATCAGGTTGACACTGACGTGCGACAGTGATAACGCTATATAAAAATGTAGACGTCTCGTTCTCGCCTGCAAGAATACTTTGTAAGTTCATGGTACGAATTCGAACAATATTATTGTAACCTTGAAGCATTACTGTCACGAACCATGATGGTCTGTGTATACTTTGTGGTAGGGCAGCTGATAATGCTATGCAGAAACGATTCCACTATGCTTGAATTAACATATTCAAAATGATGTAATATGCATTTTCTCAAACACACTTGGAAATTTGAGCATTATTTTGACAACCTTCTTCGAGATAAATCGAACTTGCTGTAAACTGGCGAGCGGCGGCCGGCAAAGTTTGTATGAAAATCCATATCTGTCGTGGTTTAGCGGCCAGATAAATTACATAGTAAACTTATATCTGTCGTGCTGGTTTGCAAATAAAAAGCTCATGGAATTCATTTTAAAAGTATTTAATCAGGACAAATTTTTTATCAATCATTGGGATTTGAACACGCGCCCCCCTACTCACAGGGTTGGAAGCTCTATCCACTACTTGTACAACACAAGTACTTAATATTTTCGCAGCTAGTGCTCGTGTGACCATAGCCCAGTTGATAGAAAAAAAAAAAAAAAAAAAAAAAACTAAGTGTATCTTCATAAATAGACCCTGTTAATTGAATAAAAAAAATTAACGCAATCGCATGAAAAAATATTTTTAAATTAAAGATCTGCATAGATTTAATTTCCGCGCATTATTTGAGAAAAGTACTATACAAGCCTTGGCCACAACTAGGCATAGATTGACTTACGTATGTGTGCTTCGGCTTCGCCTCGGCCCACGTTTACACGTTCGTCCATCAATGCCTCTGTTGCTGGCCGCTGCGGTAATATACTATTATTATAATGCGTTTGTGATTCGATATTCACGGAATTTTTAATACCTAATTATTTTAAATGACCCAGATTTCAGCTTTTTAGACCAATTGTTCTTACCAAAACCTTAGCTGTATAAAAACAGACAAAGAAAAATAGAAAAAAATCTAAAAATATTTTTTTTTTGGTGTTGTGTCAAACTAAAAACAATCAACTTACTTGTCATTCCTTTTCACTCTTTCATTCTCAATCGATCGGTCTGAACAAAAGGCGTTGGCATAAAAGAATAAAACGACCTTGTGACAGACTGGCAGACAACGTATAGCCCAAAACGTAGATATTTGGAGGATGTTTTCCTTTTTGTCTTAGGAATATTTTGAGTGACGACTTTTGAGAATCAACCCTTTAGGTTTAAGATTGTTTGAAAAAACACACGATTAAAACCACAGTGTACATACATGAGCAATGCTCGGTGTTTCCCTGCGAGATAAGACCCGAAATGAAGAGATCCGCAGGAGAACTAAAGTGGCCGATGTAGCTCATAGGATTAGCAAGTTGAAATGGCAATGTGCAGGCCACATCGCTCGTAGAACTGACAACCGATGGGGTAAAATGTTCTCAAGTGGCGACCACGAACCGGAAGACGAAGCGTAGGCCGGCCCCCCACTAGGTGGACCGACGATCTGGTGAAACACACCACACACACACACACACACACACACCACACCCCCCCGCCCACATACACACACGCTCCCTCCCCCACACACACACTATGGAAGCAATAAATATCTGAATCTGAAAGCCGTGGGGAGCCGATGGATGCAAGGCGAGCAGCCGCTCAAAGTGGCGCTCCCTGGGGGAGGCCTATGTTCAGCAGTGGACATCTTCAGGCTGTTAATAATGGTACATACATACCCTACTATTGTCTATAACACTTCAAGTACACTCAAGCTTAGAATAGAAACTTCTAACTTTAAAAGATGGTATCTGTAACTTAAAACAATTGAAGACCAAGTCGGAAGTGGTAAACTTGGAACGACCCGTCACGTGAACTACTGGGAGATGGCTCACGGCGATAAGGCCACCTTCCTTGATGGCAGCTTCTAACTTTACCGGTAGAAGTTATGCGGTTTTGAAGTGTTATATTTTTACTAAAATAAATTTAATGTTCATTTATAAAGATGGCGCTACCAACTTCTTAAGTTTGTTGTAAAAGGTGAGAGATAAATTTGGACATAGGATCACTTGTCACGGTAGCTTAAGTAAAGTATGTCCCGGTTAGGGATGATGGATGCGGGTTCAAGTCCCGCTTGTGCTACACAATTTTTTTCTTTATAAATTAATCTGTAGATTACGGTGAGTAGACGATACTGCTGTAAAATTATGTAATATATTTATACTGGTCATCGCGCAATCTTTTGAGTTAGAAAGAGACAAATGTGCTCACTCTATCCTATTTGTTTCTATATAAAATAATCTAAACCCAATAGCACCTGTGACATATTCATCACCACTAATGTATGCACATCTGTCGGTTTGTTCATCGGAATACCGGATCAGTGGGAAGTGCGATTTCCTGTTTCGGAGTCTGTGGTCGACCTAGGGAATTAAATACAATGTTGGCTCAAACGCCTGGTAATATCTATTTGTATTGTAAGAAATAGAACTGTTTTTTTTTGAGAATTAATGACGTGGTTGCCGAGCTAGTCGTAAATCAAAAATCAAAAATATAAAAAAAAAAACTGTAAAAACTTCCACTAACGAAATGATCACGCATGTGGCATTCAAACAAATTAATAATAAGAGTCTTAGCAATTCTTTTAACCAAAAATGGAGTACTTTCTCCAACCATACAACAGAATAGTTCAACCCAAAAAACTAACCTCAAGCTAACTATAACCTATCTATAATACTAATCCTTCAGCTAAGTTACAGAAGTAGTAACAAGTGAGAAACTTCACCCACTGAATACAGATGCGTTAAGTTAGGTCGCAATTACACGCGCGGTTACCGTGCGTGTATACCGACCGAGTTGTAATGTTGTGATTGGTGGGGCAACTTGGACAGTTTTATGGTTACTTCTTGAATTATTCGGCTAACCACCTATAAAGACATGGAGGAGTAAAGGCGTTGTATCTTTCAGAAATGACAAATTACGAATGAATATTAAGTTGAGTTTTAAGGGTTCCAGACTCTATTGCTAAGGCTCCGCTGTCCATCTGACTGTCTGTCTTCTGTCACCAGACTGTATCTCATGAATCGTGATAGTTAGATAGTTGAAATTTTTAGAGATGATGTATTTCTGTTGCCGTTATAACAACAAATACTAAAAAAAAACGAATAAAATAAAAATTTTAAGGGGCTCCCATATGATTTTTTGCTCATTTTTATCGATAATGGTACGGAACCTTTCATGCGCGAGTCCGAATCGCACTTGGCCTGTGTTTTTATTACACAAAGATTTAAACTTATACAAAAACAACTTAGTGATACGTATCGTAATCTCACAGAGTATATAGAACCTATATATGGAAAACACAAACCTTATCTATAAAGATTTTCTTCACAAAAGGGATCAATCGTCCGCCCGCCCTAGGACAAACGCCGAAATCAATTCTAGCGATCCTACAATACAAACGGTCCTAAATTTGTCCCACGAAACAAATGCGCCCATTTAGATAACGCAGAAGTAGACAATACGTGGCCTCGTACACTCGTGAGCCCACCGCTGATACTAGCTTATAGATGGTACTGGCTTCTACATGGGTAGGCTTACCATGGATCATCAGTAACATAGATACTTTACTGTAACATGGTGTCTTTTGTATTGGTGTAAAGATTGCACTATGATACAATTTCAAAACGTTATGCATTTAAAGAATTATTTTCGCGAATTCCTTGTCTTACATAAGAAATCTGCAAAACTGTATTCTCTATGAAACGAAAACAAAACCGCGCGAAATGAATTTGGAATTGGCGCGATTTGAACTGTCAAAAATCGCATGTTTTACCGAGACGCGTTCCGAAACATCAACACATCAAAAGATATGACACTTATGTCAATATATTTTATTCTTGTAAAGTGAAGGTATACTGTATATCTGACCCTGTGACACGATTTGAACAAGACACGATAACGACGTGGTTTCGTATCGTGTGAAATCTGTTTTTCCATAGAGAATAACCGCCCTGCATGGTCAAGTACAAATAAATGTAAAAATGGCTGACAAAAGTTACCCAATGTGTGTGTATGTTGTGTGTGGTATGCGTGATATGGAGAGTTTGTTTCTCTCTCTGTTTCTGCCTTTCTCAATCTTTCTCTTTCTTGTTTTTCCCTCTCTCTCTAGAAAATTTGTTGTGAATTCGAAAATAGTGGCCTTATTTATAAACGTTGCTTAAAGTTAGTCAATGCTTAAAATCTTTCAACTTTTGGCTGATTTTAAATGTCTTTTGCGAAAACGAGAAGGCACAATTCAAACACTGATTAAATTTAAGCAACGTTTATAATTAATAATTAGTAATAATTTAATTTAATAATAATTGTATTTAAATGCAATAATAGGAGTATATGGGCTATAATATAATTTAAGTAATGTGTTATAGACTGAAATAAAAATATTTGAATTTGAATAAGTAAGGCCCTTAAGCGTATAGAAAAAGCAATTCCTTTTCTATTTAATAAACTACACAGCCTTTGTTTTAAGCTTCACATTTGTTTTATTACATTATGAGGCACTGTGGCGCGGTATATAAGTGTAAGTAGTCAAGCAAGCAAGTCTTTAGATTTATTAAGTCGATGCGGGTGGCTTTATATTAGTAACAAGTAATGGCACTTAATGATCGTGCTTTGTCCTAAACCGATCGTTTACTTTGGATATGTGGAACACAATAGAAGAAGGGACATGATAGAAACAAGTACCAATTCAGACGGCTAAATATCTCTGATACCAGTGCCACAAAAAAATAATGATTTAATAGAATTTGTTCTGAAAAGTTTAGCTTTTTCTGTTCTACTTTTCTCACTGCACTTCCAACAGATTTGTAAGATAAATAAAGCTATACATTTCAGACATATTGCTCATTTATCTATGTACTTTGAAGCCAAAGGCTTACAAATGTAAAATGGGCCAAATGCGAGTCTAAGTAGCGTACCGTGGTAGGTTAGGCGTAGCTAATTGTTACTATTAATTGTTATTATACTAGGGAGTACTATAATCGGACAAAGTTTGGGTCTTGTAGTTAATACTGTAGTTTTTTCTAGTGTTTAGATCATGAAAAATACCCATCAAATCGTATAAAAGTGAAGGAAATCTTTGTAGATTACCCAATAATCTAACAGTAAAAGAACCTGTTCGAAAATTGTTTACAAAACTCGATATTTTAATGGAAATAAACGGTTTCAAGAGATACATCCGAGCTAGACAGACATACAAACAGACAGCGTAGTTTTTTTTTTAATACGTGTGGAAATTTTACGCAGCACCATCAAGCCCCAAACTAGGCATAGCTTGTACTAAATTTCATCGGGGTACTCGTAGGGCACTTCGTATGGGCCGGCCAGGTACTTCCGGCAGGACCAATTATTTTTTACGTAATTAATCAATGGTTAACTGTTGTCGGCATTTTCATTCGGGATCCTTATGACGTAATTTTTAAAATAAAAAATACGTCAAAAATTTTCTCGGATTTCTATGACCCGGTACGATCGGAATCGGTAGACCTGATTTTGTTTACATGTTTATGTGTCTTTTAACGTTCTACAGATCGCTTATTGAGGTACTCGATGACGTAGGTACTTCTACTGCAAGATCTCGCACAATTTATAGAGTAGTTCACAACGGATACTACAAAACGGATACCATTTTTCAGAGGTCTCCAATCAATCCCAAAAAATTGCTATCTAGTCCCAAATGTCAATTCATCAGAGTCCCATCTAATAGTACATCACAATCATCGATATAATTCAAAAATAACATTTGTGTGTAAGCTTGTACTATGGGAACCAGATAACTGATATAATACTTAGATACTTTTTTTGTTTGTAAATACATACATAGAATACAAAATAACACCCAGTCGCAGAACAAACATCTATGTTCATTACACAAATGTTTGTCCTAAGTAGGAATCGAATTCACAGCCAGAAGGCCGGGCTACTACCAACTGAGCTATTGGGCAAGAAGACATTTAAACTGCTGACTTGTAAAAATCAATGGGCGAATTAACAAACAATTATATTATATATTGTCACGTTACATCCGTTCCTTTCGTGAAAAAGGTAGAATGGAACGCTACAAGTTAATGAGCAGCTCCTCCCCTACCTAAACAGTGCCTAGGTTGACAGGATCCTAAGAGCTGAAGAGAAAAAAAAGGAATTGGTAACAGATATTTATTTTCGTAAATTTTACAAGCTTTGTAGAAAGCAAAAAAAAGAGTCTCTAGATGATGCGGAAGAACGCGAAATTTAAGTTGTTTACGGCCTACAAGTTATCACGGTAGAATTAGAATGTTATTGGATCCAAACAAGGCCCACTTCCGGGTCTTCAGATAAACAAAGCCCGCTTCCGGTCTTCAACGAGGCCCACTTCCGGGTCTTCAAACAAACAAGGCCCACTGTCGTTATAGAGACTGAGGAATTCGTTGCCTTTAGTTTGTCCGACTTCCAGAGTTCAGCGGCTAGCTCATTCAGTTATTAGCTTCTGGATCCAGAAGAAGATTCTCGTCCTTCCACCGTCGATGAAGTATTATTACGCAGCTCAGATTCAAGATGCAGGAGCAGGAGACACGCAGGTATTAGTCGTCAAAGCTTTGACGGACGACGGGCCGGAACATGGTGATGAAGTTATATTGCCACTCAATGTTTGAAAAAGGCAAGCCGGTCGTCTCACTGGTTGACGCTCGGCGATAGATTCGTCGTGGTAGATACGGCGGCCGACGGTGACAACAGATGTAGTTTCGGCGATCAGCTCTCGGCGATAGATTCGTCGTAGTTTCGCGACTGGCTGTAGCGGATGTAGCTCGGCGATCGGCGATTTGACAATGGATATGTCGTGGCGCAGCGATTGACGTAGATGGAGATTCACTTCACAATTTTGGTGTTGGATAGCCAAAGATGGTTTTTGAAGGCGTTCTTGAGTTCCCGGGCCTTGCCTGGCCCGGGAATGGCCTTATATCAATTTAGTGTTCCTCATTCGAGGAGTAAATTGAGACTGCCATTCCATAGCGACAGCTTTTCTAAAGAAACCTCGCTAGCATTCCAAGGTTCTAGATTTTTGCAGTTTTCAAAATTTTGAATACAGAATAGTAAAAAAAATAAATCTAGAGTCAAAATACATACAATCATGGCCAAACTATAAAATACCTCACTGAAATTGACAGTAGAAAAAGAAAAATATGAATTTGAAGAGAAACTAAATTCGAAACAAAAAAAACAGTTTCAAAACAACTGCCATCCGAGCAGTCGTGTCTAGAAATCGGGCCCGTGACCCGCGCGCAAAATCGATAAAGTGATGTAAAATTTTTGAGAAAAATCAAGTTTTTTTGTGCTTAAATTACTGTGAAAAGGACTGTCAAGTGCTGTGATGTGAAAGTTGTGAATGAATAATAGAAACCAGGTAATATATTATGATATATACATACATGTAGCATTACAATATGTATAAGGTTATGTAAAAAAATTGTTCCCATGACTACAGATTCCCATTTCTACAGATTCTCATATCTACACATTCCCATTTCTACAGATTCCTATGTCTGCATATTCCCAATTCTACAGTTTTCCATGTCCACAAATTCCCGTGACAACAGACTCCCATTTCTACAAACTCCCATTTCTGCAGATTCCCATATCCACAGACATTATTATTATTATTAATATTATTACCATGTTTCAATGGGAATACCTAAATATGTCAAGCTGCCAGTACAAGTACTGCCCGTCCAATGTCCCCACTCAGCAACCAACGCGAGTAATTCGTCAATTTCTCTAATTACATCACGCCGCCCTTTGTCAATTCGGTCGAGAATTAAAACAAATTAAAAAAGAATTTGTGATGCCAGCCAGAAACGTTCTCCGAATGATGCTAGAGTATTTTCAGTAGAAATACAATTTGTGTTTGAAAGTGGCATGACCCTTTTTCTAAGAAGAAAACGTAATATATGTTGCTATTTTCATACCTCTTGTAAGGTTATGTTAGCCTAGTACTTAGGTATTTGTGGCTAAATTAACAGATTTTCATCCATAAATGAATTTATAGAGCGCGTTGACAGCCCACTGGTTATATACACATCAACAGCCAGTAGACGTCCAGCCTCCCTTTTAAAATGCCACTTTGGGCGTTTATCATAAAGGGATTTGCCATAACCACGTTTAGCAGGCAGCTTGCATAGTAGACTTGAGTAGATTATAATGTAAATTGAGGAACATTTTTCTGCAGGCAATTTATGAGCATACCTATTCCCTGGATATTCTCTTAGCCAGTTCTTACAGCACCCACGAGAAGAGATGGGGTGGTGCTATTCTTACGCTGGGACCACACAACCACCATAAGAATACAAGTGATAACAATTTATCTAGTAGGAAGAAAAACTCGTTACATTACTAGGTTTATTTTATTTGTAGTAATTTAAATATAAGTAATTATTATTATTTGCCAGTAAATTAAGTAATTGTAAAGCTAATGAACACAACCCTCAGGCACTACCGTCTCAACCCTTGAACAAAACATAATATGGCACTGAATTCTTATCGCTAAACCGAAATACGCGACCTTTCGGATTTTCCAACAAGAAATTACATTTTAACTTCATAGCAATATGCTCCTTATTGTGGAAGGTGTAAAAAGTGTTTTGGCGTGAACGCGCGAGGTGTTAGAAGATTTGAAAGGATCTCTTGAAAGGCGCCGGAAATCGGGTGACTTGTACTAAAGACACTTTGTTCGGGTCATGTTTCAGTGGAAGAGATACAGCGGTTTTAATATTTCAATTGACAGCCACTGTGGTTTGACAGTGGCGGGTTCAATTCCCGCGACAGGCCAAGTATTTGTGCACAAAAAAAATTGCAAATTTTTGTTCTGTGTCTGGGTGTTGTGGGAGCATGGTCCTCGTAGTTCCTGGGTCCTTAGATACAGGGAATTTTAGTTAAGGTCCAGGATCTCTGTATGTGATCGATGAACCCTTCTTCTCCATCGGTGGTCAGCATAGTGATTTAGTGATATTATAATTTTAATAATAATTATGGGACGAACAACAAATGAAATTAAACCTATACAGGTACTTATATTTTTTATTACTACTTTTTTTTAACTGCACAAAGTAAGGGCTGAAAATTATTCAAAACTCTACAATTGTGCCATCATGCCTTTCCCCTTAGAAGTTGTAAGGCAACGAAGTAGGTTGCGGGGCGCGAATAAATTTAATGTATTAAGCCCAGCAGTGGGCTGTGGAACCACTTTATTAGACCCGCATGCAACTGTACACGTACGAACTATTGGTGTTTAGTGATTCATTGAAAATGTACTGTGTGGCTATTTTAATTTAATACTTGCAGCCGATGTACCGATGGGGAAGAAAGGTTCTCGAGTGGCGACCACGAACCGGAAGACGCAGCGTAGGCAGGTCTACGATCTGATGAACACCGCGGGGAGCCGATGGATGCAGGAGTACGTACTATGTTCAGCAGTGGAAGTCTTCAGGCTGTTAATGGTGATGATGATGACTTCTTGTAAGGTTATGTGAGCCTAGTACTTTACTTAGTGGTTCAATGAACAATTGCACGGGTTTCATCCGTAAATCCATTTTACGCAGCGCGTCGACGTTCCACTGGTTAAATGCCCGCCTAGTCAGCATAGTAGCAATCTTGTAACCACAACATAGCCATCACCCATCCAAGTACTCACCCTCACCGAAATGAGTTATAGTGAGTTGAACTAGGAGTAGGTATACATTTATATGCTATTCAGCCAAGCTTCTGTATAAAAAGTATTTTTTTCAGGAACAGTAAAATGGCGGGTGCCAACAGCTCATAAAATCAACTTTAACAAAAATTCTGACAAAAAATAAGGTAACCAATCCTGCCCGTAATTATAACTTTTCGGACCTCTCTGAAATTGGCAAAGAGTAAACATACAGAAGTGGCACTCTAAAAGTTAGGTAGGTACCGTGAGTGTCGGCTCTTGATGCAAGATGTGTGTTTAGGAGCTAATCGCAGGTTCCTACGTCGATATTGGGGAAAGTTCTTTGAGGGTGTGCATTTAAGGATTTTGAACAATATTTGTTTAGAATTTTTGTTTTTTAAGGACTTGATCTACTGTAGTTAAAACAAAAGCCAAAAAATAAATAAAAAGAAATGGTTTAAATTTTAAAGAGACATTTTTCATCCACATTTGATTCAAAATCCACATACTTTTTCTGTCTGGGTGTTGTGGGAGCATGGTCGTCGTAGTTCCTGGGTCCCTAGATACACCACACACAGGGAGTCCTAGTTAGGGTCCAGGATTTATTGATTGTTGGGATAGTATAGTTATATTTTTTCTTCTTAAATTAAAATAATTAGCTGTTCCAGTTTTAATCAACCTGATAATGTCAACAATCTTCACCAAATCACTCGGACACGTGGCTATCAACTGAGCCACTTGGGTTTTGGCGGGAACGCGGAAAAGTTCACGTCGATGCATTGTATTATTTCTCAAAACATGTGCTTTTTCCAAAATTAACGTTTACAATTGGAATTGATGGCGTTTTACGCATTAAGTGCTGAATTACGAGCATGAGTGTGGGCAAGTGATATAATATGGTGAAACGTGATTTGTCGTGTTACTTCCAAATTCCATAGAAGCTTCTAGTAAAGTTTCACTAAAGTATCACTTTACTGGAGCATGGCTTAGACTGGACTAGGACTACCTGTCTTAGACTGGAGTATGATAAAGAATTACAATACTTGACACTGGTTAAATACACTATGTGTGGAGCCAAAATAAAAAGAATAAAAACTGAGCCACTTAAGAAAATGCTCATTTGAACTTGCCTCACCTATACACCTACTAAATGCTCTACATACCTACTTACTTGTAGATTCCTCAAAGTAATGAGTTACACACTTCATACAGTCATATAACACAATAGGTATTAACAGCACTTGACAGCATTATCCACCATCTCTTTCTATCCCACTGAATCAAGATAGAGCGAAAGAGAACGCATACGCAAAACAAATATTAAGACCACGACGTCGATTGTTTGATTTCCGCCGCGTTGGAAACACTACCTGTGTCACTAAACGGGTTAGGAATAGTGATGGGACACAATCGTATAATGAACAATATCAATACTTGACAAGTAATATTTTTCACTCTATATGTCCACCTGTCATAAAATCTGAGCAAAATACAGTCTATAATAAGATTATTTCATTATATTTTTAGCTCCAATATTATAAGAATGCGGTTGTAATCAGTCTATCCTAAAATTAATTTATTCCAAACTTCTCATGTATGTAGTTAATAATTATGTAAGATGATTTGCGATTCTGCTATATGCATTCACATTTATGGTATGTGACCTTATAATGTAAAACAGCTAGAGAAAGGTAGAACTGGGGGCCAAGGTCAACTATTAAGAGAGGTTCGGGCTCAACATTGCATTTAATGTATGTCAAAAATGATGTAACATTTTGTTTGAATCTATAAAAGTAGCATTTTCTAGTAAAGTCTATGTTTGTGTTGTAAGGTGCTACCACAGAGTGTATAAGTATCATCATCATCATCATTAACAGCCTGAAGACGTCCACTGCTGAACATAGGCCTCCCCCCGGGAGCGCCACTTAGAGCGGCTGCTCGCCTCCTGCATCCATCGGCTCCCCGCGGCTTTCACCAGGTCGTCGGTCCACCTAGTGGGGGGCCGGCCTACGCTGCGTCTTCCAGTTCGTGGTCGCCACTCGAGAACCTTTCTTCCCCATCGGTTGTCAGTTCTACGAGCGATGTGGCCTAAGTATCATATGTGGTGGTAATAGTGTCTGCTTGACAAACTCCATTGCCTAGTCGGAATCAAAAGTATTTGTTAAACCGATAACAATACCATGGGTTTTTTAATATAATAATATCATCGATAAATAATTATAAGTATATAATATATTTAAACACAGCAGTACGTAGAGAGAAATATCGATGTATAATTTTTTCATCGATAAGTAACACCTAGCACTAGTGCCCATCCCTATTCTACCGCACGTCTCACCAGCTTTGTCTACGACAGATATGATTGTCTCAACGCCGACTTATGTTCCAACGTTTGTAATATCCGACGCCACGAATGTAGTCTTCGTTGCCATGGCAACGCAAGTCAAGTTGTACCTATTAGCCGAGAGACGTGTAGTCATCTCCATTATGATAGTACATGTATGTAGTACGTGCCCAGATAATATAATCCCATACAACGGAATAACTCGGGCTATTTTACGAATTATTTTATTTCTGCACAACGCAAGATTATCAAGCGACATTTATTGCGTGTTGGCGAAGTATTGGGCCAAATGAATACACTGGACTAACTAGTAACTCTCTAGACACGATTACTACATTTTTTTCAAGTTTGGACTATTTTTCGTTTGTACCTGATGGGACCCCATGGTACGTGTTAACAGGTCGATCAGGCAACTTTGATACCGTTATTTGAAAACAGACGAAATCTTCCCTTAATTTAATGTAGGTATATGAAGTGCTTAGCTAAAATACCACAAAGCTTAATAACCAGCAAAGTGCGAGTCCGACTCGCGCACGGGTTTCGTATCATTAACTATCAAAATTAGCAAAAAATTACGTATGAGAGACCCCTTAAGAATTAATTTTATTCTATTTATTAGTATTTGTTGTTATAGCGGGGAGCCGATGGTAGCAGGAGGCGGGCAGCCACTCTAAGTGGCGCTCCCTGGAGGCCTATGTTCAGCAGTGGACGTCTTCAGGCCGTTAATGATGATGATGATGATGGTTGTTATAGCGACAACAGAAATACATCATCTATGATCAACTGTTTAACTATAACGGTTCATGCGATACAGCCTGGTGACAGACGGACAACAGGACAGGGGAGCCTTAATAATAGGGTTTGCTTTACCCTTTGGGTACTGTAAGAACCCCCCCTTTCTAACCCCCCTATTCCCCTTATTTTCATCTATTTGTATTTTTAATAACCAACTTAACTTTAATACCTAAATTTAAATATCCTATAAATTGCAATTAAATCAACGCTAGCAAATCTAATACCGTTGAAAAGAACCTAAGCTTGTTGATAGAAAGAACCTAGAAGTAACCTAAGTTTGTTGTATGTTCTAGATTTGTTATGGCCAAGTGATCGTCTCCTAATAGTGGTAGAACCCGTACGTTGTGATAATGTAGCAATCCAATTCCTTTTATTTATTATTTATTTATTTATTTATTTATGGACCTTCAACAGTTCTACATGTTCAGTTCTTACAGTTCTTTTAAAGTAATGAGACAATTCCTAACTGACGCCGACTCAATACGCGATCAATGTAGTAAATTGGAATATCCATTATCCTACTATTCACTGCAATCTAAGCGTAAATCCCCACAAAACAAATCATATTAACCTAATTTAGAAAACCTGAAATACTTCCTATAATTGAACTTCTGAAACATAATTCAAGTGTATATTATCAGAATCTTTAAACGAATACTACCTAAAAAATATAAAATTCCCGTTTGTTACACTTCCACTATTCGACCCAATAATTCCCACTAGTTACAAACATGTTATCATTCCTACCGAAAATGCTTACAACCCATTCTACCATTTCCTTACGCCTATTTTAAACATATTAGCGAAGTCATGATAAACCTCTTCTGCTTATCATGACGCCATCTTCTGAGCCCCAATTCCTAACTATAAATTAATGCAAAACCTAAAGTTTCTGGTTTATTAAAGTCCATCTACGATGATCCTCTAAAATTCATTGCCCTTACTTTCCTACGTTATGCTCTATATTATGGATTAATAAATAAAACATAAATAAAACTCAAATTATTTATTAAGAAAGTTATTTCAAACGATTATGAATTTAGAATTTACTTTACCAAAATACTTTTATTGAATTTTAGTACTCAGAATAAATAATAAAATGTTAGAATTATTTTGTCGCTCATAACTAACTTTGAGTTTTAAAAATATATCCGGAAACTTCGATTACTTCTGATTGAGAAGAAGCCCAAAGAAACTCCTCAGGGTTTATTTTTTTATTCTTGCTTTTTTTTTAATTCTTTTTGGTTTAACAATATTTGATTTTACAATAACTATAAGGTCGAGTTACGATGCTATATAATATTTTGGAAAACTGTAAATTTAGAGTTAATACATCTATCGAGATTAAATACTGTTATCTATGAGATATACATGACCTTTTTAAATAAGTTTCGATGAATGACAATCAGACATGTCTTGCTGAATTCTCCTACAAAGAAGAGCCCGTAGGTTATGTAATAATGCACAACCGCGCTATGTGGAACCTCTGCACCTCTCTCGAAGATTCGGCCGACATGAAAATGGAGATTAATAATGTTGAATAAAAACTCAGGATATTTATTTCGAAATAATTACATGATGATAATAAGTTGTATGATGAGCCGAGCCGGGATCTGTTTCTGACATCGTGCAATATCGCTTCAGAGTATAATTAGTATATTTATATAAGTATCTTATTTTATGTTCCGTGTTATATTGTTCCTTTCGCGATATTGTGTGTCGGAAATAAAGATCATTTCGTTCCATTTCATTTATTCCTAATCGTTTCCATACCCGTATTTATTGATATTATAATAATATTATGCATATATTTTGTATACTATAGACATTGAACCGTTTATGAATTCTCAGGCTGACTTTGCTTCTCCTGAACTTTCATAGAAATCATCCATATATCTAAGACGTATTTCAGTATAATGAAATATGCTAAAGTTATGCTTGATCCGTAGAACAAAGTGTATGTATTGTAAGTTGTAAATATATTATTGATATCAATTATCAACTAGACGTTATTCTCATTCGAATTTATACAATTAGCTATCCTATCCGTGTGGTAAGGAGTCACTAACAAGGTACTGCTTATGCTTGACCCATATAAATACGAAGGACAATAATTACTTTTTGAAAAATATTATAAATTTGTTGTAAAATAAAAGTTAAATTTTATTGAAAATTCATTAAAACAATGTCAAATCTAAACTTCACCAAACTGAACTATGCCCATAGATTTGAGAGAAATAAATATATTGCATCTTATCTTATAAAATCTTTGCCTATCTCGTCCCTCAACATCATCATCAGCATCATCATTCTGAAGAAGTCATCATCATCATCATCATCGCCATCAACATCGTCAGCTTTATCATCCTAAAGCCGTCATCATCATCATCATCGCCATCATCATCATCGTCGTCTTTACCATCCGGAAGACGTCATAATCAATATCATCATCATCACCATCATTATCTTGCACCATCATCATCATAAACCCATGTCACACTGTGCAGCCGTTAGTCTTCCGCTTCCTTCGACTTCCCACGGCCCTGACTAGGTCAAACCTCATCGTCATCATCATCACCACCATCATCCTGAACCCATGCCACTCTATGCAGCCGTTAGTCTTCCGCTTCCATCGGCTTCCCACGACTCGGACCAGATCATCGGTCCACCTAATGAAAGCATCCTACATTGCAACTTCCAGTTTGTGGTCGCACTAGCTTGATTGAGATAAATACCTATTACATACTAAGGAAGACTCTATTCTAAATTCCAAGTTATTTCGTAATAGACGCATAAAACATTACCTGTTTTGAAACTATAACGATATTCATACACAGTCGCGATACTTTCTAAAACCACTTGAGAAAATAAGATTTCCTCCTCCTTCAAGTTCCTGCTTCGTGAAAAAGCATTGTATCTAAAATAGTATTATTTTTTAATCCACTTTCGTGAGGTTTGCTTCAGTCAATGCGTGAGAATACGATCTCTATTTCTCTTCCGTCTGCTCCACCTGTGGCAACTAAAGGATTACCTACCTACTTATGCAGAGTCTGTAAAACAATATTATCCACTAGAATGGATAGCAACATTAAACACGGAATATTCAGCTGTCAAAGTTTCCAGTTGGAACTAACTCATAAAAAGATTTCAAAACAAATATTAAGTATTCTACATAATATCTACGATGTTTTACATCACCGCGTGAAATAAAATCTTTCATCTCCTTCGTGTATAACGCTAGGCTTCTGCCGGCTAAGGAAATATGCAGTAAACAGCACTAGCTTCCCTTCTACAATAAAATCCCCTGCCATCATCAATCCGCCCGCTCGGCGTGTTTTCCACGACGTTCTTATTCTACACTAAGCATCTGCACTCAACATCAACTTACAAGGAAAGTCCTAAGCTCTCCAGGGAACATTTTCATAACTGACATCTCTAAATCTTGGGTAAAACTAATTACTTTGCAAATACTAGCTACGAAATAATGTAATAACTTCCCTCAGTTGATATCGGTTCATATCAACTTCTGGATTCATATTTTTTTTCCGTTAGGTTTCCATAATTCCTAGACCTCTCCACTCCTGTAGTTAATACCTATCTTTGTCAATCTTCCTTTTCGTTATAAATTTTGGTAATTTCTAATATGAAAAGAAAATCCCCCGTTTTTCCTCTCTATTCCATTCGTAGCACCGTTCACACATTTTTCTGAAAAATAAAATCAGGATAAAACTATATTTTTTGCCATCTTTCTTTTTCATTTTTCAAGTCAACTCCCCCTGACATCTCCCAATCTGCAATCCTTTTTAAAAATCTTTGACACATTCTTGACTGCTAGCTCGCGATTTTAGTATGAAATATAATTAAAGAGGTTTTATGCTTTCTAATATTACCTCATTTTACGTTTAAATAACTACTTTTACACCTATCTCCATGTCCTATACCAGTTAGTGCAGTATAAAACGAATATTTGCTTTATTTTTGGATTATTATTTGCTTGTTAAATGATTTGATTGAATAATATTGTTTTTCTTTTTAAACTGAAAAATATTTCTAATATTTGTGACGTCACGAGACACCCTGGATCGTTACAGTACGGAACCCTAAAAACGAAAGGTTTCAACCAATGTGTGATTTCAGTGATGACTTATGGCCACAGAGCTTTGAAAAATATGACATGACGTGGGAGGCGAATCTATTTTTTTTGCTCTGTGCTTATGGCACTGAAACGTGGTCTCTTACTGTTGGTCTTATGAGTAAGCTCAAAGTCGCGCAGCGAGCTATGCTGCCGCGCTTACGATAAGCGCATCAACTAAGGTTTTTGGCGAAATTGAGTTAATACGAGATCTGGTATCAGAAAAACAAGATCTACAACTTACTCAAAGTAACATTTCACAAATTCCTTCATTTAACAGGTTTTTTTGTTTTCATAAACGCATCAACTAAGATTTTTTTGCAGTGTTACTTATCATAAACGCACTCTCCACAGTTAGTACAAACTTTTTTTCTAGCATTCAATGGCTTACTAGTCATAAGCTCACTATGTTTGAGTCAGTGCTTTTATTGCTAGCATTCTCTATATTCATCATTGGCAGCGTGTTTAGATTAGTAGCATCAACTAAGAGATTATGTGCTTATTAAAACGTTAAATATTGCTTTACAGACTAGTTCGCGGAAAATGTATAATGTATAGTACATTTATGTTAAGTAAAGTGAACCCGGGCACAGTGGGAGTTCCTATTTTGTGTTTCGCGGTAATGGCGCTATCACCGAGCGGCAATTTATTAATAAAAAATAAGTTTAAATAATATATTTTTAGGCACTTAAAATCATCAGTTACGGATATTGAACAATCGTAAAATTATCTCCAAGCTAATTTAAATTGAACTTAAATTGACAGCCTCCATGGTGTGGTGGTTGAGCAGGTCGGCTCATAACCCGGAGGTGGCGGGTTCGATTCCCGCGACAGGAAAAGTATTTGTGCCCGAAAAAAAAAATTGCAAATACTTGTTCTGTGTCTGGGTGTTGTGGGACCATGGTCCTCGTAGTTTCTGAGTCCCTAGATACAGGGAATCCTAGTTAGGGCCCAGGATCTATGTCTGTGATCGTTGGGCGTTATTATTATTATCATTGGGCGTTATTAACTCTAGTAACTGAATTGCTATAATTTCATTTTTCTGAAGGTAAGTACCGAAATTTAACATCTATTTTGTGATTATCATACTAAAACATGAGATTTTATATTTAGTATATTTTGTCAAGTTATTGTTAAAAAACAAAGGGATTCTAAATGATATATGATAACGTGCGGAACCCATTTTGAATCAATGGCTACCAAAAAAAATCCGAAACAATTTTTTTTTCTTCTGGCATCCCCGGATTCCTGCTGTGCTCTTCATTTAGATTAAAATCATGCATGAGAAACAAAATAAAAAATACTTGTTATAAATATAATAAAACTAATAAAAATAGGGGTTAAAAAATTTAAACGTTGACAGTTTCCAATGTACTATGTAATTCTTTTCACTGAAGTAGACAAAAGTCATGTAGCAATATGCAAAATTTGGATGCCTTAGTGCAACTGAGGTGTCCTGTCCAACAAAAAATCGCCTAGAACTGCAGCAACCTGCTACTGAAAGTTAAGTAACATTAAGATAATTTTGGATTGCTTGATATCCGTAACTGTGGTGATTCTAAAGGCCTGTAATAATGTAGGTATTTGATTTTATAGCGCTTTAAACTTAGTATTTTTCGATTTTTATTGTATATAAGTTTATCTCTGACACCATATTATTGGAAATTTTTCACTTATTTAGTGTAAAATACATACTTTGATTTATTTCAAATTTCAAAATCTTACATTAAAATATTTGTATTAATTTTCTACTAATTTTAATTACTATTTTGAAGCTTTAGTTTATTTTTGACTTTGTTCAATTTTTTAAGCACCAGATGTTTTTGCCAGATGGTACTCTGCTTAAGTATGAAAACTTCAGATTAGTCTGTAAAAGATAAATATGATTCACGAACGGGATGCATGAATTTCAATCCAAAGTCTTACAGAAATATAAATCCCTGATTGCGTATACCAAACTATTGTACAAATTGGAAATATTTGTATCTCTTTTAAAATTTAACCATTGTCTTTAACTTTATGTGCATTATAAAATATTTATGAAATAGTTGCACATTTCCCAAATGTATTATTATTGAAGAATTGGGGAAACACCCCAATGTATTATATTGATAGACATAACATAAGCGCATCAAGTATGCCAGTTGGTGCGCTTATGACTAGTTATCATGGGCAACAGTTATTGGAGGCTGCTAGCGATAAGTGCTTTTTACAAATAATATAGTAAAGTATGCTGTGTATGTATGTTTGTTTGTACTTATTATATTCTTGACACTTTTATCTTTGTTTTGGTACCACTTCCATGTTGATATCTCAAGTAGTTCCGGAGATACAACAAAAATAGAAATAAAAACTTTAAACGCGTTTTTCTCGAAAAATGCCAAAACCTAGTTAATGCGGTTATCGTAAACACGGCAGTATGGAGAGAGCTATGCTCTCAGTTTCTTTGCGTTAAAAGTTAAAAAATGTTTTAAGAAACTAGAATCCTCTAGTAGATTGCCCGTATAAACCATTACATTCAACTTTGACTAGTCGTAGACAACTTTAAAGAAGTCAGTAAAAAAAAAAGAGTCAGTAGAAATAAAATGAAAAACATCGCCCCTATTTCGTGGTCGTTCATATCGTTTAGGTAGATTTCTGTGACTACAGTGAATTTGTTAGATAGCATGTAGTAGGTGCTGACAAAAAACTAAATAAATAAAAAAATATGTGTGGACATTTCACACAGCGCCATCTAACCAAACTAAGCAATGCTTATACTATGGAAATCAGCGGGGGCAATCAGTTTGTAACAGGCGCAAATTGCGCAGTCATTGCTGTCAAACGTCACTTTGACAGAGCAGAAAGAGATCGAGCGCTAGATTTCCGACTGTCGGACAATCGATGAACTAAAAGTTACATTATTTTGTTTCCATCTATTGCTGTTCTATTGCTTGTGGCGCTAGTGTCTAAGGCCAAAATACATTCAGCGACAGGTGTGCAACTGGCGGACATCTTGCGACCGATCGCCAGGTGTTTGCTGTCGCCTTGCTACTGCTGTTGCAATTTTGACGTAATACAGTTGCAGATAATACTTATATACTTTCTTATTTGTAAATACATACATACAATAAAATATGACATCCAGACATAGAACAAACGTCAATGTGCATCACATAAATATTTGTCCTGGGTAGGAATCGAACCCACAGCCCTCAGTTCAGAAGGCAGGGTTACCAACTGCGCTATGGTCCCGTCAGTTATAATATCATCCAAATATTATGTACTCTGTATAAAAATTGTGCAATTTTGTGTAAATTTCATAAACATGCTAATTGCTATGTTATTTGCTAAAATGAAATGAAAATTGAAATAAAAATAAAAATGAAAAATGAAATGCAAAATCATATGAAAAATGAAATGAAACATGAAATTATACTTCATATTAAAAATTAAATTCAAAATGAAATAAATTAATTGAAATGAAATTTCATATTTCACAGAATTTCACAACTAGATTAATTCATTTGCGAAATGCTGAGTTTTCACATGCTATAAATGAATGCGAATGCTAATTCCATCCATCACTATTTTATACTCTACCTAAGCTACTTTGTTACCTTTAGTTAGTTCTCTACATTACTTCTGGTTTGTTGTAGGAAACAGGTTAGTAGAGTTGAGTTAGTAACAATTTTAATAAAAAACTAAGTAAAAGTTAGAAATTCGTAAACTTGTAGCAATACGAAGCTACGACATAGTGCAAGAATTACGTGCTCAATCACTTCCCATCATGTCAAGCTTCAACAAATGTATACCTATTTCATCATTCAAACGTAGTGTAAGACCACCGACTAAAATTTTTGTCCTGGGTAGGAATAGAAGCCACAATCTGACGGGCCCTATAGCTCAGTTGGTAGTAGCCCTGCCTTCTGAACTGAGGGCTGTGGGTTCGATTCCTACCCAGGACAAACATTTGTGTGATGAACACAGATGTTTGTTCTGCGTCTGGGTGTTATATTGTATTTCATGTATGTATTTACAAATAAAAAGTATGTAAGTATTGTATCAGTTATCTGGTTCCCATAGTACAAGCTATGCTTAGTTTGGGGCTAGATGGCGCTGTGTAAATTGTTCACACAAATAAAAATAAAAAATAAAATCTACAGTTCAAAGTGTATTAATGCAAATAGGCTATTAATAGCACTTTTACAAGTCAAATTAACATAAATTATCATAATTACTAATCAGATAAAATCACAAATTACACAATGTCAATAGGCATGATGTTATTTTTTTGGATACATTTATTATATTCCTCAAAAGATAAACATTTGTAGAAACAAAAATTAAATGTCTCAAAAAATGACCAAGTTACAAGCATTTTAAAAACCGAAATAGATAGGTCAAACGGCCAGTGACGTCAGAGGAAGGTCATTTTAAGTACCTCATTACTAAGGCTGGTAGCTTTTCATACAATCTCTTTGGTATGTGACGTCACGAGTAGATTTTTCATAGTAACTGTGGGGGCACTCTGTTTCGCGAGAAAGGGACAGGAGATGCCTCCTGTAGAAACTTTAAAAGCTTATTACTCCGTGATTTATTTACCGATTTTGCTTATTGTTTTAATTATTGCATTCATTTTTAATCTTCTTTATGAAAGTAATATATACTTGTTCATTTTTAATAGTAGTCATTATGCCTATTATTATTAATATTTAATAGCAAGCCTATTACAATAACTTGTTGAAAAAAAGAAGCTATCTCTTCCACTACAGGTGCAAGCAATCAAAGTAGGCAGAGCTTCTAATAACTAAGCTATTAGGCCAATCTGTAAAAATACAACGTTCTGTTCATTTGTGAGGCTTTCACGCTAAAACAGCTGAATAAACTTTGATGGAACTTCATGCATACGTTGCTCAAATTACCGGCGTTATCATAGAATACATTTTATCCCAAAAAAATAAAAATTTTCATAGATAACCGATGAACTTGTGAATAAAATCATCAGAATATTATTTAAAACTCAAACCAAACAACATCGTTCGTTCAGATGATCGTTATTTCAATAAAGAAAATAAAGGAAAAAGCACTCGCAATAAAAATACCTCAATGTAAACATGGAAATACCAAACTCCGCAAGTAATATCAACATTGAACATGGACTCCACTAAACAATTTAACCAAGAAGCCGTTCTGAAACAGATTGCATTCGATTTTGAATTAATTGGATCGCACTCAATGCTTAGACTTGATGCTGGCGTTTATCGATATCGATGGTTTCCAATTTATTGATATACATGGTCCAGCAAAACTTTTTAATTTTACAGTTCCGAGTGACACTGCAACCGTAATGGGTGACCATGTCGCTGATCATCAGGCGAACGAGTAGCTCGTCAAGTCATTTCATCTCATTAAAAAATCCTCATGTCATACTCATTTGCCCAGTAATTTCACTAGCTACAATGCCCTGCAAACCGGAACACAGTAGTGCTTCTAATAACTGGCAAAGTGGTGGTACATACCTAAACCCCAGATAATATACCTACAATACAGATACCTCATCGCATACAACGGAATAACGCGGGCTATTTTACAAATATTTTTTTTTCTGCATAACGCAAGATTATCTAGCGACATTTATTTCGTGTTGGCGTAGTATTGGGCCAAGTGAATACACTGGACACTAACTAGTAACTCTCTAGACACGATTACTACGTTTTTTTCACGTTCGGGCTATTTTTTATTTGTACCTGATGGAACCCCGTGCCTAAACGAACTTTGCAGAAAATTTCTACATTCAAGTAAAACATTGGTTCATTAACAAAAATGCAAGCGAATTACTACTTCTACCATTTCATATTTGAAAGCCTACAGTCCCCAGATAAGCGCAGCTTGATCCAACGCAGCGCCATACCGATAATGGTTCAATAAATTTTATTTCAAATTTTGTGGAAACGCTCTGCAATTTATTTCGGATACTGTTCGAACTGCCCACATTTTATTTGAAGTATTATGTGGAGCGGACCATTGACGATAGCTGTAATGGAAAGTAGATGTCCAAGTTAAGTTTAGTAGCATGATAAATAATGCCTAATGATGGCATACGTAAATCCTAGACCCTAACCAGGATTCCATGCATTTAGGGTCTTATTAATTACCAAGGACCATGATCCTATAACATCCAGACATAAGACTAGTATTTGCACATTTTTGCTGTGCACAAGTTCTTATCCGGCCTTGGGATTTGAACCCGCAGCTTTTGGGTTATGAGCCAACCTGCAGCCATCATCATAATCACCAGCTAGAAGACGCCCACTACCAATTCTACTAGCTTCTTGCATCTTAAAAAAGAAAAAAGAATTGACTCTCAACCTGAGGAAACCACAAAGATGGCTCTTCAGGCCAAAATGGCGGTACTCTGACTCCGACTCTAAGTACCTATGGACTAGAAATCGGCAAGGCATCCTGGAACAATTCTGAGTTCGCAGGTTCCATATTTCAATATTAAAAAATAAATCGCTCACATTTCGTAACTTGTACCACACGTAATCTGTTTATTACGAGTATGTTATTGAAGGGCATTCCAAAAATGCACTATTCTTCAGTATGGCACGGGTTCTTCTTCTCCATAAAAATGCCGTACCACACACAAAAAAAATCACTGACGATCAGAAGGTTGATGTGAGTGTAAGTCGGGAAGATATGGGAATTAATTATAGAACGAAAAAAAGAAAACTTTAGGCCGATCAAAAATGAAGAATATTATTGAATTTAGAGTAAATTATTTAATTTAGTACAGATAAATATAGCAAAATTACAACTCAGAAATAAAAGTAATACGGAGCGAAACAATAAATCGAGCGCGTGAGGTAGTCGCAGATAATGCAGTGTCGTCTGTATCGGCCGGCTGCCGCGCCCGCCGCGGGTATGAGTACCAGTCGTCTTGGGGGTTGGCCCAAGCGTAAATCTAGTGGCGATGTAATTTTAATATCGGTGATGGCCCAAGTCATCTGACAAACTTATTATGCTGTAATAGTATATTAGCTTCGCCATTATCTAATGAGGCCATACTGTTATATAGGCTAGTAGAATTAGGTCTTAAATTATAGTGTAATTAATGTGATTTCTTCCAATTGGGCGGTGTGGTCGCTCAGCGACAAAGCCCATTAAATAAATAAAAAAAAAAAAAAAAAAAAAAAAAAAAAAAAACTTATTATGCCTGTGGCGCATATTACGCCATAGATCCAATGGCTTACCACGGTTCTGTCCAGGTTTCTTTCCATATTTCGGTTGGAAAATGTATTACTATTTACTAAAGCTCTTTTTTTTACAGACTTATCTAGCATTTGACCACTCACCTGATAGAAAGTGACGATGCGATCTAACATGTAGCATGCTAGCTATGTAAGTACCTATTCACTCTTCTCTTGAACACGTCCGGGTCTTATTTTGCCGGAAACACAGACGCTGGCAGCGCATTCCATTCCTTAGCAGTTCTAATTATAAACGTAGAATTAAACCGCTCGCAAGCTTAGGATAGAACAAAGTATCTATCAGTTTATAGTCAATGGTCAGCTTACTATTAGCTTTAATAATGTATGTAGATTGGTAGCATGTATGACCGCAGAGCAGTTATTGTGAGTTAATGATGTTTACAACGTTAAATACTGACACAACACAACAGTGTGTTTTAAAATTGAAGAGATTATTGCTATGCAGTTAGGTCGACATTGGAAAAATTATTCTCCGGAGCGGGCGAATTTACCTTTACAAATTAATCTGTAGATTACGCTGAGCAAGCGATACTGCTGTAAATGATAAATATAGGTCAACATTTGTATGTGTAGGTCACAGTTTCGAATCCTGTCGGAAGATTTCCGTGAAGCATAACATCGTGAATGACACCTAGAGTAGTGCTCGTTTTGCTAATGAATGAATAAGGAAACACAATATACTTAATTACTAACTAATGCATCACGACTTCTTGCAACAGTATCTAACTTATCAAATTCCTAACTTAACAAAAATAAGCGAATTTTTATCGATAGTAGTACATCCCTAGCGCAATGGGAATTTCCCTATCCGTCAATACGAGATACGTTATTGTAGGGTTGTATCTTATAGTATCGACAACGCAAACTACAACAGTGCATCTTGTGTGGACAACTAACCACTAACTCATTACATGCATGCCTAACCATTAGACCTATAAGACCTACGAAAGCGTATTATATGTATCACTCGTGCAAATGGCAGTGGACAGAACACACCGCTCGTAGAACTGACAACCAAGAAAGAAAGGTTCTCGAATGGCGACCACGAACAAGAAGACACGGCGTAGGCCCCCCTCAGTGTCTGACGACGAACCCCAAGCGGCAAGTAGCCGCTCAAATGGCACTCTATGGAGGTAACCTTGGTTCAGCAGTGGATATCTCCAGGAAGATGATGATGACTCATGGAAATAGAGGTCTTTTTTGTAAGGCATGTTTTCTTCTTCTGGTTTAGCCAAGTAGTCAGATAGGGTATCAGAATTTCAGAATTTCCGACCACTCGAAGGCTTATAACTAGAATAAATTACTATTGTCTGAGAACAGCCGGGGCTGACAGCTTTATGTATCCTCCGAAGCTACCCGAAATATCACTCTTTGTAGCACTTTTTGTTGTTGTTATGCTCATCACATAACTGTTCGTCCTGGATGGGAATCGAACCCACAACCTACTACTTAACCTACTACTAATTGAACTCAATTAGGCAGGGCTACTGAGCCAACTAAGCTATCAGGCCAATAAACAACAATCTTAGCCTTCTATCACCATCTACAGTTCCTATCTAATTTACTGGTTGTTACCCACTATGTACGAGCGCTCGCTAGGAAACCAATGCACTGATTGCATCCCGGTAATTGCATCGCCCTTTATGCTGCCACAGTAGTCATGGATGCAGAATGTCAAGTCCTATTTACAGAATGTCAAGTTATATTTACCACACCTTAAGCATTTTACACTGCAGAATACTTTGCAACTATTTACTTACATCTCTCTCTCTCTCTCTCTCTCTCTCTCTCTCTCTCTCTCTCTCTCTCTCTCTCTCTCACACACACACACACACACACACACACACACACACACACACACACACACACACACACACACACACACACACTCTCTCTCTCTCATATCCGTGATTAACCACTTTTATTCCTAATTATAATTTTATTCACTTATTATTTTAGTAACTTGGTTTTTTTTAGTCCTGAATCAATGACAATAACCTGTACGAGTACCTACATTAACAAGTGGAGAGTTTAGATCTTAACTAGTTCTTCTGCCTGCATTGTACTGCATCCATATTCTAAAATGGAACCATTACCACAGAGCAGGTGGTACGCCTCGAATCGAGAGACACCGCCGACGCGACTTTAAGGATCTTGCACACGAGTGACACAAATCGTTCGGCAACCGCTCTGTCATCTAGTCAGAACAACTGTCCTTCAGAAATCTATGGTTGGCTTAAACATCCTGATACTGGTCTCATCATCATCATCATCATCATCAACAGCCTAAAGACGTCTATTGCTGAACATAGGCCTCCCCCACAGAGCGCCACTTTGAGTGGCTGCTCGCCTCCTGCATGCGTCCGCTCCCCGCGGTTTTCACCAGATCGTCGGCTCACCTAATTGGGGGCCGGCCTAAGCTGTATCTTCCGGTTCGTGGTCGCTACTCGAGAACCTTTATTTCCATCGATTGTCAGTTCTACGAGCGATGTGGCCTGCCCATTGCCATTTCAACTTTCCAATTCTAAGAGCTAGGTATATCGGTCACTTTAGTTCTTCTGCGGATCTCATTATCGCGAAAATTTTGATACCGGCCACACGAGAAAGAAGAAAGTATCATGATCCTAGAGTACTCAAGCAATGTATATTCATATTGTATAGTGGGCTTGATCTTTTTTTATACAGGTTTACTTATTGCAGGATTCAACCTCACAACTTGCAAATATCAATTCAATGTAACAACCAGATCACCGGTTCATATTTCAAACTTCTACACAATAACTCTCTAATTAATCGTGGCACCATAAACAAATCGACTTTTAATGAACTCGCAATGTCAATTAAATACCAAATTTCGGAAATAACATCGCCAAAGTCAATTAGGATTACCGTCAATCTTACTTTGGGATGATTTTGGAGATAATTTGTCATTCTTAATTTTACAAAGAGCCCTTTCGTTTCGATGGTTTTCCTTTAATAGGGAAAGTTGGCGGTTTTTTGGACCTTTTTATAATATTTACTTTTTTAAAGTTTTTTTTACTAAGCCCCGCTTTTTGTCTGTCTGTCCGTGTATCACCAGGCTGTATCTCGTGGACCATGATAGTTAGACAGTTAAGATTTTCACAGATGATGTATTTCTGATGTGGCTTCAATAACAAATACTACACACAGAATAAAATAACTATTTAAAGGGGCTCCCATACTAAAACGTGATCTTATTGCAGGTTTTTTTCTCTTACTATGGGTTTGCTTTTGACTACATCTCACCTAATGGTAAGTGATGATGAGGTCGAAGATGGAGTAATAATAATGGTACGGAACCCTTCGCACTCGAGTCCACTTAGACTAGCACTTGGCTGGTTATTTTGCTTATAATGCTGCGAATTCTTATGATCAGAATGCAAACATTTTTTTTCCTACTATTAAATAAATATCATGGACATTTAAAATTAATGTCATAGGCATGGTGCTAGTGCTGCAACCCACCCGCCTTTATCGATTATTGTAATCGCCGTAATTCGATTATCGACGATTTATCGAAGTTGATCGAAAGCGGCTCGCGCTGTGATTGTTAGTTTAAATTTTTGGGGCCATTAAATTCGCGATATAGATTTTAGACACGTTGAGACAATTTGGCACGAACGACAATAACTTTTCATAACATAATCTAGACAATTTCGACTTGAAGAAGTTTAATTTTAAACATAAAATATGAGAAAAAAAAAACTACTAAATAACGATTATTAATTTCTATTTTATAATTTGAATTATTCCTTAATTAAAATGTTTAACGTGTGTTATAGTAGTGAAGTAAAAACAGTAACTAAATAAATATGGGCGATCCCCTTTGGTTAAAATAATAGTAATAATTATAAAATAATAATAATAGATAGTACTATGTCAATGCAAACCAAACAACAACACGGCCTTACTTTAAACTGCAATAGAACATTAGACGGGGTTCAATTGGTCAATATTATCTCACATCATCCCTTTGTCGCAAACTTTATGGCCCAACCCAACCATTATAAAGTCCAATCGATTGAAAATTAAACCGTTTCCTAACGAGGTCCCAGATTCATATTTACATCGAGATTGTCTCGCCTCTCGCCTCTAGTCTCATCTCTATAACGAGGCTTTAATATTAGAATAAATTATCGATAGAATTAACTTTTAAACATGATTAAGGCTTTGAAAGTAAATCCAAGTATAAGGTGTTAAACTGATTGTCTATTATAACCATTGAAGTGTCGAAGCACGTAATAATAGATTAAAATGAAAACTGTGCATTTGACACGTAACAAAAAAAACTGACCTTTTTGATTTTATCGATATTTTTTCTTGGATATTTATAGTAACGTAAGCTGTGGGCACAGAGCAGTTAAAATTGGCGCCTGTTTTTTTTATTGTAAACTGGGATTCTTTTACTGTTTACTGCATCGAAATAATACCCATAGAAGTGTAACACGAGGTCCGAAATGGCCAAACGCAAATGCAACCGCTGTGGGTGGGGCTTAATATTGCAACCGCGCGTAGCGCCATTAGCATCGCGCCCGCCGCGCTGTGAAGTAGTCTTACTTATGGCTTTGCGAGAATTGCGAGTGAAGCAAAACTCATTTTTTTTTGGTTCGCTACGATATTGTTGTGGCAAAGATGCCGTCGTGTGTCGTCAAGTGGTGCCGGAGTCACTCTGATGCAAGAAAAGAAGTAGAAATCTCATTTCACCGGTAAGTAAGGAAAACTGTTTTATCCACAACGGCGATGGCCGAGATTATGCAACAGAATTAAAATTATTATTTTTAGGTTTCGTGTTTTAAGAACAAAAAATACAGGATGTTATTGAATTCATTGGCAAAAAAAGTAAAAGTAACTTGTTAAGTGTGTTTCGGACTCGGAGGGTTCCGTACCATTATAAAAACGAGCAAAAAATCACGTTTAGTGTATGGGAGCCCCCTTAAATATTTATTTTATTCTGCTTTTTAGTATATGTTATTTTAGCGGCAACATAAATAGATCAGTGAAATTTTCTAAATTCTAACTATCACGGTTCATGAGATACAAGCATGGTGAGTGGTGACAGACGGACAGCGGAGCCTTACCTTAGTAATAGGGTTGGCTTTACCCTTGAATTCGAAACCCTAAATAAGCAATAAAAACAACAAACAGATAAATGATGAATTAACATGTAACCGAATTTCACGCAAATCCATTTTGCCATGACGTAGTTGGTTGGTTGTTGGGTTAACACACCTACTCATTGAAATAATTATACCTAAACATACAGATGTATAAACATTCGTATTTATTATACTATTGGAATTCTAGGTATGTGGTGTGTAGTAATTTTTCCATTTTATATTATACATGTTTTCCTTACTCGTGGTTTTAATGCATAACACCATCCCAAATCACCAGTCATTGTGGTCATAGTTATAGAGCTAGGTGTCGAAATTTCTTTGCGATTTCTTTATATGGCAGACATCATCTCATTCAACCATAATTATTATTGCCATTGTTATTATTTAAAATTATGGTAGACTGTGATAACAGTGTTCACCCCAAATGCGACTTCGAAACTCTTATAGGTTCGTACCCTAGGCCTAGGTACAACTGATTTCTCATGTTTGTACGTAAGTTTAGCTGCCTGTAAACGAAACTTTATGCAATAAACTAATCGAATATTGTATTGAATACTAACTGACCCACCTTGTTATTTCCTAACCCTTTTCATGGGAAGAGGTAAGTTGTCGAAGTTTTTCAGTTTCTCAGAATGAGACTGCCAAAGTTGGCAATTTAACGTAAAAATAACGGTTGAAATTCAAGAGCGCTCTTAGTTGACCGAACCAAATCGATTTGTGTTGATCTGAACTATCCGCATCCGTATCGGTGTTTCTAAACATGAAGAAATCTTATAGCAATATACCAGTTAGCTCCCTAACTATTAAGCCGATAGTAGCCGGGGCTGTGGTAGAGAGGGACGCAGCTACACATCTACATAGCTGTGTCCTTCTTATCGAGCGTCAAACGAAGTCACCGATCAGCCAAACAGGGAGCGACCACTCTTCGCGGTATTGGTTACAGTAAAGTCTTATGTGGTTGACTTTGTAGGTTGAAATGCACCTAATCTTAAAGGAATAAGGTCGTTTTCACATTGGTATGTAGACGTAAGTAGATATAAATAAAAATAAATATAGTACAACGCTCGTTTGGTCACAAAACTGGGCGATCTTGCTTAGAGTTGTTTTTCTATGGGTATTTTATTTCGATGGTTTACTGTGAGCAGACCTACGTTCATTGGTTCAAGGCAGCCATGATAAAAAGGCAACCAATAAGCGGTCAGTATTTGGTGTGTTATGTTGACACGAGTTAACCAACGAAAGAGAAACTGAAGGTGAACCCCATTTAAAATTACCCATCTAACAACTGCCTACTCTATGTAAACAGGGACTCTTAATTTAATTTGACGGGCCTGATAGCTCAGTTGGTAGTATCCCCGCCTTTTGAACTGAGGGTTGTTGGTTCGATTCCTACCCAGGACAAACATTTGTGTGATGAACATGGTTTTTTTCTGTGACTGGGATATTGTATTCTATGTATGTATTCAAACAAAAAAGTGTCTAAGTATTGTTTCAGTTATCTGGTTCCCATAGTATATACAAGCTTTGCTTCGTTTGGGGCTAGATGGCGCCGTGTAAAATGCCCACACATATTTATTTATTTCATTCTGTGACTGTTACCTACAACAACGATTTCATCATCAGCCCGTAGTATCCACTGCTGAACATAGGCCTCCCCCAGAGAGCGCCACTTTGAGCGGCTGCTTGCCTCCTGCATCCATCGGCTCCCCGTGGTTTTCACCAGGTCGTTGGTCCACCTAGTGGGGGGTCTGCCTACGCTGCACCTTCCGGTTCGTGTTCGCCACTCGAGAATCCTTCTTCCCAATCGGTTGTCAGTCCTGCAAGCGACGTGGCCTGCCCATTGCCATTTCAACTTGCTCACTTTAAGGGCTATATTGGTCACTTTAGTCCTTCTGCTGGTTTCCTCTTTCCGGATCTTATCTCGCAGGGAAACACCGAGCATAGCTCTCTCCATAGCTCGTTGCGCGACTTTGAGCTTACTAATGAGGCCAACAGTAAGAGACCACGTTTTAGCTCCATATGTCATCACTTATGTGTTCCATAAGGCATCAACAAATTTACTAAACTTTAAATTATAACCAACTTCATAGTTCCTACCTTATAAACGCCAAGATTGTTTTTATCTGAAGAGAGACGCCGCCAATCGAGGAACAAGTGCGACAAATGATTTGAAAAATGTGACGCGAGCTGTACTAGTGCTGATAGCGCCGTCACCGGAATAGCTCCATTTTAACCCCTACTATTTGTAATCGAAGGAAAATAAAGAAAAGGATGTGACGATAACTTAGTTGGTAGAGAGTTCGATTTGCAATTTGTGGGTAGCCTGTTAATAAAAACACACAAGAAACAAACATTCATAGTTTTTCAAAATTAAAGCCAAAAATCTAAAAACTATTTTGTCTTACATTATTATAATAGCTGACAACCGACGAGGAAGAAAATAAGTTCTCGAGTGGTGACCAGAAGCCGGTAAATGTAGGGTACGCGCTCCAGTAGGTGGACCGACAATCTGGTGAAAACCACGGGAGCCGATGAATGCAGGAGGCAAGCACTCGCTCAATGTGGTGCTCTCTGAGGGAGACCTATGTTCAGCAGTAGACGAGTTCTGACTGTTGATGGTGATGATGATGATGATGATGAATAAATTAGTTCGTATATTTGGAAATTATTTGGTTAAATTCTTTTTTCTTCTTTCTAAGTGGCAGTACTGACTGGCGTGCGAATAGACCAGAAGGGAGAGTCAGGTGTACGAGCAGAAAAAGCGCCCAGTCTTTGGCTTGCTAGTGAAAACTTACAATTTGGCGAAGAATGTCAAAAAGACAAAAGTTTAACAGGTATTCCTAGTTTTATTCACAATATCGTTATTCTGAACAGCGAACCGATAGTACCGCGAGGTCGCGTCTGAGAGAAAAAGATAAAACCGTCGACTAGCAGCGAGCGGGTGATTTTACCCTGATTAGTATAATTCCACCGCCATCTTACCCGATGGCTCTACTCCTCTTGTGATAACAAAGTGCTTACGACTAACTACATCATATTACTCTATTATAGCGCTCACAACATCACCAACATCATCATACACCGTTGCAATAGTATTTACAACCAAGTGTTACCATTTTACAGCCAGATGACGTTCAATGCTGAATACAGGCCTCTCCGTAAAACAACACTTTCGACGCTTACCATAGTGTATTTGCCATAATCACCACACTCGGCAGGCGGCTTGGTGATCGCAGATTTTAATGTACCGAGGAGAATGGTGTGGCCCATTCCCTGGATATTCCCTTAGCCGGCCACGGAAATAGATGGTGGTCCTATCCGCCCATTGGGATATTTTTGAACCACCCTGCGTGAGGACTACGCAGCACGCAATGAAAATGCGAGACGTTTCTTGCTAAAGTATTAATATTTTCAGAGAATAAAACAAACATAAAAATGAAATCATATTTCACGTTTTATAGCTAGCATGAAGATTTAATTCCAATATAAGCAAAGGAATAATAATATTTTTGACAAAATAAAACAACAAGAATGATTATTTCATCTACAAAATATATTTATAAATTTTTGCTATTTCACATATTGATCAAAAGCTCTTTTGAAACTTCAGCAGAAAATAAAAACCTAACAGAAAATATAAAAAAGAAAGGAAACGAAACCATCGAAGATTTAGGTGAATTAGAAATTGATAAGGCGAACAAAGAAAATGAATTAGAAATAGACAAGTTAGAAAAAGAAAAGAGTGAAATGTTCAAAAAAATAAATGCAGCTATCGATGAGAGCATCAAACTATTAAACAAAACCAACGACACAGAAGCTCTACTTGGAGCCAAATTCATGACAGAACTGAAAGACCAAATCAAAGAAATCAACGGAACAGATCTACAAATAGTAGACGATGACTTCATAGAAAGAAGAACTTTCAACAACACAGACGCAAGGAAAGCAAACAAGAAGAAAATCAAGCTAAGCTTAAAAGAAATAGCAAGTATATTTAAAAAAAAGAACATCGAATCCAAAATAGCTTTAGCAGAAAATCAAGTTGAGGTACAGAAGAGAATAGATGCGTGGATATTACAGAAGCAGATCGAGAAGAAGAAAATTCACGAATACAAAGAAAAGTTGAAGAAAACGGGCGGTGTGTTAGAGAAATGTCCGCGAATCGGACGAGGGAAGAAAAAGGTTAGAGTTAATGGTATCAAGAAAAAACCTTATTTTCCCTGTTGCAGGAAGTGTTGTAAGAAGTCTTACATGGGATGTCTATAAGATGCAGATTAATTAATAAAAATATATTAATACGATTTTAATTTAATCTTCTAACTTGTCAAGCTACTACTACTACTACTAGTACTACTACTAATTAGATGTATGCATTGTAAATAAGGCAAATTCTGTGGAAATAATTTATTATTGTTGTTTGTAGTCAACTCGCTACTTTGTGGATGTCAGACTTATAACTAGGTGACCTTGAATTGGTATGTTATCCTGAAATGGGGGGACTGGGACCATGATACCCTACAAGTTATAGGGGTCTTAATTGAAACTGAGTGTTTCCAAACTTCCATGGTAAAATATAAATTCACTCGCAAAACTGCACGTGTAATCGCTACGAGAGTTAACAAGATACTATAAATTCATTTCTAAACACAGGTCATTAAACTCATTTAAGTGCACTCGGTCTAGGACAAAGTTCAACCACCCAGCTACGCTAAGGCTATTTTCGAACGTAAAATTTACATGGCATTTCTTCAATGAAAAACTATTAATTTAGTAAAGTCGTAGAAGAAACATGGTTAACTTGGGGTGTAGATTTACCCCATTTCGGGATAACATACCAATTCAAGGTCACCTTGTATTATTACAAATAAATAAATCAATATCTAAATACTCAAAATCAGTCATAAACGATCAGGATTGTATGTGAAATTAAATTGTTTTTGTATATTATTGGATGTTGTTATCGCTTAGAATAATTTGCTACAGGACTGTACTAAGAGAACAACCTCATATAACATTACAACCGGAACATTCTACACGATATTGCTTCATAAAATATTATATAAAAACGTAACACGCTTTTTACGTGTAAAAAAGGTTGTAAAAGTAAATTAAATATAAAAAGTAAGTGCGCGTTGCAAGTAAAATACTGTGTACACTTTGTGATTCATCACAATGAGGCCAGCCACAACACATCTGAGGGAATTTGTAAAAATGCGGCAGAAACGGTTCTGCTTGAATAAATTCTCTTTAATATCTTAAAAGGTCAACGGGGACACACTGCTGTTGCGAACAAAGAGCAAATCAGACTTAAACATTCATAATAAAAAACCCACTCACAAAAACACATTTTTTAAACTTTCGTTCTAACAATTACTAAACAAACATAATTCTAAAGAGTTGCAGCAAATTAATGCAAGTGAGGAAAATCTTAGTTTAGCATCCGCTCTAATCAACAAAGTTGCCATCACTGCTTTCGTTAAGTGAAGTATGAAATAATTCTTGAAAAGTAATAAGTTGCAAAACTCTCAAAGAAATGTACAAACAAACGTCCAGGTTTAGTAATCTGCTAAAACGGATATTATTCTGCATAACAAATGTGAAAGCAACTGTTATTTTGCGATACAAAAATACTCAAGCTATCCCCACTGACATTTTTAAAGAATTAATGATTTAATCAATCAATCAATCAATCAATCAAATCGTTTATTTGCTAAAATACATGTATAGTATAGGTCTTACAAAAAATTTTGCTCATGTATTTAGTCTGCAAGCAGACGTGCAAATGTTATTTAATAACTAATCACAATTTTTATAATTTATAGGTAAATATTTGTACAGAATTCATTATAATCCTTAACACTATAAAAACAGTTGCATTGAAGCCAGTCAGTCCAACATTTCTTTTTTTTTAATTGGTTATCGTTTATTTCGTCAACAACTTAAATAATAAATAACATAAAAGAATAATAATACCTACTTAAAAAAAGGACTAAAACTAAATTAAATCTAAACAAAAATGAACTATCTAAAACTAAAGTAAATAAACTTAATCTGAGAAGCCGCTACCAGTGGGCAATGTGCCCAAAATGCTGGCGGCATTGCCCCGTTGTATGGCAATGCTTAGTCTTTGCGCCATATAGAGACCAGCAGCATTTGGGTCACGTGTTGCCTCGATCAGTCTTTCCGAAAGGTTTTTGTAAATTTTGTGAGCACTTGATCCCCACGGCCCCAGCGTCTCGACACCAAAAGGCGCAAATAAGTAACCACTGTCCAGGGTACTATATTTGCGCCTTTTCATGTTCTCTGCGAATTCGGCCGCCGCGCCAGCCTCAACCTGTGTTCCAGGAAGATGTGACGGCGCGAGAGTGTCAACACATGTTGCATCCCAAACCAAGGGCCGCCCCATCTTCCATGGAATCAAGGTCATTCCGTCCGGTCTTTTGCCATCGTCACGTACGAGGCCATTGGGTTCCAGAATGGCCGCACAGTTGGCGCTGACAAAAGCTCGACGGATTATATCGTTGAGACTAGCGTGACGAGAAATCCTCCCAGCACTTCTAACGCATGATAGACCGTGGTGACCAAGCCGATCGACGGCACTGCCACACTGGCAGCGGTGCGGAGCACAGCACGATACGCCCAAACGAAGGGATGCTGCGATTCGGAAGGTCGACGAATCGATTAGCGTGCCAGTATTGGGCGAAGGGAGAGCCTGCAGCCACAAACCCGATTCCCACTTGGCAACGGCTAAGAGGCGGGCACGATCTGCGGAGCTTGAGCACGTATGAAGTAACTGATTCCGTACTTGCTCGCAGAGCGGCCCGTCCCAAAGCCTCTGTGAGTATGGGGTTTTGGGTAATTCTGTGTCTGGGCAGGCCAACAACCACGCGTTCCTGGCCTCCCCAAAAAAGGTTATATCTACAATGTCAAATGAGGCCGCAAAAATTTTTTGAGTCAAAATTTGAGTGCTATGCACTGAGGACAGAAACGCGGGGAGAGCGACAGCAGAGATAGACCGAACGCCGAGGCCTCCTAAACGCACGGGAAGAGAAGCCTGTAACCACTCACGTTCATCTAAATTTATATTCAAAATGGATGCCAAAGTAATCTTAACGATGTTGTCTAATCTGTTAAGGAGATCCGTATGTTTCCAGAGTTGACAATATCGTAGGATATATGTAAATTTTGGGACAAATAGACAATATTTAATTATAGTAAAGGCCACATGAGTATTAATTTTGGTTAAACGTTCCGAACAAAGCGGGAAATTTTGAATTTTTTCTTCATAAAATGGAGAGAACGATAGATTAAACCAAGCCTCTTATAAGAAGTACAGTAGTATCCACTCGTACAACACCCGAAACAAGGACAAGCTCTCTGCTATCCCTCGAACGCTCACTAAATCTTCCAAAACGTCGCATGTTATGGGTCCGACGGTATACAATAAGCTCCCGGAGCAGATCACCACTGCCTCCAGTTTGAGCTGCTTTAAGTCACGACTCAAACGCTGGCTTATCGAGCAGACGTTCTACACCTTCGAAGAATTTGAAATATGTAAAATAAATTGACAGCAGTAGGATTTAATTTAATTAAGTATGTACTTAATAGTATTTAGTGAATACTGTGTATATTATTATAATTTTTTATTTGTATAATTGTGAACGTAATTATTAATATTATTAATACTTTTAATACCTTTACTTTGTGACTTGTAAATTTTTTACCAATAAATTGATTATGATTATGATTATGATTTTGTCGAAAATAGGTGAACCTAATAGACGAAGTGAAAATTTGTCAATATTTTTTATATTTGGGGCCAAACTATTAAACTTTTGTAAAATCAAATCAGTTGCGGGATTGTCGTCCGAAATAAAAAGTTCACATTTTGAGAAATTTAGCTCAAGGCCGATCCCTCGGAATTCATCGACTAATAAAAATAGGTCATCATAAACGGTATTTATGTCGCCACCCAATGTCCCATCATCCAAGTACCAAACGTTAAGCTTGGATTTTAAGCGTTGGATAATGGGATGAATGGCAAGGCTGAAAATTGCTGGACCGAGTGGATCGCCTTGTTAACATTTCTTAAATTTGTTACCTTCTAATATTTATATGTCATTTGGAATGTTATTGTAAACGGATGTGCACATGTTATATACATTTTTCTTATATATGTCTTTACGAGCAGGAGGTTGATATAATAAGTTAGCAAACTTTGTCCTTTTTTGGCGGGTCATAACTTCACCATGCTTCTTAAACAACTCAGGGTGTTCTTTCGTAAAAATACAAATTTCTTTAATATACATAGACGGTAAAGGGAGTACATTGCATCTTCTAAACAGAGGTCTACAGCTATCTAAAAACCAAGGCCTTATTTATTACCCTAATACATCTCTTTTGTATCTTAAAGACTCTGTTCATGTCGACTGAGTTGCCCCACAATATCAGGCCGTAACTGAGCAGAGAAGTGATACAAAAGTAAAAAACCCCCAAAACACAGAACTGCTATACTGCATCGTAATCATACCACTAAAATTATAATATAACCATTATAATATAAAGTTCTAATAATAATCTAAACTGTCAATTATTCTCACATTCAAAATAATGTATCAACAAAATTAAAAAGGGAAATATTTTGTCAACCATTGTGTCACATTCTCCCTAAAGGTTTTACGATATAACGGGGTCAGCAAATGACAGCGATAAAATATTCATATCGGGGAAAATTTAGTTAATTGCGTGTATGAGGTTTCGGACGTGTATATTCTAGTACACCGACGTATAATTTTAGTTGAACCAACTGACATTTGAAAATGAATTTCAATTCTTTTTTAATGAGAATGAGTGACGTGACAAGCTAGTCGTTCACCCGATGTTACGCGACACTGCCGCCCATAACAGTTGCAGTGTCACTCGGAACTTTAAAATACTAAAGTTTTGCGTGATACTGCACTGCGAACGTTATCCTGAGACATCACACAGGCTAGTAATCTAATTACTAGCCTCAGGTTGTAAAGTCTCATTTACTCATTAATTTCACTAGTTACAATGCCCTTCAAACCGGAACATATTAGTGTTTGCATACTACTGCTTGGCGGCAGAATAACTGGCAAAGCGGTGGTACCTACCTAGACTCATCATCACCATCATCATTAACAGCCTGATGACGTCCACTGCTGAACATAGGCCTCCCCCAGGGAGCGCCACTTATATCGGCTGCTCGCCTCCTGCATCCATCGGCTCCCCGCGGCTTTCACCAGGTCGTCGGTCCACCTAGTGGGGGGCCGGCCTACGCTGCGTCTTCCAGTTCGTGGTCGCCACTCGAGAACCTTTCTTCCCCATCGGTTGTCAGTTCTACGAGCGATGTGGCCTGCCCATTGCCATTTCAACTTGCTAATCCTAAGAGCTACATCGGTCACTTTAGTTCTCCTGCGGATCTGCTCATTTCGGATCTTATCTCGCAGGGAAACACCGAGTATTACTCTCCTACCTAGACTACTCTGCAGAAAAGTCCTACCACCTTTTTTTTTTTTTTGAGGGGGGGAAATGCCCTCGCACTTCCCTGCCACCACGGGGGTGATGGCAGGGGGTATGTGGGACTCGAACCCACTAAAACCCCCCCGTGATTCGTCCGCCGCCGGGACGGGGCGAGATAGGGTCGCGCTGGCATTCACTATCTCGCCCCAGCGGTAGGCCCTTTCGGGCCTCTGCGCCAGTGGGTGGGTAACTTTCCACCTCAGTTACCCACCAGACGTGTGGGGCCGTGTAAGCGCAGCGGAGAGTCCCCCGACTCTCCGCCGCCGGCCCCACTACGGAGGACGAAGAAGGCGCCCGAAGCGCCTCCTCCGTCCCCCTCTCCGTCTGCGCCGGAGGGGGTCAGAGTTGGCATCGTCCTCCCTGACCCGCACCGCAGCCTCCTTTTGCGACATCACCACCTCGCAAAAGGAGACCGTTGCCTGCCACGCTGTCTCGCTGTCGAGCATGGCGTTCACCACGCACGGCAACGAGAGATCCCGGCCAACGACCGCTGAAAGTGTGCGCCGCTCGGACTCCCAAGCAGCGCACACCTCCAGCGTGTGGGGCGCCGTATCTTCCGGCGTTTTTATTCGTGGCAGGCCGGGGTCACCTCCCGTCTCGCGATCTGGTGCAGGTACTTTCCGAAACATCCGTGTCCGGAAAGCACCTGCACCAATCGGAAAGTCAGCGACCCGAATGGCCGCCGCACCCACTGCCGGAGGACCGGGCGGATGGCCTCCACCGTCCTCTGCCCAGGCACCGGTGGAGCTAGATCCTCCGTCCACCGCCGCAACAGGGCGGCCCATGCCTGCCTCCGCAGGCGCCTGACCTCTTCCCACGCTGGGGGCTCTCCATGGGACCTCCTCGCCGCCACAAAGTGGTAAACTTCGGCGAGGGTTTCCGCTTCGAGCTCCCAGGGGGGATCACCGGCCAGCACGCACGCCGCCGTCCAGGACACCGTCCGGTATCCGCGGATCGCCCTCGTCGCAATGACCCGCTGCGGACGTCGCAGCAGGGCCTTGTTATTGCGACCGAGGGCGTCCACCCAGACCGGTGCCCCGTACATGGCCATACTCCGGATAATTCCGGAGGATGGCGCGTGGCGTTCGGGCCACCCACGTTGGGCAGCAGCCTCCCCAGTGCGGCAGCCGCACCTAGGACTCTTGGGGCCAGTTGGGTAAAATGGGCCCCAAAAGTCCACCTCCGTGTCTACACCGCCCGACATCTCCATTTCGGAGAAGGAGTCCTCTGACTCCCTCGACCCTTCCAAAAAAGAAGCTCGGGAATGGCCCTGAGATGGGCCTTTTGTTTGGCCCTGAGAAGGGCCTTTTGGTTGGCCCTGAGAAGGGCCTTTGGGTTGGCCCTGAGAAGGGCCTTTTGGTTGGCCCTGAGAAGGGCCTTTTATAAACTTCCCGAAGGAGTCTCGGGCCTGTTTAGGCATGACGACTTGGTCGTCGTAGATGACGGCGTAGACATCGACGGCACAGTGCACTTTAGCCGAGCCCAGTCTGCCACTCCGTTACGGTGGTCAGAACTGGGTCGTTTCCGGGGAACACGACGAGGACGTAAGCACTGTGGGGGGTTCCCCAAAGTCCTACCACCTAGAGTAACTATTTGGTAGCTGTGTTATGCAATACCTAGCCTTTGTTGCGGATATGTGTAACTATTTATGCAACAATTTTTAGGTATTAAAATTATACTGATTTCATTTTAAAGTCGCATAAATTAAGCCTCACCGGGTTACGATTTCTATCCTAGTCTAGGTCTTAAAGTAAAATAGAACCAGCGAGATAATAATATTGTTGTCGCTTCACCTGTGTAGGCCTAGCACGAATATTTACGCACGCGTAAGTGTAACGTTAACGCAAGGCGCCCTATTACGATTACGTCTGCCGCTCAAGTGCTGGCAAAGTTCATACAATTTTGACAGCAGTTGAGCGGCAGACGTGCGTCAGAGCAGCGATGCTAACGTAATAGGGGGGCAGATCAAATGCCATGCAACTGCCTTACGTTAACGTTACACTTACGCGCGCTTAAATATTCGTGCTAGGCCTACTGAAAGAATAGTAATATTATTTTAGTATACTCCTTTTATTTAGATCTTTTCTTAACACGCGTGCTAAGTATCTACAAACGAATATAACAAGTTATATTTATTACTAAATAACCACCTGGAGCCTCTTAAAATACGAGGAGATATTGGATCTCTTTGTATATTTCACCGTATTTACAATGGGGAATGCTCTGAAGAATTATTCGACCTGATACCGGCATCGCGTTTTTACCATCGCACCTCTCGCCATCGTGAAAAAGCTCATCCATACATTATTGAGTCGTGGAAGTCTCATACGACTCGGTTTATGCGCACTTTCTTACCGTACACCTGTAAGATGTGGAATGAGCTTCCACCAGCGGTCTTTCCCCAGAGCTACAACATGCAGCAATTTAAAAGGAGGGTTAAAGAGTATTATCACAGGGTAAGCAACGCATCAGTGGCACGTCTAGTGTTACAGATGTCCATAGGCTACGGTGACCTCTTCCCATCAGGAGGGCCGTAAGCATGCTTGTTTGCGAACTATAGCATAAAAAAAAGCCAGTCATCTTTGTTATTTTAATGGAATAATGACTGTTTACTTCGTAACCGGTATGAAAATATTTTTTCTTCCTACTAGATAACCAGGTATTCAGACTGGAACAAGCCGGTGACGCTGTAAAGGTCGGTAAAGACCAACAGCATTAGCCCGTTCAAAAATAAAAGACTGGAACAAACGCCTTATTTGCTCGTTCGACGCACTAGGCGCCTGTGAGTATCACATAGTTTGTTTAATGAATAATCCGTGAACTCGTGCTCGTTTGGGTGTACAAGATGTGTGTTATTCACATAATATCTTAATGTGTGTAAATAATGAAGCTTACAATGTTACCTGGAAAATTATTTAAAAATACACGGTTTGAACTAAAGTGACCGATATAGCTCTTAGGATTGGCAAGTTGAAATGGCAATGGGCAGGCCACATGACTCGTAGAACTGACAACAGATGGGGAAGAAAGGTTCTCGAGTGGCGACCACGAACCGGAAGACGCAGCGTAGGCTCCCCACTAGGTGGACCGACGCGGATCTGGCGAAAGCCGTGGGGAGCCGATGGATGCAGGAGGCGAGCAGCCGCTCGAGGTGACGCTCTGTGGCCTATTTTCAGCAGTGGACGTCTTCAGGCTATTAATGATGATGTTATCCTTAGCTAGTGAAACCGTGTAACTAGTACTTAAGTGATTCGTACGATTTCACGAGTCAGTGCAACCGGATCCGTGACCATTGACCCCGGGACAACCGGATCACCGGATTACACCGGATTACACCGGTAAGCCGTGTAACGCGACCCCCAAGCCGTACAGTTGCTGTGATTATGGTAATTATACCGCACCAATTGGTAAATAACTTATGTGCGGACTTACTGTGAGGGAAACTTAGCACGGGAATCGTTGATGCGTTTTATCTTCCGACACGATATCGCTGTAGAACTAATGAAAAAAACCAGCCAAATGCGAGGCCACCTCGCGTATTAAGGGTTCCGTACCATTATCAATAAAAATGAGCCCAAAAATCCCATTTGTTGTATGGGAGCCCTTAAATAATTATTCATTTTGTTTTTTAGTATTCGTTGTTATAGCGGCAATAAAAATACTCATCTGCAAAAATTTTAAGTCTAACTAGATAGATGGCAGAGCCTTAGTAATATGGTTCGCTTTACCCTTTGAGTACGCAAGCTTAAAAACCGATAAACGATTTAATATTATTGCTATCAATACACCTCTAAAAACCGTAAATAAAACGTTTAATAATAATAGGTTAATTCCACAACAAACGTGTAGTGTTGTGCCGTTAAAGACCGCTCCAGTCCAACCCAAAGATCTTTCAATAGATTACATCACAAAGAAGAATGACGGAGCTCTACGGGCTCGGACTTCCGAGACAACCCGATTGGCTTAATACCGGCCTTTTATCGGGACACTGATGGTATCTTTCCCTTTCCCGATTTCTCGGTATTCCCGGTTTTCCGGGAATTGTCAGAGTACTGTCTGTGGACCTTAAAGATAACAAAGAGGATGTAGGTTTTGTTGGTGTTACTCAAAGTAACAAATTGTATAACAACATCAGTAGGCGTAGGTGTAACATAACTATATTACATTTTTAAGCAAATTTTTGAGCAAAGTGCCTTTTTATGTCAGTGAATGTGACGAGGTAGTCGTTCACCTGATATTAAGCGGCATGGCCTTCCATAACAATTGCAGTGTCACTCGAAACTTTAAAATAATAAAGTTTTGCGTGACACTGCACTGCGCATGTCATCCTGAAACATCACACAGTCTGGTAGGTAATCAGATTACTGGACCGTGAAATCAGGCTATAACGTCTCATTTGCCCAGTAGTCTCACCAGTTACAATGCCTTTCGGAACAAAGTAGTACTACTGCTTGGCGGCAGAATAATTGACAAAGTGGTGGGTGTTGCCACCTCTGCGGTTGGTTTCGCGAAGATGTCCCGGGAGCGGTGCGTTCTTCAAAGCGCGCGGGATCGCGTGCTTTCTCTTTCGCTCGTGCGGTACGGCGCGTCGAAAGTGCTAGGCACAACTGCGGCGCGGGGTCGGGTACGGCGGGCAGCTTCCGTTGTGACGGAACTACAGAGTTTGAATATGAAACTACCAAGAGTTTGATATGAAACTAAATGCCGTCCGACCTGCGCTGCTACGACGCGCGCACCGGAACGCAGCCCGTTTGGAGCTTCCTCACGAAGTCCGCGTGGCTGGGGGATGGACTCTGTTTACCGAGGAAAGTTCTCACTCGGCCGCCGGTAGAGTCCACCTCAGTACAGGCTCGTCGCGTAGTGCGCTGGATGCCGCTTGTGGCAGGGGTACGGGGAGGGGTCCAATGAAACACGCTGTACGCTGAACTAGCGAGTCTTCGAGCCAGCCAAGCCTATTTTCTTCACCAGAAGGTCTTCCTAGCTGACTATTTCTTCTTTTCTTCCTATTTCTTCCTTTTTCTTCTTATTGTCACTTTGAAACTAACCATACTTGAGCGCCAGATCTCGCTCGCTTAAGTACCTCGAAGCTTTACTTTACAGAGAGCCCCTATAATTTGCCTACTTTATGTGTTCAATTTTACTATGGCTGGCCCATAAAAACCTCGCGTTACTTTATTCAGGGAATAGATACAATAATGAAACACACATCAAAAGATAGCTTATACTAAGACCTATCCTTAGACCTAAGTCTCTAAACCCTACCTTTTAAACCTTTTTTTATTATTTCCAAAAATCATCTTAATTTTCACTAAGTTGGCTAACTTACAACATTTCGTGGTAATAACTAGAAACTGTACAAGTCTTTTACTTACAAAATGCTTTTATCTAATATCCTAACGTTAGTCCTATGTGAATATAATCCCAAAACAATAGAAACTTAACGTAATTTACAACAATTAAGCATTTTATATAACTAAGATAAAAGCTCTGTACAAGAGCGAGACGTCGCTAGCGCTTAGCTGTTGCTCTCGCTTACACAGCCAACGTTGCCGTAGAAAGGGACGCCGCGATCTCGTCGCCTCGTTCTTCAAGGTGGTCGCCGACAGTGGGGTACCTTGACAAACTTTTCAGAAAAGTCCTACTACCTAGTAAAACTACTACAATAATTCCAACTACTACTAAATTCTACTAGCTACTACTACTGCCTATCTAGTGTGGGGCTCCCCTATAGTACATTCAATTTTTTCGCACTATTTTGTATACATAAAATAAAAAAAAAACCACCATTGACTAGGCTAGCGTTTGAGAGACAGTATATACCTACAGAGATCAAAGTCGGTTTTCGGTAAAAAGAAACTCAGTCTTTTAATTCTATTTTTGAAACAGTCACTCATAAACACTAATTACTCCATATCACCCTCATAAAAGTCATTGAGAGCTTATCCTGTATCTATCCGATCTTTTAGCCCTGTCCCAATTACCCACCTCTGGGTAAATAGGTACAACACTGGCAGCACTGGCCACGGAAATAAGATAAGATAGCGGGCAACACCGACCATTCGTATTGTTCACTCAATGGTAACACCGGATTGGGCGGGTGATTGTATATCTGTGGCTGTGTTGCCATATGTAAATGGATGATTTTGGTACGTTATTTAATGTAGATTTTAGGTGGTAGAAATTTTCTGCAAAGTTCGTCTAGATAGGTACCATCGTTTTACAAGTCACTCTGCTGACATGCAGTAGTGTACAAGCACTAAGATGTCATCCATCTATTTTTGGGTTCCGTACCAAAGGGTATAGCTATATTGTAAAATAACGATAGCAACATTAATTTATTAGCATTATATTTTTATTTCCCTTATTCTTTTTACTATTTTTATCCTATTTAATTTCATTCTCGGGTCTAGCCCGGACATTTGGGAGGCATTGGTGGGGCCGAAGCTAAACCAAGAGGCCCTGTTGAGTACAAAGTTAATTATAACTGGTATGGCATATTACAAATTATTTTGTATACAATGGAAAAAATAAATCTGGGGTATTGTGGTGAACTTTTGATGGATGGTGAGATTAGGCTATTGAATGAGATAAGGGCACCTGCCAATTCTGTAAAAATGTTTGAGGCAGGTGATGACTTGCCACACACTAAATGGGCTTCCTGTAGTGGCTACCGCATATTGGTGCCGAGGAAGCAACATTTTCAATCAATTTGTGTTGCCAGTGATGACTTATGGAACTGAGACGTGGTCTCTAACTGTTTGCCTCAATACTAAGGTCAAAGTCGCGCAACGAGCTATGGAGAGAGCAATACTCGGCGTTTCGGTAAATGAGGAGATCCGCAGGAGATCTAAAGTGACCGATGTAGCTCTTAGGATTAGCAAGTTGAAATGGCAATGGGCAGGCCACATCGCTCGTAGAACTGACCACTGGTGGGGAAGAAAGGTTTTCGAGTGGTGACCACGAACCGGAGGACGCAGCGTAGGCCGACCCCCGACTAGGTGGACCGACGATCTGGTGAAAGCCGCGGGGAGCCGATGGATGCAGGAGGCAAACAGCCGCTCTAAGTGGCGCTCCCTGGGGGAGGCCTATGTTCAGCAGTGGACGTCTTCAGGCTATTAGTGATGGTGATGATGATGATGATGAATGCCCCTCCTCCACAGGCATGTATGATAAATAAGTTAAGCACTGAGGCTCCGCTGTCTGTCTGTCTGTCTGTCCGTCCGTCCGTCTGTCCGTATCTTGTGTACCGTGATTGTTAGACAGTTGAAATTTTTATAGTTGATGTATTTCTGTTGCTGCTATAACAACGAATACTAAAAATCCGAATAAAATATTTAATTGGCTCCCATACAACACACGTGATTTTTATAGATAATGGTACGGAACCCTTTATGCGCGAATCCGACTCCCACTTGGCTGGTTTTTTATCTCCATATAAATAAAAGGAGGCGTATTTTCAGGCTGACGATGATGATGACTGTTGATTGAATTATCATTTTAATTTATTTAATACATATTTTATCATTGTCCATACGCAAGTATTTCCTGTACCTATTGCATACACAGTAGGGTTTATAAACCACTATTATATACTTAACTATGTTATAAGCTGATTTCATGTACCTGACAGGTGAAATCACTGTGAGCCTACAGTTCGTATTCCAACAACCTCGGTGGCGTATTGAAGCAATGTCCGAAACGTTAGCAGGCATGACGAAAACATATTTTTATTCGTTTAACTGACGTCATAGCTCAGGTGGTAGTAGACCTGCCTTCTAAACTGTACATTGTGGGTTCGATTCTCAGTGTAAATAAATAAATTAATAAATAAGCGTGGACAATACACACAGCGCCATCTAGCCCCAAACTAAGCAAAGTGTGTTTTTCTACTCTGTTTATTTACATCAGTAAATTAATTAATATATTTTATTCATCATCATCAACAGCCTGAAGACTTCCACTGCCGAATATAAGCCTCCCCCACAGTGCGTCACTTTAAGCGGGTGCTCGTGTTCTGCGTCCATCGGCTCCTCGTGGTTTTCAACTGATCGACTGTCCACCTTGAGGCCGCCCTACGTTGCGTCTTCCGGTTCGTGGTCGCCATCTTCCCCATTCGATACCCTTTTTTTTTAATGTGTGGACATTTTAAACAACGCCATCTAGCCCCATACTAAGCAAAGCTTGTACAATGGGAACCAGATAACTGATACTTAGATACTTTTTTGTTTGTAAATACATACATAGAATACAATATAACACCCAGACACAGAACAAACATCTATGTTCATCACACAAATGTTTGTCCTGGGTAGGAATCGAACCCACAGCCCTCAGTTCAGAAGGCAGGGCTACTACCGACTGAGCTATCGGGCCCGTCAAATTGTAAATACGTTGTTATCAACTGAAATGATAATTATCTTAGTAACTGCCGAACGGATTTTAATGAAAGTTAGAACGTTTAATTAAAGTCTATATAATATACTGGAGAACACCTATAGATACCAAAAACTCATCATCATCATCAACAGCCCGGAGACGTCCACTGCTGAACATAGGCCTCCCGCATACCGCGCCACATTGAGCGAGCGATGTGGCCTGCCCATTGCCATTTCAACTTGCTAATCCTAAGAGCTATATCGGTCACTTTAGTTCTCCCGCGGATCTCCTCATTACGGATCTTATCTCGCAGGGAAACACCGAGCATAGCTCTCCAAAACCAAAATCTACTCTGAATTAAATCAAAAAGTAAATAGTTTTAATACAGTACTTTTTTTATGAGAATGAATGACGTGACGAGCTGGTCGTTCACCTGATGTTAAGCAATACGGCCGCCCATAACAGTTGCTGTGTCACTCGGAACTTTAAATTAATTAAGTTTCGCATGACACTGCACTGCGCACGACATCGTAAGACATCACACAGTCTAGTAATCAGATTACTACACTGTGTAATCAGGTCATAAAGTCTCATTTGCCCAGTAATTTCACTAGCTACAATGCCCTTCAAACCGGAACACAGTAGTGCTTGCACACTACTGCTTGGCGGTGTAGTGTGGAAATTCGGACTTGCACCGCTACATCACAACAATACCCGTAACATGCGTCCGAACTACTTGTAAGGACGACCCTTTAGTGTAAGCTCACGCCTTCCACGATGTAGGCGCCTCAATATACTCCAGTGCCACCAACCACCTCTTTCACTCATCACCACATCACAACCTGGACCACCTTCAGAGCTGGCTCCTCCAGCACAGCTCATCAGACATAGATAGCGACACCACCAGCGCTATCATGTCATCACAGCGGCATAATAACTGGCAAAGCGGTGGTACCTACCTAGACGAACTTTGCAGAAACTTGCCACCACTGGGATGTCGACCATTATAACAGACAGGTTCAAGCCAGTGGCCATCTTGTAAGCTTGTAAATCTCTAAAGACGGGTTTGATTGGCAACTTAATATTATTTAAATGTGGTTCTAAACTCAGATTAATTCATGTTTTGGCTGTCCAGGCGCATTCCTTACTCCTTACACTGTACTACAAGAAATAAATAAATATTTGTGGACATTCCACACAGCGCCATCTAGGCCCAAACTTAGCAATGCTGAAACTACAGTGACTAATTTAAAAAATAAAATATATAAGTAAACGCAGGACATTACGAGCTAGTCGTTCTGGTGTTAAGCGTGGTTTATTCCTAACCTAACCCGAAAACCTTACGGGTTAGGTTAGGAACAGCAAAATAAATATTATTTTCATTCCTAGCTGCAGTTAGTCGGAACTTTAAATCAAGTCACTATATATCAATTTGGGAAGTGAAAATACTTATTGACAGCCTCCGTGGTGTGGTGGTTGAGCAAGTCGGCTCATAACCCGGAGGCAGCGAGTTCGATTCCCGCGACAGGACAAGTATAATATTAGTGCATTTAAAGAAAGCGCAAATACTTTATCTATGTCTGGGTGTTGTGGGAGCATGTTTCCTGGGTCCCTAGATACAGGCGATGGGACATGGTTGGGGTTATTATTTATTTATTATTATGTACAGATTAAGCCTAATGTTTATGATTTTCATAGCAGTATCGCCTGCTCAGCGTAATCTACAGATTACTCACGAGCGGGATTGAACCCGCATCCATCCATCCCTCAAGCCGGGATATGCTTTACTTAAGCTACCGTGACAAGTGGTTTCGTGTCCGAATTTTCCTTCGCTTTTACAACCAACTTACGGGGTTGGTAGCGCCATCTATTGAGTGATTCTTAAGAATCATCCCAACCAGCATGGTCAAGTTACATCAAAACAAACGCTGTACAGATAACGCCTCCCAAATCAATATTGTTTTTTTTTAAGTGAAGGAAAAGTTCGTTCATGATACCACATGTCACGGTAGCTTAAGTAAAGCATATCCCGGCTTGAAGGATGGATGGATGCGGGTTCAATCCCCGCTCGTGATTCTAATTTTTCCTTTACAAATTAATCTGTATATTAAGCCTGGTTACAGTTTTATTATAATTATGTAGATATTGATTGATGGTGTCTGTATACACAGTATGAACCTACACATAAAGGTCAAGGTCTATAATCATAGTTTTCCTTATTGCAAGCGATGGTTTAGATACCTATACGGGCGAGGGTCGCGTTGGGCCGCATTTAAATATTCAACGCTGTGATTTAGAGATGTTACCAGCGGGAACAGATTGTGACATACTGTATTATGATTTATTGTTATTACTCTTGTTTTTGCCTCTGCGTGATTAAGTTCTTTTGTTTCATATTGAGTACCTTTTTTCATGGGCACTCGTGGTCCGCCTTAGACAACTTCGTAACCGCAATGTGAGGCCCTATTCCGAGTGGCTCTCGAAAAGTCTCGATACTCACGGACGACTGCTCACCGGATGCAGCGTCATTGGTGGGCGCCCCTAGCGAGTGGATTGAGAATCACAGAATATTTATATACTTATTCTTCTGGAAATGATTTTAAAGTGTAAACCACACTTAAGGTTTACTATAATAATATCTTTATACATGGAAGAAATAAAAAAAAGAAGGATTGAGTTTTGATTGACATCGAACTGAAGCCCAAAATGGCGGGCATATTACATATGTGTGTCAGATGAAGGTAGGGCGACCGGCTGCATATGATGTGAGTGTGTGCGTGCCCCGCTCTTACGTACGAAGCGTTCCGGCTTCCTAAGGGTGCTTCAGTTTCGGATCAGACGGGATTCCCTCCTTCTTTTTTTACTAGCTCCATACCTTTATACTTATTCTGCGCATAAAATTGATGCAAATGACACAGCATCCGGTGAGCGGCTCGGTCGTGAGTACCGACACTACGAGGGCCAACTCAGACTACGCTCACTCTAATGGGTGGCTATGGTGCTTAACATCACGTGAACAACTCGTCACAATCATATAAAATAAAAAATTGTACTTGTCTTAAAAAAGAACCTTTTTCCATCTCGGGCAGACTTTAGTTATGGTTGTATGATAGTCTTGTCATGGTCTATCACGAGAAAAAGAGTCGAGAAAATGATGTCGAGTTGAAACTCTTAGGCCGCCGAGAGGACGACATTCAACAACACAAGGTGACCTTGAATTGGTATGTTATCCCGAAATGGGGGGACTGGGACCATGATACCCTACAAGTTGGGAGAGCCTTACCTGAAATTGAGTGTTTTCAAACCTCCATGGCATAAAATTAGTCCACTCGCAAAATTGCACGTGCGATCGCTACGAGAGTTAACAAGATACTATGAATTCATTTCCAAACACAGATTAAACACATTTATGTGCACTCGGTCAAGGACGAAGTTCAACCACCCAGCTGCGCTAAGGCTATTTTCGAACGTAAACTTTACATGGCATTTCTTTAATGAAAAACTATTAATTTAGTAAAGTCGTACAAGAGCCATTGTCTACCTTGGGTTGTAGATTTACCCCCTTTCGAGATAACAAACCAATTCAAGGTCACCTTGTATAAGCATTACTTTACTCTATACTTTAGAAATCTTTTTATTGATCGGGGGTAAGGAGGTAAATCTAATGTAATATAATGTTTGAAACTAACAGGGGCCGTACTGTGAGTCTTTAGCGCTATTTAAAACAGAGCCTATAGTGGACGGCTTGTCAAAATCTTCATACAAAACTTTTCCCGATTCACGTTCGATCCTTCTACCCCTTAATTAGGTTGAACTCAGATAATACAAAAAAGCCCGTAAACGTTGGAACGTATTTGAAACAGAACAAAGTATCCCCAGCAAATTGGTCTCTTGACATACTCCGAATCATTTCAGAATAAAATAAAATTCCTCCCCTCACCCGTCACAAACGTCACAGCCACTGAAGACATCACGTTCCGTTTATTTATTTATGCAAAACAAGCAAACAAAAAACTAATTTCCTTATTTTTGGTGCGCCATAACCTATAGGCAGTATGGGCTGTGCAGCAAAACGGTGAAACTGAGGCACGCACACTGACGCGCGAATTTACAGCGACACCTAGATTCTCTATTTTTAAAATGGCTATATTATGTAAACTATGCCTCGCTTCACAGTGACGCTTCCCCCCACTTTTCCCCTTTAAAGCCATTAACCACTAAAGAAAAAAGGGAAACGTCTCTCATACAATACTTTCCAGTGCAATAACTGACTCTGTAATACCACTAGGTCAATTGAAATTAGTGTATACTTTACCAAAGGTTTCTTATTGATTTTTAAGTACAAAAATCGAGATAACTTCTTGTTTTTGTAACTAATACCAATAAAACTCTTAAACTCCCAGCGACCCGATATCGAACATGCATGCATTTTTGTTCTATTGTCATCTCAAATGCTGGTGTTGCAGAAGGAGACGTAGCATGGCACCAGAAAGGACCGCTTTCCAGCCATATTGTCAATCATCGTCATCATCATCATTAACAGCCTGAAGACGTCCACTGCTGAACATAGGCCTTCCCCAGGGAGCGCCACTTAGAGCGGCTGCTCGCCTCCTGCATCCATCGGCTCCCTGCGGCTTTCACCAGGTCGTCGGTCCACCTAGTGGGCCTATTGTCAATAACATCAGTTAAAATATTGCGGTCAGAAAACGCCACTATCTGATATAAATAGATTTGTAAAATCATCCAACCTTCATTACTGTCTGTATGGTTCTTTTTTAGCGAAGGCGTGAGGCAAAGTATTCGATTGTTCGCTCATTTCGCAGTCGATCGACAATCGACGAATATCGGAAATTGAGTAATGGGGGACACAGACTGCGTTGTTTGTTGTGAGAACCACAGTGACTGCATACAGCAGAGAAAAAAAATCATCATCATCATCCACAATCTGACGATGTCCGCTGCTGAAAGGCCTCCCGAAAGAGTGGCTACTTGCCTCCTGCATCCATGGGCTCCCCGCAGTTTTCAGCAGATCGTCGGTCCACCGACGCTGCGTCTTCCGGTTCGCGAGAACCTTTCTTCCCCATCGGTTGTCAGTTATAATAGCGATGTGGCCCGCCCATTGCCATTTCACTTGCTAATTCTATCAAAGAAATATGCAAAGACACTCCACTATTAGTAATGCAGGGTTACCAACAGTTTCAAAATTAACAGTCTGTATTCGAACCCGTTAATAGATACGTTTTTTATGTTTGAGTGGCCTCACTTTTGGCATCAATACAATACAATACAATAACTCTTTATTGACACCGATATCATAAAAACATGTAGAAACATATAAAATTGGTACAATGGGCGGTCTTATCGCTAAGAGCGATCTCTTCCAGACAACATCATCTCACTCGATGGAAAGTGATGATGCGGCCTATAATGGGGCATGTTTGCGCATGAGTTGCATTAACTCTTGATTTTTAAGAGACCCAGACTGTAACTTGTTGGAAGAAAGAATATTTAATTTTAAAAAATATACCAAGTTCCTAGTTCTTGTAGTCCGTGTAAGTCTTTGTACGCACGACGTGTCTTCGGGAAATGAAAATTTCCAAGACAGCCATATTTTTATTAACTGACGTCGTGTTCTGATGTAATTGTCATTTATCGTTCAATGTAAAGCAGCATTCTCTTTTGTCCACATTATAATGTACTGAGATCACCAAGCGTGGTCATCTCGGCCCCCTAAAAGAAGCGTCTAAAGGGGCGTTATTATGGGGAGGCCTATGTTCAGAGAGCCTAGTCAGAGTTTATTTAAGATGAAGGGTAGATAGAGCCAGGTAAGCAGGTCGAAATTCGTTCAAAGAAACATCGATCTTAACGTCGTACGTAGACTTATCAATATCAATTCAGTTTGAACTTCCGCGTGGCGCTTACGATAAAACAACGCACGAAATGACTGATTTTGGAGGTTTTTAATAGTAGTATAGTATTTTTCAAAATTGTCAAATCATCACATTATGTGAATGTTTGTTGGGCATCACTATTATTTTATTTGTAAAAATAAATATTCGATGGAAACTATAAAATAGGAACAACCAAATTTTTGAGGTATGGTTGCAATTTTTTTCTATAGAACTGAATTTATTTATCTAGTATTTACGTTCATCACAAACATGTTAATGAACCGAACTACGTGATATATTAAATTCAAACCTCCAGATGCTCTAATTTCATCATTAAACTTGCTAAAACACCTTGTTTGCCCTTCACCTTAATAGTTTTCACGTTGCATGGTGTATGGTGAGTGAAGCGCTTTTGTAAGGTTTCACGACAAGCGCCCCTAGTGAGCGAATGCCACGTGATTCTCCATACAAAAAAGCATCTCACCATGCACCGTGAGACGTGAAAACCGTCAAATAAACTCGGACTAGGCTCTCAGCAGTGGACGTTTTAAATATTAGACATAATAATGACGATGGCAACATTTGTGTTAATGTACTCCATTTATTTTTTGCCCCCAAAGCGCCAGACCTCGTTATCAAAATCAATCGATATATTCCAGTATCGGGGATCGCCTTATTAAATCAAATCCAAGCGACCTTGCGTACGGAATTAAAAACAAAGGTATTAAATACAGCCATTGAATACCCGACGATAAATTTAAACAGCAAAATTGTCGTTTGGTAGATTTCCAATGTAAAATGTAATAATTTTTTCCTTCGATGTTTATTAAGGGGCTTTTACCCAGATGCCAGCGCCATCAATAAATAAATAAATATGTGTAGCCATTTCACACAGTGTCTTCTAGCCCCAAACTAAGCATATGTCGTACTATGGGAACGAGATAACTGATAGAATATTTAGATACTTATTTGCTTGTAAATACATAGAATACAATATAACATCCAAATATGACAAACACTTTTTTCATCACACAAATGATTGTCCCAATTGGGAGTCGAACGCACAACTTGTAGTTCAGAAAGCAGAGCTTACTACCAACTCAACTATCAAGCCAGTCAATATGGCCAACATGGTTGTAGTTAATGGTTAGTTTAACGAGCTTGTAAGTTGTGATGACATATGGAACTGGAACGTGGTCTCTTATTGTTGGTCTCATTAGTAAGCTCAATGTCGCGCAAAGAGCTACAAAGAGAGCTTTACTCGGTGTTTCCCTGCGAGACAAGATCCGGAATGAGGAAATCCGCAGAAGGACTAAAGTGACCGATATAGCCCTTAAAAGTAGCAAGACGAAATGGCAATGGGCAGGCTATATCGCTCGCAGAACTGACAACTGATAGGGAAGAAAGGTTCTCGAGTGGCAACCACAAACCGGAAGGCGATGGATGCAGGAGGCGAGCAGGCGCTCTCTAGGGGAGGCATATGTTCAGCAGTGAACGTTTACGGACTGTTGACGATAAAGTATTGAGAAATCTACAGGTTGCTACAAACAATATAGTGGCCACACTTCATGTTTGTTAAACTATATATTTATGATAGCAGATTAGACAAATATTTGCAAAGATTTGCGTAAAATGTTTTATTTTTAAATATTTTTGTGACGGTTATTACTGTGCGTGTATATGGCTCAAATATGGTTGAAATTTTGCCTTCAATGTTTAGTTATAAACTATTAATTTGTCGCTGTCTCACTCACACCTGATTATGTACATAGTGCTGTTAAAATCTTTTTATAATTTTATGTATAAAAACTAGAATTTTCAATATTATATTAAAATTATTAGAAACTGGCAAAAGCGCAATTATTAATATTTTATAGTTTCATCCCGACTCCAAAACAAAACAAACTATCCGAAATCTACCCTCACGAGCAGTAAAGGCATGGGCGTTATTTTTTTCGCTCAACCGTGGACAGCTCAGATAAATGTTGATTACGTGAAAACAATCGGGTATGTTTTTAAACGGAATTGGCGGTCTGCGGACCATGTGAGGGTTCCGTAGACCGGGGAAATTAAAAATAAATATGGAAATTTACGGCTGAAATTATGGAAAACCGAAAAATCGTCAGCTAAAAATTAAAAGATTTATACAATGTTTTTTAATCTAACTAAATATCCCTCTGCCTACGCTGCATCTTCCGGTTCGTGGTCGCCACTCGAGAACCTTTCTTCCCCATCGGTTGTCAGTTCTACGAGCGATGTGGCCAATCCATTGCCATTTCAACTTGCTAATTTTAAGGGCTATATCGGTTACTTTAGTTCATCTGTGGATTTCCTCGTTCCGGATCTTGGTGGACCGAAGACCTGGTGAAAACCGTAGGGAGCCGATGGATGCAGGAGGCGAGCAGCTACTCAAAGTGGCGCTCTCTGGGGAAGGCCTATGTTCAACAGTGGACGTCTACGGGTTGTTGATGACGATGATGATGAAATAACCGTGTTCAATTTATTATAGTCACTAGTAACTAAATAGCTATGTATTATTGTGTATCTTACAGTTTAGATTTATAATTGGATGATAATAAATGGCACCAAAATAACTATATTCAATTCTAATTCTAAATTTAAATGAAAATAAACAAGCATAGGTACCTCAATAACAAATACTGGTCAATAATCAAACAAGACTTTGTCAAACAAACTATTTCAAACTAGGCACATTAGGTAAACTCATCAATGTGGCAAACACTAAAATATTTAAATTCAATTAGTTGTTACAAACACACGTAGGAGTCGCTTGAAGCGGCAAATGGTACGCGTTATTCTCAACTAGCTGCGGGCCGCGGTTTTACGTGGCTTCTTGGTTCCGTACCATTATCTATAAAATATATCTATAAAAACAAGCAACAAGAAAATCACGTTTGTTGTATGGGAGTCCCCTTAAATAATAATTTTAATATGTTTATTAGTAATTGCTGTTATAGTGGCAACCGAAATTCATCATCTGTGAAGATTTCAACTGTCTAACTATCAGGGTTCATGAGATACAGCCTGGTGACAGAAACACAGACAGATAGAGAGACAGATAGAAAAACGAACAGCAGAGCCTTAGTAGTAGGGTTCCCTTTACCCTTTGTGCCTTACCCAAAAAATAGATTAGGTAACTTCATAATCTTTTTTGCTGCTTGTACTAATTGTTTTAAGATACACACAATAATTTATCAACAGTCAAAAGTCGGCTTCCCCAATAAATAAATAAATAAATATAAATATGTGTGGACATTTCACACAGCGCCATCTAGCCCCAAACTAAGCATAGCTTGTACTATGGGAACCAGATGACTGATACAAAACTTATATACTTTTTTGTTTGTAAATACATACATAGAATACTATATAACACCCAGATGCAGAACAAACATCTATGTTCATCACAAAAATGTTTGTCCCGGGTAGGACTCGAACACACAGCCCTCAGTTCAGAAGGCAGGGATACTACCAACTGAGCTATCGGGCCCGTCCATTAAACGTCCATTCAACGCCACTTTGCACGCTTATCATAGGAAGGGAAGGGTTATGCCATAACCATAGTCCGTGGGAATAGAAAGTATTTATTTAATATTATCTCATACTCTTACTTTTCAATCATTAAGATCCATAGAACATGTTTTATACTAGATGAAATAAACAGCAAGAAAGTCAAAGGCACAGATGTATTTCGAATTATCATTAAATCTTTTTAGTATAACCTAACCTAGAGATCTTACATTTTGCTAATGCCTTTTAGCATCTATTGGTATGAAATTATACAGACTGCAGCTATACAAAAGTAGTACAGAATTGCTATGCTAATTTTTTGTCTAGTTTCAATAAGATTGTGCTTATTTTCCTGAGCTGGTCCTTCATATCATCAACATCAATATTGACATTAGTTAGTTTCCTATTCAATTCTTCAATCTTGTCCTCAATTGTTTTTTCTTTAACCGGTTTATCCATTAGAGTCTGATGACACGGCCACCCATCAACGTTTTCTGAGGAATACTCTACCGTTGCTACTTTCACTACTCTGTTGAAAGATTCTGACATATTTGACGATTTTATTTCTGAAAGGAACTCGCATGAAAGGGGGTTGCCGCTGATATTTAATGAAACTATTCTAGTTTTAAGTAAATATTGAATGTCTAAATGTGTTAATTTGTTGTCACCCAAAGCTAGATTTAAAGTTTCTGGCAATAACTTAACATTGAGAGACTGAAGCAAATTTTTTGAAATTCCTAAATAATTGAATCCTTCAGGCCCCTTGAAAGCTCCAAATTGGATAGTTTGTAAAAGATTTGCATCCAAACTTAAGACCATGAGGCGCGGCAAATACTGGAAAGAACCTGGCTGTATTTGAGATATCTTGTTTCGACTTAAATCTAGAACCATCAGGGCAGTCATATTTTTAAACGTGCCATTATTAATGTAAGTAATTTCATTCCTAGCGACGTTTAAGGAAAATAAATTTGGTAGATTATAAACAATAACATTGTTCAAGTCAGTAATGCCACAGGAATGAGCGACCAACATCTGAACTGCAGCAGTTGAGTTTTCAAATGTTATTCCAGTCTTGACATTTTCTAACGATAGTTTAGATAATTTGTGAAGATTTTGAAAGGCATTATTGGCAATATGCATTTCTGGGTTTGAAGACAAATTCAAAGAGGTTATTGAATTCAAATATTCAAATGAATTTGCACCAACATTTGTGATATTATTGATTGCCAAGTTCAATACATTCAGTGAACTGAATCTTAACATGTTGCTCTCAATTATTCTTATCCTATTTTCATTCAAATATAGTTGTTTGATATTGGAAAGCGTTGTTGTGTTAACATCAAAAACTTGAAGACGATTACTTGTGAGATTTAGAAATTCTAATGAGTTTGATCCTAAAAAGGCATTATATTCTATAACTTCCAAATTACCATACGCAGAACTAACGCTTTTAAGAAGTGTCAATCCCGGGAAGGATTCATTTTGGAAGATTCTAGTTCTGGACTGAGACATTTCTATTGTTTCCAAAGAGGATAATCCTTGAAATGCTTTGTATTCTAAAACATCAATCATATTACTCCTTAAAACTAACGTTTTGATTTTATTCAAGGTGGATAATGCTTTTATATCTTTTAAAGGATTGAATGATAAATAAAGTTCTTCTAAAGACACCAAATTAACAAATGCATTTTTGTTAAGCTTTTCTATTTTATTGTCATTTGCAAACAGTTTTTTAAGAGTCGAAAGACTACCACTGTTAAAATTAAGTTCTGTAAGCTTATTATGTGACAAATCCAGTACGTTCAAGGATGTCAAAGAATTGAAGGCCAGTGGCGATATTGATTCTACTGCATTTGAACTAAGGTCTAGATTTTTTAAATCAGACATCCCTGAAAATGCCTCGTCTTTTAAAGTGAGAATGCTACCACCACTGAAATTAAGTGTAAGGTCGTGGATACCTTTATATGTGCCTTCTTCGATGACTGTTAAATACTTTGTTTCCAATTGAAGATAAGTCAAACGATTTTTTTCAAAGCTGTACCCCTCTATGGATTGAAGCGGGTTATCGCTTAGAGATAGTGAATGTAAGTTTACGTTATTGACGAACAGTTGTTTAGTTATTGCTATGATCTTATTATCGGTCAAGTCCAAAACTTGAAGGTTTTTTAGACTACTGAAAGCAGCGTTATCAATGACACTTATATTGTTGTAAGAAATATTCAGTTTTTCCAAATTTACTAAAGTTTTGAAGTTAACACTGTTGATAATTGCTAAACTATTGTTAGACATGGACAGTTCTAGTAAATTACTAAGTGATTTAAAAATATCTCCAACTTCATAGATATTATTGTGAGATAGGTTTAATGTTTCTAATAGTTCTAATTCTTCAAAAGCATGAACTCCAATGTTGCTGATCTTGTTGTGCGTGATGTTCAGGTGACGTAACGCACTAAAATGTTTCGAAAAATAATTCGGTATAACTTCGATAAAATTGTAACTAATGTCTACAGTTTGCACGTTGATTTTTCCGATTCTTTCATCGGTTTCTATAACATTTATTGCATTTTTGGCCAAATATATTTTATTTAAAAGGGACATTGACACAAAATCTTTAAAGTTAATACTGGTAAGTTCACTCTTGATAGTCAGTTCCTTCACCATATTTAATTGTAATACTTCTTCTGGAACGGTAGTTAAGGATCCGCCTTCTAGAAATAGTCCTAACACCATGACGTCTTTGTAATTTCCCAGGTTCTGAGCAAAGAGATTTTCTGTTCGAGGATCTCTAATAGTGATTGTTAAGTTATACTTATAATATATCATTCCGCTCTCTGAATTGTGCTCTTTACATGGCCCTATGCGAATATCAAAGTAAGTAATACAATTCGTTTGGTAGTTGGCCGTAGGATCGCAGTATCTGTACTTTCCTGGCCATTTGTCAGCCTCCCAATCGCATCTCGCCGCATAGGTCGTAGCTAAAACAGCAACAAACACGAGACCTGGAATGAATTGTGAACAAATTATTAACTGTGAGATATCTATTCTAACAAAAAAACTCTACAAAGGTCGTCAGTTAAGTGTAGAGTGTTATCTCAGCGCACAACTTGGCCGTCATGATTACTACCAAAATCTGTTCTGGCACTCAACTATCCAAGTAATGACCGCAGTAAAAGTTTTTAAACCTTCTATTTGTTTACGATTCAAAGGTTATGTGATCATGCTCAACATGATGTGTAGCTATAGTATAATCAGGATGGTGAACAAATGTTACAATAGGTACTTACATGTTCTCCACAAAAAAGTGAACATCTCAACAGTAATTTATATAATATTTTCTATATTGTACGCTTGTTAAATAATAAACAGATTTGATTGAAAGCACCAGTCGACAGCCGCGACTCGATAATGGCCACTCGGTCGAGAACGTTATTTATATAGGTACCCAATGCGATGTTTATACAAAATTATCTAATACTGTTTTTGTTTAGTTATTTTGTAATTACTTTTTTATGATAAACCCGTCTTTTCAGGGTACGGATTCTATTTTTGTAAATTTAAATTACATTGCAATAAAATTCTAACCAAGTTGAAAACGTACATAGAAAAAGCAATATTAAATTACTTATTATCATCGTAAAATGGACATAGATACATTTGACAACATCTGCCCTGATGGTAAGTGACGATGTTCCATGTTGAGGTCTAAGGTAGAGCACGTTTGCCCATGAGATGCTTATTCACTCTAGTATCAGATCTCAAAATGAAACTACTGGATAGAGCTATCCATTACGTTTTCTGTTATGTATTTTTTTGATTTCTGAACAGGTTCTGGTGTTTTATGCATTTAAAGTGGTTCATTTGAAAACAAGTTGTAGATTTTACAAAATGTCCACAGATTACCACAAACTCTTTTCAAACAGCCTGTACTAGTGAATGTAAAGGAACCTAAAGACGTAAAACTAATAAACCCACTAATGAAGCCGGGATAGCTAGTCAGAAATGAAATTAATTGAACTTATGAATTATAAACACGGCGAGGTATTTGACCCCACCTCAGACGACTAAGGTCAGATTCTATAGATACGTACAACCGAGAAATACAACTGGATATGGCATGCGGTGGCTTGTTTGTATGAGAACTGTTGTCGGCCGATACTCGCACAAACACACATTATTAGCTCGAACATATCGCAATACTGACTATCCTGACCATCGCCTCCTCATAAAACACCGTTTGGACATTTATTATAGGGTATGATAAATGTTCAAACGGTGTTTCATAAAGAGTGTGAGTAAGAGTGTGGCTTACACTTTAAAAATCATTCCCATGTGGTTATCCACCGGGTGTTTGCCATAATCACCGCACTTATATTAATTCTTTTATCACTAATGAATTACGAGAACTATCATAAATTTCAATTATTTTCTCCAAGTATGAAAATAGTGTTGAGTTTCGGACTTTGACGTGTCTGCACTTTCGGGGGAATATCAAGGAAGTGCAAACACGCGGTTGGAGGGTAGTAAAGTTAAAGGAGGTAGTAAGTACTGAGTGATTAATAGCTAATTATCGCATTTATGGTATGAATAATAAGAGTAATGATAGTTGTAACGTTTAGCGAAAAAGTGTGAATATTGCAATGGCAGAAAAAAAATGCTTGAAATGTTGACTGATGTATACATTTTTGGCATGCGCCGAAATATACTACAGGTGATAAAATAAAAATCAAGAATGCTCAAAAAGACAGATTTTATTTGAATGATCATCATCTATATGGTACATAACAAACACTCTAGCCTGAAAATCTTATTACCTTAGTCTTTTCTATCACTGTTTAATATTTTACTACTAGTATGGAATTGTACAGTTGGTAGCTGTACAGCTAGCCAGTAAAGAATCATTGTGCTAATTTACTTTGTAGGTTCAATAAGATTTCGGTTAATTTCCTGAGCTGGTCCTTAATATCATTTACATCATTATTGATATTAATTACTTTTTCATTTAATTCCTCAATCTTGACCGCGAACGTTTTTTCTTTAACTGGTTTGTCCGTGGGCGTCAAACGACACGGTCTCCCATCAACATTTTCTGAGTGATACTCAACCGGCATTGGTTTTACTATTTTGTTGAAAGTTTTAGACAAATTTGACGTTTTTATTTCTGCAAGGAATTCGCATGAAAGGGGATTACCACCTATACTTAACGATGTTAATCTAGTTTTAAATAAACGTTGAATATTTATATCAGTTAACTGGTTTTGATCTAAAACGAGAGTCTGAGGTTCTGGCAATAGCCTAACATCGAGTGACTGTAGCACGTTTTTGGATACTCCTAAATAACTGAGTTGGTTAAGCCCCTCGAAGACTCCAAATTGAATTTCCTGTAAACGGTTCATATCCAGGTATAAGAACAGGAGGCGCGGCATATACTGAAATGAACCTGGCTGTATATGAGATATCTTGTTTCGACTTAAATCAAGAACTGCTAAATGACGCATATTTTTGAACGTGGCATTATTAATGTAAGTAATTTCATTGATAGCAACATTTAAATAACGCAATTTTCGAAGATTGGAAATGAAAACATCGTTTAAGTCAGTAATACCACATGAATGTAGGATTAAATTCTTAACCGAAGTGGTAGAATTTTTAAATGATATTCTCGTTTTAATATTTTGCAACCCTAATACAGTTAATTCGTTTAGATTTAGAAAAACATTGTCAGGAATAATCAATTCTGGATTCGAAGACAAATTTAAATAGGCTATTGAATTCAAGTATTTAAATGAATCTGAATCAATACCGTTTGAAATATCATTGAATGCCAAGTTCAAATCTATCAGTGAACTGAATCTAAACATCTTGCTATTAATTACTTTTATTTTATTTTTATACAAAAAAAGTTGTTTAATATTGGAAAGGGTTGTTGTGTTAACATCAAAAACTTTAAGACGGTTATGCGTAAGATTAAGATTTTCAATTGAATTTGATCCTAAAAACGCATTGTATTCTATGACTTCTAAATTACCAAACGCAGAATTAACCCTTTTAAGATGTTTCAATCCCGGGAAGGATTCATTTTTAAATATTGTAGTTCTGGAATGAGAAATATCTATTTTCTGCAAAGAAGATAACCCTTGGAATGAGTTGTATTCTAAAACATCAATCATATTACCCATTAAACTTAATATTTTAATTTTATTTAAGGTCGATAATGCATTTATTTCTTTTAAAGGATTGAATGATAAGTTAAGTTCTTCTAAAGACACTAAATTGACAGATACATTTACGTTAACTTTTTCTATTTGGTTGTCATTAGCAAATAGTTTTTTAAGGTTCGAAAGACTATGACCGTTAAAGTTAAGTTCTCTAAGCTTATTATGTGACAAATCCAGTACGTTCAAGGATGTCAAAGAGTTGAAGGCCAGTGGCGATATTAATTCTACTGTATTTGAACTAAGGTCAAGATTCTTTAATTCAGACATGCCTGAAAAGGCGTCATCTTTTAAATTGACAATGCTACCACCACTAAAATTCAGTGTGACGTCATGTATACCTTTATATGTGCCTTCTTGAATGACTGTTAAATATTTTGTTTCCAATTGAAGATTAGTCAAACGATTATTTTCAAAGCTATAACTGTCGATATATTGTAGTGGGTTACCCTTTAGAGATAGTGACTCTAAGTTTGTGTTATTGATAAAAAGCTGTTTAGTTATTCCTTTAACCATATTATTTGTCAATTCCAAAACTTGAAGGTTTTTTAGACTACTGAATGTATCGTTATCAACGACACTTATATTGTTATTAGAAATTTTAAGCTTTTCTAAATTTACTAAAGTTTTGAAGTTAATATTGTGGATGTTTACTAAACTATTGTTAGACATGGACAGTTCTAGTAAATTACTAAGTGATTTAAAAATATCTCCGATTTCATAGATATTATTATTAGATAGGTTTAATGTTTCTAATTGATCTAATCCTTCAAAAGCATGAACTTCAATGTTGCTGATCTTGTTGTGCGTGATGTTCAGGTGACGTAACATACTAAAATGTTTTGAGAAATAATTCGGAATAACTTCGATAAAATTGTAACTAATGTCTACAGTTAGCACGTTGCTTTTTCCAATTCTTTCATCCGTTTCTATAACACTGATTTCATTGTCGGACAAATATATTTTATTTAAAAGGGACATTGACACAAAATCTTTAAAGTTAATACTGGTAAGTTCACTCCTTACCGTCAGTTCCTTCACCATATTTAATTGTAAAACTTCTTCTGGTATCGTAGTTAAGTATCCATCTTCTAGAAATAGTCCTAACACGGTGAGGTCTTTGTAATTTCCCAGGTTCTGAGCAAAGAGATTTTCTGTATGAGGATATCTGATAGTGATTGTTAAGTTATACTTATAATATATCATTCCGCTCTGTGAATTGCGTTCTGCACATGGGCCTATGCGAATATCAAAGTATTCGGTACAACTTGTTCGTAAGTTTGCCGTAGGATTGCAGTATTGGTGTAGTCCTGGCCACTCGTCATATTCCCATTCGCATCTCGCCGCGTAGGTTCCAGCTAAAACAGCTGCCAATACTAGACCTGGAATCAATTATTGTGAACTAATTATTTCTTGTGGAATTTCTATTCGGTGTAAATATTGAGAATAAGACTAATTCTTGCTTATTATTTGATAGTCCAGATACAAAATTTAAAACACAACACAATATAATATCACAATGTAATATTAATACAGTACTTATGGACAAAAAAAAATTGCAACTACTGACCGACTGGGACTACCAGCGTACGACATTCACAGTAAGTCAAGTTTCATTGACTCTCATTTTGTAGATATACACTCCTTTTTTAGTTTGATCTACTTTAAGGTTCACTGTCGACATTAATAAAATCGTTAATCATAATGAAATACTACATAAATGATGGACAAAAACACATATTAGTAGTACTAGAGAGTGTGACGATGTCATCCTCCTTCATCATCATTTCGGCTTTTCACCTGCTTTCTTAATTTTCGCACCAAATATTGGCCACTCATAATCTAGATTTAAATTTTAAATTAGAACATTAGTCGCATTCTTTTCATTTTCCATACATTTTAGTCATTCTTCGTTCAACCGCCGAGGCGGACAGTCCTCGGTCGTGCTTTAACAAATTTTTGTAAGTTATCTGTTATTAACAGCTTAAAATGTTGTTTCTACCTTCAGTTATATCTACATATCGTTCCGTAACGTCCCAGTTTGAACAAGTTCGGTTATTTTACCTTTCAGGCTGTTTAAAGTTCTAAATTGCTGTTACATTTGAAAATAAACCTAGTTCACCGAGATCTACAGTTTCATTCCAATAGCTGGATTTCCCACTAGTACCTACGTGTGTGAGTGTCCTCCCCTTCTGAACTACCGGGAAGAAGCTTTGGGGGGATCTCAGGGACAAGAGTAGCTGATTAATGCTTGTTGTATCTGACTGGGTCAATGAATTATGAACCGCTGTGAACAACATTGTGGAATGCAAACAAACAATTGAAATACTTTACGAAAGTTCTCAGTTAAAGTGGTATCACACTTGCACAGCTTGGTTACTAGCGTCATGATTACTGCTAGAATCTTTGCTGGCCCCATTCTATTCAAGTATTGGAAGCAGTGAAAGTTTTTAACCTTCCATTTGTATACAATCCCAAAGGTTATTGTGATCTTTCTCAACTTGATGTTCAGCTATTGTATAATCAGGATGATGAACAAATGTTATGATAGGTACTTACATGTTCTCCACAAAATAGTGAACATCTCAACAGTATTTTATATATTATTATATTTTATATTGTACGATTGATAAATAATAAACTGATTTGACATAAAACACCAAGTCGACGGCTGCGACTCGATAATGGCCATATGATCGAAAACGTTATTTATACTATAGGTACCTAATGTGATGTTTATACAAAATTATCTAATTCTGTATTCGTTTAGATATTTTGTAATTACTTTTTATGATAAACAAAAAGTATCGTGACTCAGCTTAACAAGGAAGGTACGGGTTCTGTATTTGTAAATTTAAATAACCTTATAATAAAACTCTGACCAAGGTGAAGTACTGTAGATGGAAAAAGCTGTTTTAAAGTAGTATCAGGATTCAAAATAAAAGTACTGGATAGTTTCTCATTCCGTTTCCTGTAATGTAATTTTTAGATTTCTGAACAGGTTCTGGTGTTTTTTCATTAAAATTGAATCATTCTAATATGAGCTTCAGATATTTATAGAATCAATGTTTACGGATGACCACAAACTATTTTCAAACAGTCTGTACTAGTGAATGGAAAGGAATTTAAAGGCGTAAAACTAATAAACCTACCAATAAAGCCGGGTGGGATAGCTAGTCAGAAATTGAATTTATTGAACTAATAAATTATAAACACGGCGAGGTATTTGACCCCATCGCAGATGACTAAGGTCAGATTCCATAGATACAACCGAGAAATACAACTGGATATGGTATGCGGTGGCCTGTTTGTATGAGAACTGTTGTCGCCCGATACTCGCGAAAACACACATCTAAAGATAACGCTTCTGAGCACAGGTCTCCCCCATAGAACACCATTTCGGACACGTTTTCATAGGGGGTTATATATAGTTACTATACTCTGTAGGTTTACCATAATCACCACGCTTAGCAGGCGGCTTGGTGATAGCAGAAGATTTTAATGTACCAAGGATTCTCCTACCTCATTTCCTGGATGTTCCTTTTGCCGACTCTTATATACGGCACCTATAGAATGAAATGCAGTGGTTTTATTTTCCTACCCCTCGAATCCCCTTTATGATAGGTGTCCAAAATGTCGTTTTATGGGGGAGGCTTTTGTTCATCAGTGGACGTGTTCTAGTTATGACGTGTTTGTGTGTCACGCATAGAATCGCAGACAAGTATGCCGCATAGCCAATTGGTCATGCCATCCATCCATATGCTCAATCGACCGATTGAGGATATGGATAGATCGACGCGTGGTACATATTCATAGCATCTCTACAGCCTATCTATTTATAAATGCTCTGTGGTCACTGCCATTACCAAACTGACCATGCGGGTTTGATGTCTGTCGTTATTTTTTCTAATTAGCATACTCGCGAAACATGTTTTAATGGAATACGTTATTTTGACTTTATTTTGATGACTACATTACGACAATACCTTTACATATAATATTCGTTTAAATGTACATTATTAGTTTTAAGGTTATCAAGGTTTTCATAAACTTTTTCATGGTTGTTATCAACGTGTCATTCCGCTGCTCTTGATACTGATTTCATTTCAATAATGATGGTGTTACGTAATCTAACAATCGCAACTGATTGATTGCTTGCTACCTGAATCGTTCCGGCTAATTATTATACCTTAACATGCACCTTTCCAGCACCTCTTACGCCCTTCCACCATTCCTCACTTCATGTATCCTTTTTCTAGTTACTCTCCTCCTAGTTAGTTAGTCTTTTGCCATCCTTCTTCCTAACCGCATCTTTCGCCTGCCACCTTATTTCATTCTGATGTCTTTTCTCCCTTTTATTTGCAAACGTAAAATACAACAAACAACAAATTTATTTATTTATTTAATAATTAATAATTTATTTAAATAATAATTTGTGTGGACAATTAAAAATAATCATTTATTATTTACTAAAACAGTTATTGCCAAGGGCATGTAAGCATGATACCTGTAGGGTTAGCATACGTGAAGAAGATCCTAAATACAATAAAATAACACGCGCATAAGTAACATAGAGACGCAAGAGATAAAATAAATATACAGTTAGTAAACGTAATGTTTTAATGAATCATAAAAAGTATTCGTATTTGTATAATAAGTAATTATTATAATATGCACACACGAAAATGTTTAGTAGGTATACCTAATCGAGAAAGACCACTCCAGTAGAGACATCTTCGCATAATGAATCAACACAAATCAAAATGAATAACTAAAGACTTCTTATGACTAGTTATTGCGGAGCGTCCCAAAAATTTTAATTTTGCAACTACAACATTATGAATGTGATGAAAAATTATAATAGGGCTGTTACTAACAATAATAAAGAGTCACACAAAATCATAAGAATGTTTAGTATTTCTTAGCTTTTCGCGATATGAACACATAGTTATTCGTTTCACACAGGACTTAATCGCGCTAAAAACATTATTTATTTACCTCGACTTTTCGGCCAAGTTTCATTGGCCGTGATCACGAGAAGACTGGATAATGCGGGTATCCGTGCCAATACTGCCAATAGAGCGAGCAGTTTATGCAAAACTACCCACACATCAACTTCGATGGTGTAAACATACGGTTAATTGTCACGGCACACAATACTAACAGTATCAGACTTGTCCGAACGAACAAACACACAATACAACAACAAACAACAAACAACATTACATCACAACAACATTACAACATTTGCTTGAGTCGGGTCCTAACCATTGGATTGAACTCCATGACCCTAAAATCCTCTCCACAGAACGGCACTACTACTCAAGGATTGTGCGTGAAGCGGTGGAGATTAAGAAGCATAAAAATTTTAACCGGGAGGATGGTTTTAGGTTAGCTTCGTCGTGGAACCCAGTGTTAGGCAAGTGTTTGCATCGCAGCTTACGTTTGGACAAGTCTGATACTGTTAGTGTTGTGTGCCGTGACAATTAACCGTATGTTTACACCATCGAAGTTGAAGTGTGGGTAGTTTTGCATAAACTGCTCGCTCTATTGGCACGGATACCCGCATTCTCCAGTCTTCTCGTGACCACGGCCAATGAAACTTGGCCGAAACGTCGAGGTAAATAAAGAATTTTTTTAGCGCGATTAAGTCCTGTGTGAAACGAATAACTATAAAAATGTTTAATTGACATTCTTTTGTAGCAAGATGGTTTTAATTTCTCTTAGCTGGTCTTTAATATTTTCAACGTCAGTATTGATGTTGGTTAGTTTTTTATTTAAATCTTCATAGTTCTCTTTGATAGATTCGTCAGATTTGTCGAGGTTATCTGTAGGACGACACGGCCACCCATCAACGTTTTCTGAATAATAATCTAACGAGGTTACATTTACAATTTTACTGAAAGTTTCTGAAAAATTTGATGTTTTTATTTCTGTAAGGAACTGGCATGAAAGAGGATTACCATGTATTTTTAATGTTAATATTCCAGTTTTAAATAAATATTGAAGGTCTATATGAGTTAAATGGTTATCATCCAAATTTAAGATTTTAGTGGGCGGTATTGACTTAACATTAAATGAATGAAGCGCGTTTTTCGAAATTCCTAAATAATTTAATACTGTAGGCCCCTTAAAGGCTCCATATGGAATCGTTTGTAGCCGGTTACTTTCCATACTTAAGGCTAAGATATTAGTCGTTTGCAAAAAAGTACCAGGTTGTATTTGTGATATCTTGTTTCGACTTAAATCAACAACCTTCAGAGACGGCATATTTTTAAATGTCCCATTATTTAAATATGTAATTTCATTGTCAGCGACTAAAAAATAAACAATTTTCTTTAAATTGAAAATAAAAACGTTGTTCAAGTCAGTAATACTACAGGATTGAGCGACCAAAAGCTCAGCTGAAGCAGTAGAGTTTTCAAATGATATTTTTGTTTTAATATTTCCCAACCATAACGTACTTAACTGGTTTAGATTTTGAAAAGCGTCATTAGCTATTAGCATTTGTGGATTTGAAGTCAGATTTAAATTAACTATTGAATTCAAATGCTTAAATAAATATACATCGTTATTGTTTGTAATGTTATTGTTTGCCAAGTTTAATACATACAATAAACTAAATCTTAACATATTGCTATCAATTATTCTTATTCTATTTTCATTTAAATAAAGTTGTTTGATGTTGGAAAGCGTCGTTGTGTTTACATCGAAAATTTGAAGACGATTACTTGTGAGATTTAAAAATTCTATTGAGTTTGATCCCAAAAAGGTATTGTATTCTATAACTTCCAAATTACCATACGCAGAAGTAATAGTTTTAAGAAGTGACAATCCTGGGAAGGATTCATTTTGAAAGATTGTAGTTCTAGAATGAGACATTTCTATTGTCTGCAACGAGGATAACTCTTCAAATGATCTGTATTTTAAAACATCAACTAAAGTGCAGCCATTTAAAGTTAATATTGTGATATTTTTCAGCGATGAAAATGGTTCTATTTCTGTGATAGAATTGAATGACAAGTCAAGTTCTTCTAAAGAAATCAAATTATCAAATACATTTTTATAAATCTTTTCTATTTGGTTGTCGTTTGCAAACAGTTTTTTAAGATTTGCTAGACTATGACTGTTAAAGTTAAGTTCTCTAAGCTTATTATGTGACAAATCCAGTTTGTTTAGTGATGTTAAAGATTTGAAAGCCAGTGGCGATATAGATTCTACTGCATTTGAACTCAGGTCAAGATTCTTCAATTCTGACATGCCTAAAAAGGCCTCATCTTTTATTTTGACAATACGACCACCACTGAAATCCAGTGAAACGACATCGACACCTTTAAATGTGCCTTCATCGATGACTGTTAAATATTTCGTTTCCAGTTGAAGATTATTCAAGAGATTATTTTCAAAGCTATAACTTTCAATAGATTGAAGCGGATTACCGCTTAGAGATAGTGACTGTAAGTTTATGTTGTTGATCAACAGTTGTTTAGTTATAGCTATGATCTTATTATCGGTCAAGTCCAAAACTTGAAGTTTTTTCAAACTACTGAAAGCATCATTATCAATAACAGTTATATTGTTCGAAGAAATATTCAGTTTTTCCAAATTTACTAAAGTTTTGAAGTTAACACTGTTGATGTTTGCTAAATTATTGTCAGAAATGGACAGTTCTCGTAAATTACTAAGTGACTTTAAAACATTTTCGAGTTCATAGATGTTATTGTGAGATAGGTTTAATGTTTCTAAATGAATCAACCCTTCAAATGCATGTTCAGCAATAGTACTAATCTTGTTATGTGTGATGTTCAGGTGACGTAACATACTAAAATGTTTCAAAAAATAATTCGGAATATCTTCGATAAGGTTGTAACTAATGTCTATAGTTTGCACGTTGCTTTTTCCAGTTCTTTCATCAGTTTCTATAACACTGATTGAATTATTGGCCAAATATATTTTATTCAAAAGCGACATTGACACAAAATCATTAAAATTAATATTGGTAAGTTTACTATTCACCGTCAGTTCCTTCACCGTATTTAATTGTAATACTTCTTCAGGTACGGTTGTCAAGGATCCACCTTCTAGAAATAGTTCTAGAACAGTGATGTTTTTGTAATTTCCGAGATTCACATAAAAAAGTTTCTCTGCTCGTGGATCTACGACAGTGAGCGCTAAGTTATAGTTATAATAATCCTTGTCATCGTGTGCACCGAATTCGGCACATGGCCCTACACGGAACTTAACGTAGTTTTCACAAGTTGCTTGGTACGTTATCGCTCGATCGCAGTAGTTGTATATCCCTGGCCACTCGTTGTTCACCCACTGACATGGCTTCGCGGAGATCGCAGCTATGGCAGCAAGCAACAATACACCTGGAATCAAATGTGGAGGAATAGTTTCTCACAAGATTTTGGTATAATGTGTGCCAAGAAACGCATACTGTAAACTCTTCCCCTCTCCCACTTATGTGTTTAAGTGCAGAGGGTGTGAGACAGCAGTAGAAAATATGTTTGCTCTATTTAGTTCTTTCTTTATTGAATCGCATCTGACGCAAACTATAAACTCTTATTTTCCCTCTCCCACTAATGTGTTTAAGTGCAGAGGGTGTGTGACAGCATTAGAAATGTTTGCTCTATTTAGCTCTTTTATTCATTGAATCGCGTTATAAATGGTTCACATGGACTTCCAATAAAATGACACTCCCTGACCAGACTGATACTGATGCACTACGTCACAGCGAAGACTTTCACCTAACCTCGACTAATAGAATAAGCTTTACCTATTGATTACTTTGGATGCGTTTTTTGGTCCGTAGTAAAGGTGACCAATGTTTAAAACTCTAACTACTACTATTTATTTACTCTTACTGTCTGTCTCTCTTTTTGAACACGCATCACGTTGAAACTACTGAACGGATTTCTCCGAAAATTGGTACGGTATCTTTTCATAAAAATATTTATGATACTTTGTTTTCTAAAACGGCCAAGTGCGGGTCGTATGAAGCAGTAAGGATGTAATATAATATATTATGCAATTTTTTTTCTGCACATTATTTTTTATTTATACTCATCCTGCCGAAGGGAGAGTAAAGGAAAAGAGAAAAAGATAGAGGAAAAGGATAAATAGATGGGACAGCAATAAAAAGAAGGCAGGTGAAGCCGGAGAAAGGCAGGCTTCACATGCCTCCCTTCCATTGCCATCCTATCTATTCATTTGTTTTCCCGCATCTTTTTCCCTTTCACTTTTATGCAGGGTTAGGTTAGGTTATCCACACATATTTATTTATTTATAATGATAATGACTTAAATATACTTAATCCGTGCGCTACCAGGGTGGGCCAACTAGTTTAAAATATAGGTAAATGACAGACTGGATAAAAAACAATCGACTCTAATAATTTATTATTATAGGCATCAGGAGCTTATCGTGGACACATAGAACAAGAAATGGAAATGCTCAAAAAGCTTAATCTTAAAAAAATATGTTATTATGACTAGACACAACACAACATTGGACATACTTTATCTACATTAAAAAAAAAAGTCCACGTCCACGTTATAAAATAATAATAGAAAAAAAAATTATATGTATTTTTAGGGTTCCGTGCCCAAAGGGTAAAGAGTCCGAATCGCACTTGGCGGCTAAATTTAGTTTCAGCGGTTGCTATGTAACTAGTCAATCACTCAGTAAAAAGCTTTGATATATTTATCATAAATGTTAATAATAATCACAGATGATAAAACTTACATTTTATCCATAGACCAAACATAGCAACAGTCTTTTTACATTTGATAAAAATAGATAACGACAATCGTTTGTATCAAGTCGACGGCGGCGACCCGACAAGATGGCCCGTCAAGTTGGCAACAGTCACTTATATACCCAACGCTGTTTTTGTGAAATGATCTAATACTGTTTACATTTAGATAATTTTAATTGCTCTTGTATAAGCTACATAGTTCTGCGGATAGTACCTAAACCTCGCGGGTACAATTTGTGACGATGTCATCCTCCTTCATCATCATTTCAGCTATTCACCTGCTTTCTTAGTTTTCACTTGAAATATTGGGCCTCACATAATCTAGATTTAAATTCTAAATTAGAACACTAGTCGCATTCTTTTCATTTTCCATACATTTTGGTCATTCTTCAACCGCCGAGGCAGAAAATCCTCGTTTGTGCTTAACCAATTTTTATAAGATATCTGTTACTAACAGTTTAAAGTGCTATTTGTACCTCAAGTTATATTGTTACTACTAGTTGTTCCGTAAAAGTTCATTTGGGAACAAGTTGTGATCTTATTTTCAGCATTTTGGACTATAACCATCATAAATTATTGTTATACGCTACAATAAACCCAGTTCACCGAGATCTACAGTTTCATTTCAATAGTTCCGGATATCCCACTAGTACCTACGTGTTCCCGTGAGTGTCCTTCCCTTTCTGAGCTACCGGGAAGAAGCTTTGGGGGGACCTCCGGGACAAATTCATTGCAACTATTTGGTTGAAAGACTTGAAAGTTACGTTTGTATGAAAAACCTACATTTTGAGACGTATCATTTTGAAATGTTACACATACAAACATGTATAAACATAAAAGTAACGTTATTTATTCGTTTTTCGAGTTTCATCATTTAAGGGGGTTGAAAAAATTAAGTTTGTATGAATATTTTAAAATAAATTACAATAATTTTGGAATTGAAATTTGGATTGTGTGCGGCCGTGTCGCTTAACCTCAGGTGAACGACTGACTCGTCAAGTCATTCAATCACATAAACAAAACATACAAAAATATTAAGTAAATGTTTTTTCTTTCTTTCTAATTACAAACAAAAAAGTACGTTATCAGGTTCCCATAGTACAAGCTATGTACAGTTTAGGGCTAGATGGCGCTGTGTGAAATGTCCACACATATTTATTATTATTATTATAAAGTCATACGTAATTACCAAGGACAAAGCAGGATGGAACAAAAGACACATTAGGTGTCCCGTTTCCTCTCGTATCAAAACGGTTCTTTCTTCCCTTCGATAGGATGTCAATACATATTGTAATCAAACTGTAAGTTACAGTTCAATTCAATGTACAGATTTAGTCCAGTTACAGTCTGTAACTGGGCTAAATCTGTACATTGAATATTTTTCGGAAATTTTGAGTGCAGTATGCTTCTTAATCGATATATAAATAGAAACATTTTTTTTGAATTTTTAGTCTGTCTGTCTGTCTGTCCCTTTGAACACGCATCACGCTGCAACCACTGAACGGATTTTGCTGAAATTTCGTGTAGCAATAGCTGATGATGCAGAATAACATTTAGGATACTTTTTGTTTTCTAAAACAGCCAAGTGCGGGTTGCCCAAGCAATAAGGATGTAATTTTTATTATAGATTTTGTTCGCATATTATTGTTATATTTGGATATCAATTTTAATTAAAAAAAAAAAACAAAAAAAAAATATACGCACCCTGTCGAAGAGAAAAATAGAAGAGAAATGACGGCGAAGGCGTAGCCTCCCTTTATTGCCGTCCCATCCATTCATCCATTTCCCTTATTTTTTTACCTTTCTCTTAAACTAGGACTTAAATTTAATTAACTCGTGCGAAGCCGGGGCGGGTCAGCTAGTGTATAAATCTACTAGAAGAATACTTATTCACTCGTGACTTGAAGAGCTCTAGATTGTACTTAACGGGAAATAAAAACGCTGGTAAAGTGTTCCATTCCTTTGCTGCTCGGATTGTAAATGTTGAGTCGAACCAATTTGTACGAATCTAAGGAATATTTATTTATTTATTTATTTATTTATTTATTTATTTATTTGTTTATTTATTTATTTATTTATTTATTTATCATCATAATAATCAGAACGGTTAACAAACAACCACTTATACTAATTATTTAAAAAAATCATTATTTTACAATTCAAATATTTCAATATTGTAACGAATAATCGCATTAAGGAAATTAAAAAGAAACTAAATAAATAATAACAACAAGTATTTAAGTATAAAAATAGTCAAATTGTGGATAAAGGTCTTAAAAGTATATAGGTTAAGGCAAAAAGAGTTGTCAATTTCTTACAAAAAATTCATTACTCATTAAAATGTCAAATTAAATTACTTATAATGAAAAAATAATTATAACCTAACACCACTACAACGCTTTCATACGTTCAAGATAAAGGATGACGTGGTAGCTGTACATCTTTGGTCACGCCCTTTGCACTTATGTCTGAAGTACATCACGAAATGCCTCTGACTGGCCTGTAGGCGAAATATTTTATATTTCACCACTGAAGAAAACAGCAGCCTGATTCCGAAAACATCGAAAACATATCGATTCAAATCTACGGAGACGGGAGGTCTCTGTCATTCGGAATATACAAGGTGACCTTGAATTTGTATGTTATCCCGAAAAGTGTTTCTTCTACAACTTTAGTAAAATTAATAGTATTTCATTGAAGAAATGCCATTTAAAGCTTACTTTTGAAAATAGCCTTAGCGCAGCTGGGTGGTTGACCTTTGTCCTTGAGATTGAGTTTAACGACCTTTGTTTAAAAATGAATTTATAGTATCTTTTTATTTCACGTAGTGATCGCACGTGCAATATTGCAAGTGGATTTATTTTTTACCATGGAGGTTTGGAAACACCCAGTTTCAAGTAAAGCTCTCACAATTTGTAGGATATTATGGTCCCAGTACCCCATTTCGGGATACCATACCAATTCAAGGTCACCTTGTAGATCAAATAGACAGGGAGCGTAAATTTCGAATCGAAACATTTTAGATGGGTTGAGAATAAGAGTGCAGGTGTAGAAGTTTTATACCAGTCATAATAGATAAATTCGTCCACAACCTGAAGACGTCCCTCTTGCATCAATATTAGCTCCTCGTGGTTTGAAACAGATCGTCAGCCGACATGGTAGAGGACCAACCCACTTGATGTAATTATGTTTATTAAAATATAAAACTAAGTATATTTTAATTTACTAGCTGTGCAAATAGTGTTTATATCCTCTTCATTCGGATCTATACAACCGGTTTATTACTACAGGAGATGGAATAAAACGTGAGTTTGTTCAAAAAACAGATATAATATTTCGATTGATCATCAACACACAATTAGTGTAGAAATCTTACATAATATAATATCTAATTTTTTTCTGACGCTTTCTAATATTCCCTATTATTATTAAGTTAAACAATATACGCGTTACTATATTTACAATCTGAACTTGAATTAGTATATTATCCCGAAGGGGGTAAATCTACCCCAAGGTAAACAACGTTTCTTCTAGGACTTTTCTAAATTAACAGTTTTTCATTAAAGTAATACCAAGTTTAGTTGTCGTTATATTTTTAACGAAACGCTTTGAAGATAGCCCTAACGCAGCTGCACGCAGCTGGGTGTAGTTGAACTTCTTCCTTGACCAAAGTACACAAACGAGTTTCTCAACCTATATCGTGTCGTTTAGAAATGAATTTGTTTATTTATTTCAGTATCTTTTTAGCTTTCGTAGCGATCGTCCGTGCATTTTGTCTTTCGTAGATTAATTTGTGCGTTATACCAACATTGTGAGAGGTGTGTGTGTTGTGTGTGGTTGTGGTTGTTACCCAGCAGCCCTAGGTTAGTGAATTTATTTTTTAGTATGGAGGTTTAGAAGCACACCGTTACAAGTAGTACTCTCACAACTGGTGGGGTATCAACAGTGCCCTCCCCCCTTTGGGATCATATACCAATTCAAGTCCACCATGTATGCAAAGCCAGTAGAAATTTGGTTATGCAACGTTTTAGTTTGGTTTCAATAAGACTGCGCTTATTTTTCTGAGCTGGTCCTTAATATAATCAACATCGTTACTGATATTACTTATTTTATTATCTAAAGCTTCTAACTTGTCTTCGATCGTTTTTTCTCGGACTGGTTTATACGTGGGTATCCGACGACACGGCAACCCATCAACATTTTCTGAATAATAGTCTTTCAGTCCTATTTTCACTATTCGGTTGAAAGCTTTTGAAAGATTCGATGCTTTTATTTCTGCCAGGAACTCGCATGAAAGGGGATTGCCAGTTATATTCAATGATGACAATTTAGTTTTTAATAAATATTGAATGTCTATATGAGTTAACTGGTTATAATCCAAAGCAAGAGTGTAAAGTTCTGGCAACAGCTTTACATCTAATGACTGTAGCGTGTTTTTGGATATTCTCAAATTACCAAGTTCGTTAAGCCCCTTAAAGACTCCAAATTGAATTTCCTGTAACCGGTTCATATCCAGGATTAAGCCCCGAAGGCGCGGCACATACTGAAAAGAACCTGGCTGTATATGAGATATCTTGTTTTGACTTAAATCTAGATTTATCAGATTAGGCATATTTTTGAAAGTGGCTTTATTAATGTAAGTAATTTCATTTATAGCAACATTTAAATAACGTAAGCTTTGAAGATTGTAAACAAAAACATCGTTCAAGTCAGTAATACCACAGGACTGAAGGAGTAAAGCCTGAGCTGAAGAAGAAGAGTTCTCAAATGATATTCTCCTTTTAATATTTTGCAACTCTAATGCATATAATTCGTCTAGATTTTGAAAAGCATTGGTAGGAATAAGCATTTCTGGATTTGAAGACAAATTTATATACTGTAATGAATCCAAGTACTTGAATGAATCTGAATTAATACCGTCTGAAATATCATTGTTTGCCAAGCTTAACGCTACCAGTGAACTGAATCTAAACATTTTGCTATCGATTACTTTTATTCTATTTTCATTCAAATAAATTTCTTTAATGTTGGAAAGGGTTGTTGTGTTAACGTCAAACATTTGAAGACGATTACTCGTGAGATTTAGAAATTCTATTGAGTTTGATCCTAAAAAGGCATTGTATTCTATAATTTCCAAATTACCATACGCAGAAATAACAGTTGTAAGAAATGACAATCCCGAGAAAGATTCATTTTGGAATATTGTAGTTCTAGAAAGAGACATTTCTATTGTCTGCAATGAGGATAACCCTTCGAATGATTTGTATTCTAAAATATCAATCATATTACCCCTTAAAACTAACGTTTTGAGTTTATTCAAGGTAGATAATGCTTTTATATGTTTTAAAGGATTGAATGATAAGTAAAGTTCTTCTAAAGACACTAAATTGGCAAATACATTTTTGTCAAGTTTTTCTATTTTATTGTCATTTGCAAACAGTTTTTTAAGATTCGTCAAACTATCACTGTTAATATTAAGTTCTTTAAGCTTATTATGTGACAAATCCAGTATGTTTAGGGATGTCAAAGATTTGAAGGCCAGTGGCGATATTGTTTCTACTGCATTTGAACTAAGGTTAAGATTATTTAAATCAGTCATGCCTGAAAAGGCCTCGTCTTTTATATTGATAAGGTTACCACCACTGAAATCCAGGGTAAGTGCTTGGGCACCTTTGTAAGTGCCCTTTTCAATTACTGTTAAATATCTTGTCGTCAACTGAAGATTAGTCAACCGAGTTTTTCCAAAGCTATAACCCTCTATGGATTGAAGCGGGTTACCGCATAGAGACAGTGACTGTAAGTTTACGTTATTGACAAACAGTTGTTTAGTTATTGCTATTATCTTATTAGCGGTCAAGTCCAAAACTTGAAGGTTTTTTAGACTACTGAAAGTATCGCTATCAACAACACTTATATTATTCGAAGATATATTCAGTTTTTCCAAATTTACTAAAGTTTCGAAGTTAACACTATTGATGTTTACTAAATTATTATTAGACATGGATAGTTCTTGTAAATTACTAAGGGATTTAAAAATATCTCCAACTTTATAGATATTATTGTGAGATAGGTTTACTGTTTCTAATTGAACTAATCCTTCAAAAGCATGAACTCCAATGTTGCTGATCTTGTTGTGCGTGATGTTCAAGTGACGTAACATACTAAAATGTTTCGAGAAATAATTCGGAATATCTTCGATAAGGTTGTAACTAATGTCTACAGTTTGCACGTTGATTTTTCCAATTATTTCATCAGTTTCTATAACACTTATTGCATTATCGGCCAAATAGATTTTATTTAGAAGGGACATTGATACAAAATCATTAAAGTTGACACTAGTAAGTTTACTTTTCACCGTCAGTTCTTTCACCATATTTAGTTGTAATACTTCTTTGGGTACTGTAGTTAAGGATCCACCTTCTAGAAATAGTCCTAACACCGTGAGGTCTTTGTAATTTCCCAGGTTCTGAGCAAAGAGATTTTCTTCTTGAGGATCTCTGATAGTGATTGTTAAGTTATATTTATAATATGTTTTTCCACTCTCCGAATTGCGATCTACGCATTGCCTTATTTGAATATCAAAGTATTCGATACAAATCGTTCGTAAGTTTGCCGCAGGATTGCAGTATTTGCGTGCCCCTGGCCATTCGCCATCCTCCCAATCGCATCCCGCCACGAAGGTTGCAGCTAAAACAGCTGCCAATACTAGACCTGGAATCAATTATGAACTTATTATTTCTTGTGAGATTAGAATTCGGTAAATGGTTGCTTGGAAAATAACTTGAATCAACGTTGTGTGGACAATAAAAAATGCAATTCCTGACAGATTAGTATGAATTGACTGCACACAGCTTTTTTTGTTCTCATTTTGTAGATAACGTTTGATGAGTTGTTGTTGTTCATTTCGTTTACAACATTTTTATTAGTGTTTATTTACGGAATACTTACCGCGATTATATTATTTATTGAATTCTCGACATTTTGGTGCAGTAAACGACGCATGGTAAAAATCACGTCAGTAGGTATACTTTTTATGCTTCTGTAGATAGAAATATTTTCATTTCTGTTTGGTTATTTTGTTTGAATTATAATTATGTTAGCAAGAGTTTTCATTTAGGAACAAAATTTTTGACAACATACCTAAGACGAAATTGATCGAGGCATTGATTTTAACTTTGGCACAAAAGTTTCATTTTATTTTATTCTCTTCATTGAGAAAATTTAACTTAAATTTAGAGTCAAACCATCACAAAGTACGCAGAAAGACATCATCGCAGACTTCAATAACACGTGAAAGTCGCAAAAAAAGGAAAAAATGTGTTAAGTTTGTTTATTTTATTTTTATTGCGTATGATGTTTAAATTGGGTGAGGAACTGGTCCTATTAGTATTATTAATAACTCTATTCCAAAAATTCCTCAAACGATGACAACAAACACGATTATCACGAAGTGGTTGGAAATTGAAGAAATTACAGTTATTAAATAACTGATTATGCTTATTTTAAGACTAGCTGACCCGCCCCGGCTTCACACGGGTTTATTTATTTTACGCCTTATCTCAGTCTAAAGGAAGAGAGAAGGGAGGGAGAAGAAGATAAGGGAAAAAGATAAAGGGAGGCCTGCCTCCTTTCGTCTTCATCCATTCATTCTTTTTCTTTATCATTTCCTCCGTTATTTCTGAACCACAAAACCATTAACGATAAATTATTTACGCGATAATTTTTAAAGTTTCTAACAAAAACGAATCAGTGGAGTGAAATCAAATCATGCGTTAGAGAATTACAACTAAGTACATAATTTTACTTTTATCCTCTCTCCCGAAGAAACCGTGCTGAGTTTCAAGATAAAAAGTATTTTATAACCTTCCTTGTAATACGATGTCAATTAATACCAAGATTTAGTCGAATCCATTTAGTAGTGTCGGCGTGATGCTTATTGCTCAGCCAAGATACAGACAGACAGACAAACAAAAATGAAAAATATATATTTTTAGCTTCAGCATCAATAATAATAATTATTGGGTGCCCTCCAAATTTGTTTTTCAAAATATATTCAATGTGAAGGTTTTTTTTATCAACGATAGGCTAACATTTGACCACGGTCTCACCTGATGGTAAGTGACGGCGCGGTTGACGGTGGAGCATGTTCCGGTACACTCTAGCCTTAGAAACTCCTATATTTGTCAGGAAACAATGACGCTGGTAAGGTGTTCCATTCCAGGTGTTTGGAGCTGTTAACGTTTTATTATACGTATAGATGGATTTAAATATGAACACTTACATAATATTCTCCACAGAGATCCCATGATTAAGTATATTATTATTATATGACACAATTTTTTATTATATTTTACATATATTTTACATTAGATAAAGTTATTACAATAAATTGATGTATCGAGTCAAAAGCCGCGACTCGATAAGTTGGCTGCTTGTTTTAAACGTTTACTTATATATCTAATGCGTCCTTGTCAAATTATCTTGTAATGTTTATGGTTAGATAGTTTTAATTGCTCTTGGATAAATGAAGCTGGAGTAGTGTGAAAGTTGGATGTGCGAGTGTGGAATGGCAGAGGGGGTACCACGTCCTTTGGGTGTGTCCTCTGTATGCAGAGCTGCGTGACAGGATAATGAATGTACTGTACGGTACTGGTGTACCATGTTCTTTAAGCCCCATTAGGGGAGAATGTACAAGGGTAGAAGGAACAAGTAACAACATAAAATAATATGCCGGCCCAACCGGTATGCTCCACGAATTTGGCCCGTGAATTTATTTATTTATTTATTTATAAGGATATCTTACATGCCAATTTTGATCGTATTAATACTTATATAAGTACCTACATAATATTCAGTCAAGAAAAATCTGTAAAAATAAACAGTTCCCTGTGACATAGTTAAGGTTGGATCATGGATCGTTTTGTCTGTCAGGAATTCATCTACACTGTAGTAAGCTTTGTCAAGCAGTAGCATCTTGAGCTTGCAGCGGAAGGAGCTGTGACTTGGTGCATCAATTATACTCTTGGGGAGAGTGTTATAGATCTTGATACCTATGTAGGGAAGCTGCCTCTGTGATTTGGTTAGCCGTACATGCGGCGGCTTGAGGCGATGCTTACCCCTTGTGTTGTGGTTATGTGTGTCTGCCCACGTCGGGAACTGTTCCAGGTTTATTTTTACATATGTCGCGGCCTGCAGAATGAACTGACAGGGTAAAGTCAATATTTTCTGTTCCTTGAACAGTTCACGAGCAGGATGATCCCACTCCACACCGCAAATTACCCTAACCGCTTTTTTTGAGCTCTAAATGCCCTGTCTCGTTCCGCAGCTAAGGCCCATAGTTCTATTCCATAGGACATGATCGAGTGGAAATGGCCAAAGTATGCTTTTCTTATATTGTTTTGGTGGAGACTACCGCACAAACGAGACAAAGCAAAGCACGCAGAGGACAAGCGGCCACAGGTAAGGTCAATGTGAGCTTCCCAAGTGAGGCCTTCATTAAAGCCTAGGTATTTTACGCTCTGAACCAAGGGTACGGCTATACCTTTACAGGTTATTTTTAAATCTTCACTTTTATTAGTTTTTTCAAGATTAAGAGCCATACCATTGACCGTGAACCATTTTGCGACTTCTTCCATCACCTTGTTTAGCTTTATGTTCAGCTTCTGGTGATCCTCAGCAGCAACAATTACACAGCCATCGTCCGCAAACATGATGTACTCTTCATCAGATGACGACGCTGTGAAGTCGTTCATCAGGATCAGAGATAGGTAATTGCCCATTACTGACCCCTGTGGCACAGCGCTGTCACCCATCGTCTGTAGGTCGGACCGAACTCTATGGACAGACGTAAGCTGCATACGATTCTGTAAGAATGAGGACACCATAGCCAAAAAAGGATCACTAATGCCATAGTATTGCAGTTTTGTTATTAGTAATGAGTGATTTACCAACTCGAATCCATGATCTCATGCTGGTGCTCTCATGATTTGCCAATTTTTAACGAGTTCCTAATTTTTACCATATCTGTGGATCAAGGTAATATAATGCAAATGTTTATCTTAAATTTGGTTAACGTTAAGCCATTATTTAAGGGGCTCAAACTGCTAACACATCCCTGTCATACATTTAGGAGGCTTGCTACTTTGTATAAACGCATTCCTCTCTTTTCAATGCAAATAAAATCCGATACGTTGAGATTTTTGCATATCAAAACGGAAATAATTATGTGGTCGAAAGAGTAACGCAATGTTCTCAATTCGGAAATTAAATTAGTATTCTATAATAATAATTACTCTACTTAACTTTATGTCATTTCAATTTTACAGCGCGCAACTGAGTAGCAGTAGAGAAAGTTGGAATGCAGCCCAATGAAATAAGCTTTTTACAAGTTTAATTAAAAAAAATACTGGCCAAAACAAGGCTTGATAGCAATCGCAGACCTTTGAAAAAAATTACGCTTCACACCTAGAGTGATTTTTTTTCCTTGTTCTTCTTCTTCTTCACGTGTAGGCAAGTGGTCAGGCCTGGAGTCAGAATTTTTAGGCCACCCAAAAACTTCTGACTTAGCTTCACGACAGCAGCCGTGAGACCGACGGCTTAACGTGCCCTCCGTAGCACGGCAGCACTCACGGTTTCTTGTTCTGTGAGTCTAATACTAATAGAGTGCTTATTGGGTACTCTAGAAAATTGTATAAAATCTACGCAGTTTCCAAGGTTACTAAGATTGATAGGTACAACAATAAACAGTCTCACTTTTACATAATATTGTAGATACGATTTTTTTACATAGGCATCTTATCATTAATTTTTTATATATAATTATGTTGTTTATGCTTTTATCATTGTTTGTTATAAATCAATTGACCTAAGGCTTGACCTAAGTCAGATAACTAGATAATTGTACCACAGGGTTTCTCTCGCGTGGACTGATTTGTTGCTGTCAACTATTGTTGTACAAGGCCAGAGCATGTTCCCAAGCTCGATGCGCTAAGAAGCCACCGTCTTCTAAAAACATGCCAGAGTAAAATTTACACCCTTTTATTGGATTGCTTTTTGAAGTTATCTTAACGGGTTTTTATTAAGATATCCCCGTCTCTTTCCCTTTATTCCCAACGTCCCTTCACTCCTACTCTCATCCAGCTACCATGCGGTGGGGGAAGGAAGTATATAGCAGCATTGGCCCCCACACTAACGGTACTCCTATTCCTCCCAAAAAAAACTTTTCAGGCCATGTAAAAACCATGTGCAGGTCGTTGTACAAGTTAAACAAACGTGGAGTTCCACAGGGAAGTATTCTAGGTCCTCTACTTTTCCTATTGTACATCAATGACCTACTTGACACGACTAACCACAAATGTGTTTTAATTATGCTGATGATAAAATCCTTGTTGAAGGAAATGATAAAGCAAAGAGTTTGACATTAATGGTTTGAAAGTTCAGATTCTACAATTCAATTGCTTAAACGTAATGAACTTCAAATAAATTTCAATAATACTAAAGTCATACAATTTCAGACGTATAGGTACCGGTTACGTCTGGACCAAAATTTTTAAATTCTAACACATTGGTTTAGTAATAATAATAACTCCAAAAAATGAAATAACTTACTTAATCAAGTGCTACAATACAAAATTTAATTAAAATAATGATGTACTGTTTTTAATTAGTACATACAAGGTATAAAAACGTTTAAATGCATCAAAATCATCCGTGCCTACCGCGTTAGGCACTGCACGGTGGGGTATTTGCCCCAAATAGCTGGTCAATATTATTTGTTTGTTTTTTGTGTTTCTACTAAGTTTCTTGAGTACCTACGATAACATTATAAGTCTTTACTTTTTTTTTTCTAAAAAGAAAAAAAACGAAAATATATAAAAAAATTACGTAAATCACTCAATATTTTTTTTACCAAATAAACACAATTAATATATAAAGTTGTTAGTCGCTGCATTCGTGTTCTGAATCACTTTTTTGCTTTCGTCATTAAAAACCGGTTGGGTCTCTTTTGGTAAAAATTTTTTTGCTAATAAATTATTAAAGCTAACCGATTGGGCTACAATATCTGCCTACATGTTGTTGCTTGGAAGAGCTTGGAAGTGTAAATAATTAACAAATGTTTAGAAAAAAAAAATATATTTTTAATCTCTTTTTCATCTGGTACTTCAAGCACAAAAATATTGAAACTATTGCCGAAATAAAAACTTTTAAACGATGTCAAAATATGTAAATACAATGAACTTCAAAATCCATCATAAAAAATTTCTTTATAATATACCAGCTCACTGATATACTAGAACCAAAAAGGACCTAATTTATTGCTTCGACAATGAGCTGGGCCGCGACCATTGTTCGTTTAAACAAAAACAAGTTTGCGGGTAGGTGCATGGGTTTCTTAGCTATTACGCGGAATTCTTAGATAAAAACAGCATAAAAACCTGATTTGAGAAAAAATACTTTTGGCCAGCTTTTTGGGGCAAATACCCGACCGTGCGGCGCGGCAAGCTTCATAATTTTCAATAAAAATATTTTCACTTACACTCTTTACTCTTTAATAATCATCTATACATGATGTACTAACATGGGCTCAATTTATGCTAATGAATTAAATTACATCCTGTATAACAGGCTTTGTACTGACTGACTGACTGACAGACAACACACAACCCAAACGTTTTTGAAATTGAACCCTTAATGGGTTACTAATTAGTTAAAGTAACATGATCGTAAATATATCACAGATCATCCAGAATTCGTTCTCTACTGAACCCAGTGATCAATAAAACGTCATTTTTGACGCTTATCATAGGGGATTTGCCATAATCAGCAAGCTTGGCAGAAGACTTGGTGATCGCAGAAAATTTTAATGCACCTCAGAGAATGCTGCCGCCCATTCCCTGGATATTCCCTTAGCCGACTCTTACGGCACCCACGGGAAGGGATGGGGTGGTCCGCAATTCAGGACTACATGGCAAAGGACGACTTAGGAAAGGGTGAAACTATACATACAATGTGACCTTGAATTGGTATGTTATCCTAAAATGAGGGGACTAGGACCTTGATACCCTACAAGTTGTGAGAGCCCTTCTTGAAACTAGGTGTTTCAAAACCTCCATTGTTAAAAAATAAATCCACCTGCAAAATTGCACGTACGATAGCTACGAGAGTTAACAAGATACCATAGATTCATTTCTAAACACAGGTCGTGAAACTCTTTTATGTGCACTCGGTCAAGGACGAAGTTCAGCCACCCAGCTGCGCTAAGGCTATTTTCAAACGTAAACTTTACATGGCATTTCTTCAATAAAAACTATTAATTTAGTAAAGTCATAGAAGAAACCATGTCTACCTTGGGGTGTAGATTTACCCCCTTTCGGGATAACATATCAATTCAAGGTCACCTTGTATAATTATAAGTAACCTTTTCGGCTCCCAAAATTAGCTTTAAGTTAATTTTATGCTGAAAAAGTTAATCGGTACCTGAGGGCTTTGCGTGGGCACAAGCTAGTACCCCATCATCATCAACAACCTGTAGACGCCCACTGCTAAACATAGGCCTCCCCAAGAGCCACTATGAGCAGCTGCTCGCCTCTTGCATCCATCGGATCCCCGCGGTTTTCACCAGGTCGTCGGTCCACTTAGGGGGGTCTGCCTACGCTGCACCGGTTCGTGGTCGCCACTCGAGAACCTTTTGCTCGAAATGCTGCAGCCCATTCCCTGGATATTCCCTTAGCCGACTTTTACGGCACCCACGGGAAGAGATGGCGTGGTCTTATTCGTAACCGGGACCACACGGCCACGGCGGCAGTGTAACTACTATTATGTATATAATTATTTGAATGATCACTTAATTTATTATTGTATAAATATGTAGGTAGAGACTTTAACCATTATAATAGTAGAAGATTTAAATAATAAAAAAAAAACTTAATTTTATTCGTTGTAAAGTCGGGTCAGAATATTATAGTTTATCATAAATGAGCAATTAAAAGTATCTAAATGTAAATAGTATTAGATTAATTTGCAAAAACATCGCATTAGGTATAAAAGCAACTATCTTCCATGTGACCATTTTATCAAGTCGCGGCCGTCGACTCGGTGTTTTGTATTAAATCAGTTTATTAAATTATCAAACGCAGAATATAAAAATTCAATTCAAACCGTTGCGATGTTCAGTTTTTTGTGGGAAATAATATGTAAGTATTATATTTGTTTACTATTCTTATTGTATGCTGCGCCCGAGTGGACTACGATCGTAATTATTATTTCAATAACCGTACATAATACTCGAAAGTGCCAATGTTTTCAAATTATTATCTTCGTAGTTACTTATAGCAAGTAAAGTGACAGTTTTTGAGTCAAAGTTAAAACGAATAAAAGTAATAGGCATGATGACAAAATTTTTTTTGGATAAATTAAAAATATTCCTTTAAAAGATAAACATGTGTGAAAACCAAAATAAAATATCTCAAAGAACGACAAAGTTACAAGCGTTATAAAAACCGGAATAGAAAGAGATAGCTCAAACGGCCACTGACGTCAGAGCAATGTCGTCATAGTACCTCATTACTAAGCTGTGGTAGCTTTACATACAATATCCTTGGCATGTGACGTCACAGGTAGATTTTTCATAGTAACCGTGGAGGCGCTCTGATTCGCGAGAAAGGGACAGGTGATGCCTCCTATAGAAACTTTAAAACCTTACTCACACCATGATTTATTTTCCGATTTTACTTATTTTTTCAAGTATTGCATTCATTTTTCCAGTTCGTGGTCGCCACTCGAGAACCTTTCTTCCCCATCGGTTGTCAGACGCAGCGTAGGCCGGCCCCCCACTAGGTGGACCGACGACCTGGTGAAAGCCGCGGGGAGCCGATGGATGCAGGAGGCGAGCAGCCGCTCTAAGTGGCGCTCCTTGGGGGAGGCCTATGTTCAGCAGTGGACGTCTTCAGGCTGTTAATGATGATGATGATGATGATGATTCATTTTTAATCTTCTTTATGAAAGTATTAGTTACTTGTTCATTTTTAATAGTGGTCATCATGCCTATTGTAATTAGAATTTAAAAAACAACCCATACAGGCATTGATTATAATCTATTTAAAATATTGACCTCAAAAACAGAATTTATTGTTAAGATTAAGAAGAGGAAAACCATTTTCTCCCAAAGGCTAAAATGTAGGTAAATCACTGACGGGCAAAGACAAACCCCTGTATATACCCTAGACAGGATAGTATCTTACTTGCACTAGCGGACACAGCTGATATGCCGGTCAGCATACTCAAACGAAGCTGGGTACTACAAACCTAAACGGCAAAACTAAAAAACAAAAGTGACGGAATCACTTTTAACAAACAATTATTTGGAACAAAATACACGTAAATATTATGGTATCGTCTATACAATATAATGGTGTCAGATGACAAGGCTGACGCCGTCATATCAGCAAAGTAAACAACACAAAAACATAATTTCCATTTTTGTTTTTTTTTTTTTCATTTTTTCCATTTTCACAATCTAGAAGCACTGTTTCATTCATTCTTTTTTTGTTAGAATGGGGTACTTTAGATATAATTGTCCCGTAAATATTTTACAGTCGTCGGTTGTATGGTTCTGGAATTACAGACATCCAACGTTTAGTATTAGACATAAGAAAGACGGAAAAAATAAGGGAAAAGGATGAATGGACGATGGTGAAAGCGTGCCTCCTTTCACCTTTATCCATTAATCTTTTTCCTTTATCTTTTTTCTTCTTCCTTCTCTCTTTCTTTAGACTGGTATTAGGTACTAATTTCTCGATGCGTAGCTTTAATAAACCCGAGCGAAGCCGGGCAGCATGGAAAAGTAATAAAAATAACCTTTTTGTTATAAATTATTTGACTTTGCCAATTAAAGTGCAGGCAATCCCCCTCGAACTGACAACCGATGGAAACAAAAGGTTCCCAAGTGGCGACTACAAACCGGCAATAGTATTACGTAAAAATTGCAACAGCAGTGGCAAAGCAACAGCAGTGCGGCAGCGAACACGTAGCAATCGGTCGCAAGATGGCTGCCGGATGCTCGAACACACATTGGCCTTAGACACTAGCGCCACTAGCCACAGAACGGCAATAGATGGAAACAAAATAATTAACTTTTTAGTTCATCGATTGCTGTCAAACGTCACGTCACTGCCAAAGTCATGTTTGACAGCAATGATTGCGAAATTTACGCCTGTAGCAAAAGTTACGTTATTACCCTGCCGAATATATAGCGTAGGCCCCTCACTAGGCGGCGAAACGGCAAATAGAAGCAGGTGCACCAGCAGCTATCACGTTCATCCATTCATACATTTCCCTTATCTTTTCCCCCCTCTTTTCTATCTTCCTTTAGACTGAGATAATGCGATTAAACTAATGAACTCATGCAAAGCCGGGGTGGGTCGGCTGGTTGATGATTGTAAAAGTGCTATGACTAGCCTATTTGACTTTGTCTTTTGTCTTTTGAATAATATGCTTGGCTTTACGGTGTCGAGTTTCAGTCCATGCTTCAGCCACTTTTCAATGTTTACGTGAATCCACGTTCAGCTTCAAACCATGGGCGAGCATCGTAAGATAGTGAAGTACAGCACATTCCTCACAGCTTCCGCACGAGTCTAACAACCGATAGATGACACGCCCATCGATTGCCAAGGATAAGATGCAAAGAAGGACCGTATCTCATTCTTATCTGTTGACTTGTATCGCAATATTCACTAGTTGCATTTAAGCGGAGGTAGGGCGGAGAGTGTCTATATCAATACAGATATCACCAGACAATGGTCAGAGCTTCTAGAGTTGAAGATACCGACAGAGAATGACAGTCTGAATCGCTTGTCAGCAAAATGTCTCAGCAATTGCACCATTTACTCCAAAATAATGGAAACTAAGGAATGATTTCATTCAGGGCAAAATTTATCCCATGAGCACAATTTTTTTATAATCCCTGAATATTAATACAAATTAACTCAGTCACGCGTGAGCGTTCGTACCGAACACCCGTATACACGGTATACACATTACACAGATCCAGTTAGCGTGTACCATATCTTTGGCGTGTACTTACTTACTATTTGCAATGAAGACGTGCGCTGCGTATGAGGCTACCTATAATGATGGAGTACAGTGTGCCCTTTGCAAGAAGGGATTAGACTTTGGGTGTGCTGGGATCTCGGAGGCTGGGTGGCGGAAACTGGGGGCTGAGCGGAGAACGGCATGGAAGTGCTCAGCCTGCCGGTCTATCTCCCCGCAACCAGCGGCCAGTCCTGAGCCTGCTTCGTTAGACATCATACTAGGCGAGATTCGTGCAATGAAGCGTCAGCTGAGTAGCCTGCTCACGTTGGTTGCCGACGTTAAGAGCATTAAGGAGGAGTTGTCTGACCTGAGGTCCGCTAACGAATTTCTTAGTGCAAAGGTTAATGACCAGTCTGACCGACTTACTGGGCTTGAAAGCAGGGTGTCGGACCTTGAACCTTTACAAGGTACCGTGGTTTCGTTACGGAACGTGCTCAAGATCACGAAGCTGCTACTCTCCACTAGCGATCAAAGATCACGTCTTAACAATGTGGAAATTAAAGGTATTCCTGTCAGAAAAGACGAGACTTGTTCACTGTTGTCGAGGCCATCAGCAAGAAAGTTAACTACATTTTTCCGAAGACACAGATTAATTACTTATATCGCATACCTCTTCATAACACAAAAGAGAAGGCGTTAGTGGTCAGCTTCCTGAACAGGTACGTCAAGGAGGACTTCGTGGCCGCGGCTCGTGCCACTAAAGGTATTACAGCAGCGGATCTTGGATTCAGTGAGTCGTCGAACCGCGTCTATGTTAATGACCACCTAAATGCCGACATGAAGTCTCTTCTGTCTAAGAGTAAATCTGTTGCTAAGGAGAAGAGTTACAACTACGTGTGGGTCAAATATGGAAAAATCCACATTAGGAAGAATGACACTTCACGCGTGCTAATAATTGCTTGTGAAAATGATTTAAACAAGATTGTTTAAACTGCCTCGGAGAACTCTTGGTGTTCATTATTATTAAAATTCGCTTCACGCCGTTTTTATTACTTTTCGTTCATTTTTTTACATATTATTATCATAAGTCAAAGTTTCTTTTACTAATATCATTATGTGTCTTTGCTACCACAGTAGGTAACTACTATTTTAATATCTGTGCTACCACTAAATCATTACTTTCCAAGTGGTGCTTTAATTTGTTTTTATTTCTGTTGCACTCGATATTTTTTGCGGTCGTATCGATGAGCTCACGCAGTTCATGCATGTACCGCACGCTTTGCTTTTGTTTAATCCAATGTCTACTACTTCATACCGTGCATACCGAGGTATGTTCACATATTCCTCTCACTCAGCTTACATTAATAATTTACTACTCGTTCTCTCATTCTCTCAATAGTTATCATTATTCACTTGGTTTCATTCATAATATGTGGGTAATCTGTAAAAATATAACTACAATTATTATAATTAAAAAAATAAGTCTTTTTCGATTGGTGGTTGGTTCTAATAGCTGTTTTAAGCTAAATCCTAGTTATTCTGTTGTTACACTGGTTCTATTATTTAAGCGATATAAAAATGGATAATGAGGGTGATAAACTTAACATCTACTATCAGAACGTGCGGGGACTAAGGTCTAAAACGATTAATTTTCATCGTAATATTTGTCTCAACTCGTATGATGTTATCGTTTTGACGGAAACTTGGCTCCTCGATAGTATTTCTAATTCTGAACTTTTTGATGATCGGTACATAGTGTGGCGGCGTGACAGGGATTTCGACACGACTTGTCAATTGCGTGGTGGTGGTGTTTTGATTGCGGTGAGAAAGGACCTGACCGTGACGTCACAGTCTGTTTATCATTCTAGTGCTGAGGATTTATGGCTCACTTTGTCTATTAAACCGCTGAAAAGTAGACGTACGGTTAACTTACATTTATGCGTTATATATTTATGTAAGCAGAACCTTGGCTTCTCATTTTCTGTTCAATTGAGTAACTTTTTATGTAAACTTAATGAAGTCATACTTAACCATCCTGATGATAAATACTTAATTATAGGTGACTTTAATATGAGTAGCATAACCTGGCTACGAGGTGACAACGGTGATTATATGTGTCCATCTAATGTGAGTGGCCTAGACGAGTTAACTTTAATCGATGAACTTACTACGCATAACCTAAATCAGTACAACGGTTGCCTGAACAAATATGGAAAAATTCTCGATCTAGTATTATCGAATGATACAGTCACCGTCATCGAGTGCGATGATCCTTTTGTACCTATAGATCCTTATCATAGTTCCCTTAATATTAGTGTGCAATATATCGAAATACCACTTTTAAAAGCTAATTCTTATATTAAATACTTATACAGTAAAGGTGATTTCGACGCTATAAACAGGGAAATTGCTGAGCGGAATTGGCAAGTTGAGCTTTCTAATAAACCATTGGATGACGCAGTCGATTACTTTTACAAGGTACTTAGGTCACTTCACCAAAAGTACATTCCAGCTAGACAGGATGTGAGACAGACTTACCCGAAATGGTATTCTCCAGCACTGAAGAAGGTCATCAAAGAGAAATATAAGTTTCAACGTAAGTTTAAAATTTATCGTAACAGTGCTGACCTTCAAACATTCAAGTGACAGAGCTAGGAAGGTAGAACAGTCTTGCTACCAGTACTATATAATGTCAGTTGAGGACTCCATAGTGAAGGACCCTAAATATTTTTGGTCGTTCCTTAAATCACGCGCCAAGTCGAATAGTATGCCGAATAGTATTACATACAATAACGTCGTAGCTACGACAGGAGAAAATATTTGTAATACATTTTCTTCGTACTTTTTTTCAACTTTTCTTTCTACTACCTCTTTTGGTCATGATAACGGCACTCCACCATGATGTTACCAACTATAGACCAATCTCCAAGCTTTGTATCATGGCGAAGGTATTTGAAAGAGTTGTTTATAATCAAGTCTACTCAGCGCTTAAAAACTCGTTTAGTCCACTGCAACATGGTTTTCTAAAGGGTCGTTCGACTGTTTCGAATCTCGTATTATTTAATGACTATCTCACCACTGCTATGGATTCCGGTGATCAGGTTGATGTGGTCTACACTGACTATAGCAAAGCTTTTGACAGAATAGACCACATCACCCTGATATTGAAACTTCAGAACATAGGCATCCGTGGAGACTTACTTAGGTGGTTTTCCTCGTATATTGACATGAGATCTCAAGCTGTTGTCATCAATAATTACATATCAAGCTGGGTTATTGTCCCCAGCGGAGTCCCCCAAGGTTCCTTGTTGGGACCTTTGCTGTTTGCAATTTTCGTAAATGATATTTTTGATTGTTTTTTAAATTCCAAATTGTTATGCTTCGCTGACGACATGAAAATTTTTGCAAAAATATCCTCGACATTACATACGCAGGCGCTCCAAGAAGACCTATTTAGATTAGATGACTATTGTAAAGTGAATAAGCTAGACCTCAATCCAATTTAATGTTCCGTTACCACTTTCAGCAGAAAGAAAAAAATTATAGCATCTAAGTACACACTTAAAAATCAAATACTGCAACAGTCTCAAGTTGTTCGGGATCTTGGCGTTTATCTGGATTCAAAACTATTGTTTGATGAACACATCTCTCATATAGTAAGTAAAGCTTCTAAAGCGTTAGGTTTCATAATGAGAAGTTCCTCAGGTTTCAAAAAAGCTAAAACGCTAAATATTCTGTACTGCACTTTTGTTCGTAGTATATTGGAGTATGCGTCACAAATATGGAACCCGCGGTATGACAAGTACATCATGCGAGTTGAGCGAATACAAAGAAAATTTATAAAGTTTTTATGTTTTCGACTTCACATTCCATATAAATCAGACGACTACCTTCAACTTTGCAAACAATTTCACCTTCTACCGCTCAATATTAGGCGTGATATATCTGATACAACATTTCTACTTAAAATAGCATCTAACAAGGTAGATTGCGCTGATTTAGTCGAAAAAATTCAATTGAATGTCCCTACCAAATCCTCAAGACATCACCAACCCCTTAGCATTCCGGTTGTTAAAACCAATTACCGTCAGAATTCATATTTGATTAGAGCGAGTAGGAACTTTAATAATCTGTGCAGTGAGTATAAATCACTGGACTTGTTTAGTACGAGCGTGAGCTCCGCGAGGCGACTGCTGTGCAGAGACTTTTTTGTCGATTAAGTCACATTGTAATTTGTGTGTTTCAATAAAGAGTTTATCTATCTATCTATCTATTGTACTAATGATGTAATATAATATTGAACTTAAACTATCTATTTATGTATAATATTGAATTTAGTTAACTATCTATTTGTGTAGTTATACCTAGGTTGTAACTTCACCTATTACGCGTAGTTTACTTTCACTCGATTTTTTTTTTGTTTTAGTGTTTCCGATCTTTGTCTAAGTTATTTTTTTTTGTTGTCTTACTAAGTATAATCAGGTGTTCACAGTTGTACGCTCAGGCATTGTTGCTATTATTTTGCCAGACGTGAGGGCCTCTAATTGGCTTCCTAGTGCATATTTTAAGAACTATTATGTAAGAAAAGCTGTTGGCCTTCCTAACAATAAATAAATAAATAAATAAACTTGACCATGTAAGAATAAATGAAACGTGCTTTGCTATTACTTACCTTGATCCATTCCAGTTTGTCCGAAAGTGCACCGAACGCAATACTCTTTGCGAGTACAACATTTTTTTCGTCATTGATTCCAGGTCTAGTGGTACTTGCTGTTATAACTGCAAGTTCCGCAGAACCATGCCAGTGGGTGGATGGTGTGTGGCCTGGGAGGTACAGCTACTGCGATCCTTGGTCAAACTACCGAGTGACTTGTCTCACTTACGCTGACTTCCGCGTAGGGCCATGTGTAGTTAACGGTTCCAACTACGGACAGACAAATTATAAGCATAACTTAACGATCACTGTGAAGGATCCCCGACAAGAAAATCTTTTTATTGTCAACCTCGGAAATTACAAAAACCTCACAGTGTTACACCTGTTTCTTGAAGAAGGATCTTTATATAAAATACCGGAAGATGTATTTAAATTAATTATGGTGAAAGAACTGACGGTATATACTAAAGTTACCAACATTAACTTCAATGATTTTGTATCAATGTCCGATCTAAATAAAATCTATTTGGCAGAAAATACAATAAGTGTTATAGACACTGACGAAAGAATTGGACACAACAGTGTTAAAACTTTAGACATTAGTCATAACCTTATCACATATATTCCGAATAAGTTTTTGAAACATTTTACTATGTTACGTCACCTGGACATGGCACATAACAAGATTAGCAACATTGCTGAACATGCATTTGAAGGGTTGATTCATTTAGAAACATTAAACCTATGTGACAATAACATTCACGAAATTGGAAATATTTTTGAATCACTCAGTAGTTTGATCGAACTCACCATCTATATCAATAGTATAGAAAACCTCAACAGTGTTAACTTCAAATCGTTAATAAATTTGGTTAAGCTGAATATTGCTCTCAACAATATAAGTGTCATTGATAACGATACTTTCAGTAGTCTGAAATATCTTCAAATTTTAGACTTGAGCAATAATAATATTAAAGCAATAAATAAACAGCTATTCATCAATAACAGAAACCTACAGTCACTATTACTATACGGTAACCCACTTCAATCTATAGAAAGTTATAGCTTTGAAAAAACCCGGTTGACTGATCTTCAATTGACAACAACATACTTAACAGTCATTGAAAAAAGCACTTATAAAGATGTCCATGCCCTGACGCTGGATTTGAGTAGTGGTAGCATTACCAGTATAGAAGATGAGGCCTTTTCAGGAATGTCTATGTTAGAGAATCTTGACCTAAGTTCAAATGTAGTGGAATCAATATCACCAATGGCCTTCAAATCTTTGACGTCACTAAACGTACTAGATTTGTCACATAATAAGCTTAGAGAACTTAACTTTAACAGTGATAGTTTAGCGAATCTTAAAAAACTGTCTGCAAACGACAACCAAATAGAAAAGATTTATAAAATCGTTTTTGACAATTTGGTGTCTTTAGAAGAAATTAATTTGTCATTCAATCCCATAAAAGAAATAGAATCATTTTCAAGCCTGAAGAATATACGAATATTAAATTTAGAGGGCTGTACTTTAGTAGATGTATTAAAATCCAAATCATTCGAAGGGTTATCCTCATTGCAAACAATAGATATATCTCAATCTAGAACAAAAATCTTTCAAAACGAATCTTTCTCGGGATTAACACTTCTTAAAAGTGTTAGTTCTGCGTATGGTAATTTAGAAGTTATAGAATACAATGCATTTTTAGGATCAAACTCAATAGAATTTCTAAACCTAACGGGTAATCGTCTTGAAGAATTTTTTGTTGACATAACAACGCTTTCAAACATTAGACAACTTCATTTAAATGAAAATAGAATAATTTTTTTTTTTGGCAACGTGGAAAGATTTAGTTTACTGAATGTATTGAACTTGGCAAACAATAAAATTTCACGTGACAATGATGTATATTCATTTAACCTTTTGAATTCATTAGTTTATTTAAATATCTCGTCAAACCCACATATGCTAATAGCTAATGACGCTTTTGAAAACCTTACCCAATTAAATAGATTATGGGTAAGCAATGTAACAGGAATAACATTTGAACACTCTACTACTTCGGTTCAGGATTTAGTCGCTTGTTACTGTGGTATCACTGACTTGAACAATATTTTTATAAATCGTCTTCAAAACTTAACTTTTATAGATGTATCTTTTAATGAAATCACGTACATTAATAATGCCACATTTAAAAATATGAAATATCTGTCATTTCTTTATTTAAATGGAAACAAGATATCTCAAATACAGCCAGGCGCTTTTTTGGATCAGAGGTTCCTAACATTCTTAAGCTTGGATGAAAATCATTTACAGACAATTCAGTTTGGAGTTTTCAAAGGGCCTGAAAGATTCAAGTATTTAGGAATTGCAAAAAACGCGCTCCAGTCATTCGATGTCAAGCTATTACCAGAAACTGTGGTTCTATATCTGGATGAAAACGAGTTGACTTATATAGATATTCTACATTTATTAAAAACTGGAATATCATCATTAAGTATAAGTGGCAATCCCCTTTCATGCCAATTACTTGCTGAAATAAAAACATCAAATTTGTCAGAAACGTTCAATAGAATAGTGAAAGCAACGCCACCAGATTTTAGTTCAGAAAATGTTGATGGCAGGCCGTGTCGTTCCACAATCACGGGTCGAATCGAATTGAACGAACAAATGATCGAGAAGAAGTTCGAGGATATAAATCAAAGACTAATCGTTATCAATTACCGGCTGAGTAAATATCAAGGAGAGTTACTGAAATTAAAAAAAAATTGTGTGTAACAATTCTTTCGACTAGTTCCCTATAGTAAGAAGTTAGAAGTACCTTAAGGCCAGGATCTTCATGCATCCTCAATCTCGCTCGCGCATTGCGTCATTTTTGAAAGTATTAAATAGTAGAACTTCCTGATGAAAATTCCAACCATTGAAAAACCTGCAAAATAACGGCACAAAATATATTCAACAAAAAAAATCACTATAATCCAAACAAGATTTCATACATTAAAACTCAATCTCCAGTAGATTTCCTGTTATAAATTATGAAAACTTGTATGGATGAGTGTCATTTTTTTGTTGCATATATGTGACGTTATATTGCGGGTATTTTAATGGTTGGAGTTTTCGAAAGTAAGTTTTACCCAAGGAAGTTTCATGTATTTTGGTTATACCATTAAAACCCTTCAAAAATGTTGCAATGCACGAGCGAGGTAGAGGATGCGCGAAGATCCTGGTCTTAATTATGTAGCAGCCCTTTGTTATTGTTGTTTAATGAAACGCATACTGTATAACCCTGCAACTGAGGAACCGTAAAACTAATAAAAAGCCTCAACAATAAGTACAGTTACGGGACTGATGAACTTCTACCGACATTGCTTAAACATTGTGTTGATTAATCAACCTGCTTTTTTGTTTGATAGAGAAATTAATCAGTTGTTCCATGACTGTGGTTCTCCAGAACTACTAAAAAGCCGTAATAAAACCCATACCCACAAACTGTGTTTTTTTAATTTGCCTCATGAATTAGATCAAAATCGATTGGTGGTGCTTTATGAAATGGAAGAGAGATGTGATTTAGGAGTAACTTAGTGAAGTTGCCGCCTGCTACTAATGATTCAAAAATAAAATCTACTCTCGGTTCTTAAATAAGATCTATGTTCACCGCTACATCACAGGCACCAATTTTTTATTAATATAGATACTTTACAGGCTAGGTCCTTAGTTTGTTTACTGAAGCAAAATAGAAATAATTGTTTTGATTTTCACCGCTGATGTTTTTCTCGTATTATGAAATCTGAAGCTATGATGCATTGGGTATGATCATCATACTGTCATCATGATGAAGATGATGATGATTTGTGGCAGAGTATGAGACAAAAAGTAGCAGGTATGACTTATGAAAAGAAAACATTATGATTGTTTGATGCTCCTTGTGAAATGACCAATGTCTGTTTTCGATTGACACCAAATTAACTCGCAGTGAAGCGCCAGCCTGACTTGTCCACAAGCCACATGAAGACAATAAACTGGCACGTTACGGAGCGAACACCCAGAGCTTATTAGATATAGGTAAAAATAAATAGATACCACCCACTTGCAGCTTATCATCATCATCATTATCATCATCAACATCCAGAAGACGTCCACTACTGAACATAGACCAGAGAGTTCCACCTCAAGCAGCTGTTCACCTCCTGCATCCATCGACTCCCCGCGGTTTTCACCAGATAGTCGATCCACCTAGCAGGGATCTGCCTACGCTGCATCTTCCGGTTCGTGGAAAATCATAGTAAAAGTCTATAATCAAGAATGAATAAGTTCTTTCTGGCTCCACCTTCGACCTCATCATCACTTACCATCATGTAGGCGACCGTAAAACAATTGAAAATGGAAAAAACGAACACAGAAACCTTATGATCATGGCAATTTGATCTATAGAATCTATATTAAATATGCATACAGCTACGTAGTCTTTACCGTGATTGCATCAGTAACTCTGAAATAACGAAAACTCAACAATTATTTCAACCAAGGCAAATAATATCCCGTGAAACCTAACTCTTTTCAAAAAACCCATTGTCGACAGTTGAACAATAAATGAAACATGCTTCGCTCTAACGTAATAAGTCCTCGACAGGTCGACACTTTGTCAGGAGTTTACCAAAATTGAAATTTTGCAACAAATAATTTCTTAATGATTCCAGGTCTAGTGGTGCTTGCTGTTATAACTGCAAGCTCCGCTGAGCCATGCCAGTGGGTGGATGATGATTGGCCAGGGAAGTACAGCTACTGCGAGCCTTGGTCAACCTACCGAACGACTTGCCGCACTTACGTTGACTTTCGCGTAAAGCCATGTGTATTATACGATACAGACTATGGAAAGACAAATTTTATGCATACTTTAACGATAACTGTGAAGTATCCACGAGAAGAAAACCTTTTCAATGTCCAGCTGGGAAATTACAAAAACCTTACAGTCTTAGAACTATTTCTTAAAGATGGAATCTTAACGAAAATACCGAAAGATGTATTCAAACTAAGCATGGTGAAAGAACTTACGGTAAATACTAAAATCAACAGAATTAACTTCAATGATTTTGTATCAATGTCCGATCTAAATAAAATCTATTTGGGCAAAAATTCAATAAGTGTTATAGAAACTGACGAACGAATTGGACACAACAGTGTTGAAACTGTAGACATTAGTTACAACCTTATCGAAGATATTCCGAAACATTTTTTGAAACATTTTAGTAACATACGTCACCTGAACATCACACATAACAAAATTAGCAACATTGCTGAACATGCATTTGAAGGGTTGATTCACTTAGAAACATTAAACCTATCTCACAATAATATTCACGAAATTGGAAATATTTTTGAATCACTCAGTGGTTTGTTAGAGCTATCCATGGCTAACAATAGTTTAGCAAACATTAACAGTGCTAACTTTAAAAGTTTAGTTAGTTTGGTTAAGCTGAATATTTCTTCCAATAACATAGATATTGCTGATAACGATACTTTCAGTAGTCTTAATAACCTTCAAGTTTTGGACTTGAATAATAATAAGATTATGGTGATAACTAAACAGCTGTTCATCAATAATGGAAACTTACAGTCACTATCTCTAAGCGGTAACCCGCTTCATACTATAGAGAGTAATAGCTTTGAAAAATGTCGGTTGTCTAATCTTCAATTGACATCGAAATACTTAACAGTCATTGAGGAAAGCACTTACAAAGATGTCCATGCTCTGACGCTGGATTTGAGTAGTGGTAGCATTACCAGTATAAAAGATGAGGCCTTTTCAGGAATGTCTGACTTAGAGAAGCTTGACCTAAGTTCAAATGCAATAGAAACAATATCGCCACTGGCTTTCAAATCTTTGAAATCACTAAACCTACTGGATGTGTCACATAATAAACTAAAAGAACTTAAGTTTAACAGCGACAGTCTGACGAATGTTAAAAAACTACTTGCGAACGACAATCAAATAGAAAAGGTTTATAAACATCTATTTGACAATTTGGTTTCTTTAGAAGAACTTAATTTGGCATTCAATCCTATAAAAGAAATAGAACCATTTTCAACCTTGAAGAATATAAGAATATTAACTTTAGATGGCTGTACTTTAGTTGATGTACTAGAACACAAAGCATTCGAAGGGTTAGCATCTTTGCTAAAAATAAGTATGTCTCAATCTAGAACAAAAATCTTTCAAAACGAGTCCTTCTCAGGATTAACACTTCTTCAAAGTGTTAGTTCTGCATATGGTAATTTAGAAGCTATAGAATACAATGCATTTTTAGGATCAAACTCGATACAATATATAAACCTCACAAGCAATCGTCTTGAAATTTTTGATGTCAACACAACAACGCTGTCCAATATTAAGGAACTTTATTTGAATGAAAATAGAATAAGAATAATTGATAGCAACATGTTACGATTTAAGTTTCTGAATGTATTGAACTTAGCAAACAATAACATTTCAAACGAGAATGATGTACATTTGTTTAAGCATTTGAATTCAATGGTTGATTTAAATATCTCTTCAAACCCTCAAATGTTAATAGCTAATGACGCTTTTCAAAATATTAACCGTTTAAAAACATTATCTTTAGGGCATATAAAAACAAGAATAACATTTGAAAACACTACTGCTTCAGTGGAGACTTTAGTCGCTCATTTCTGTGGTATTACTGACTTAAATAATGTTTTCGTTTACAATATACAAAATTTAGATTTTTTGGATGTATCTGATAATGAAATTACTTACATTAATAATCTAACGTTTAAGAGTATGAATAAATTGATGTATCTTGATTTAAGTAATAACAAGATATCTCAGGTACAGCCAGGTACATTTTTGCATCTAACGCGCCTCATAGCTCTAAGTTTGGATATAAATCGCTTAGAGACAATTCCGTTCGGAGTTTTTAAGGGGCCTAAAAGATTTAATTATTTAGGAGTTTCTAAAAACGCACTCAAGTCATTCGATGTTAAGCTGTTGCCAGAAACTGAGACTCTAGTTTTGGATGATAACTATTTAACTCATTTAGATGTTCAACGTTTATTTAAAACTAAAATATCATCTTTAAGTATAAGCGGCAATCCTCTTTCATGCCAATTTCTTGCAGAAATAAAAACGTCAAATTTGTCAGAAAATTTCAACAGAATAGTGAAAGAAATGCCTTTAGATTATTTCTCAGAAAATGTTGATGGGTGGCCGTGTCAGACCACGCTTACGGATCGAATCGAATCGAACGAACAAACGTTCGAGAAGAAGTTTGAGGAATTAAATGAAAGGTTAATCAATATCAGTAATAGTTTTAATGACCAACTAAGTCAAATTAGAGCAGAGTTACTGAAATTAAACAAAAATGATGTATAAAAATTCATTACTGGTTTTGATATAGAACCAAAATACCTTATTATAGTTGTGGTTATAGCAGCACCTTGTTATTATTGTGTGTAGTGCCTTTAGATGTTCACTTCATTACGATTGTAATCTATTTAATAATATTAATGATTAATAGCAGTAGCGGCTGCTCAGTGCTAACTACAGATTAATTTTTAAAGGAAAAATTTTAATCATGAGTGGAACTTAAACCCGTTTCCATCCATCCCTCAAGCCGGAGTACGCTTTTTTGAGGATCAAGTCCGTTCGTCGTTCGTGACTCAAATTTTTCCTTTACACATAAGTCTGTTGTGTTAGTAATAATGTCTATCCGTAAGGACCTAATATGTACTCTTGGTTAGTTGCGGATCTGTTAAGTTGAGGCTCAGTAGGCCTAGCACGAATATTTACGCGCGCGTAAGTGTAACGTTAACATAAAACAGTTAGTTAAATCGCATTTGATCAGCGCCCCATACAACTGCCTTACGATAACGTTATACTTACTTGCGCGTAAATATTCGATTTTATGAATTTCGATTGAGCTAGCAGCGCTGCTGACGCGCGTCTGCCGCTCATCTGCTGTCAAAATTGTATGAACTTTGACAGCAGTTGAGCGGCAGACGCAACCGTAGTAGGGGGGCCTTACGTTAACGTTACACTTAAGCGTGCGTAAATATTCGTGGTAGGCCTACTGGTGAATTGAGAATCTAGGGGCGTTATTTTTTTGTAATTGAATATTTATAATATTATCACATTTGTTGGTCTTCCAAAAAAAGAAATAAATATTATAATAGGTATCCTAATGAACACCATTATTACACACCATTCGAGCATTAGGTAGGTACAAAGGATCTGTAGATTGGTCTTTAAGAACTTGTGAATGTAATTATGATAATAATTGGTGATATAATATATGTTATTTAATTGATTTTATAAATTAACAAAATGGTAATAGACTATTGTATAATTTTAATAATAATATAAAATTATGTATAAGATATAAAATATTTTTTAAGTATAGACTGAAATATAAATATTTGTATTTGTTGAGGTCTTATTTAATTTTTACCGTTTTTCATAAAATTATATTTTTATTTTATAATATTTATGTTTTGATTCATCGAAATAATCATCACCCATGCAATCGATGCGTCTTTAGTATGCAGTGGTTATTTATTGATGCCCTTCATGAAGAAAAAAGAAGGACAGGAAGGCAATCAATAAAATTCTTCAAAGGCTTTAATGCCTCTCGGCGTAAACGCCCAAAGGGTCGTTTTATCGGTGCCACAGACAGTCCTCTGTGCCGGGGTTGTATGCAGGAAATCGAAACAGTGGAACATGTTCATTATGCACAGCCACAGAAGGGACAAGAGAAACGACAACGACAACGACGGGGTCGTTTGCAATCGGTCTCCAAGTCACCGTCTAATGTAACATCACTGGAACAGTTGTGCCAGCGACCCAGAGCCGTGCTCCGATATATAAAGGAGCTGGGCTGGCTTGGGTGAATGCTGGCAGGGGGAAATGCACAATACACCCCATGCGGGACGTCAGTGCAGGACTTACCGCCCCCAAGAATAAGAATAGAATAAGAATAAGTATCGTTTTATGGCGGAGGCCTGGTTTCAGCAGTGGACGTCTCCCGGCAGATGATGATGATGAGTGATTTTAAATAGTTTGTCCATCTGCATATTTATCTCTCGGTCCGTGTGGCAATTCTGGCAATTATTTTAAAACGGCTGAAATTATAAAAGGGAAATAGAAAGGAAAATTAAATTATTTCACGTAGACAACTTTTAGACTAATGTTTGGTAATTAAAGTTGAAATCGTGGGCTTATTTCACCCATAAAAAAATTACTAATTTTTTTTTTAAATTGTGACTATTATACTCAGTAGTTAGATAGAGTAATAAAGGCTCAAAAAAGTTATACTTAGTTGTAAAATAGTCGGGTGATAAAATTACAACCTATCAAAACAGTGTTTTTTTAAAATACCTATTGTGTTGACATACCTAGTAACTCTCTGTTAATATTCGCCAGTGCTTTTAATATATCTCAGTAAATATAATAAATTCTTCGAAACAAACAAAACATCTGAATACTTTCATATTCGCTGCTCAAAGGGTAAATGTAAACAAAATATGGATTCTGAATCCGTACAATATGAAATAACACAGTATCCCAACCATTGCTAAAATGTACGTTACGTAATCATTTTATTTCATTTCATTTATTTATTCCAAAACAAAACAAATAAATAAATAAATATATATGTGTGAACATTTCACACAGCGCCATCTAGCCCCAAACTAAGCATAGCTTATACTATGGGAATCAGATAATTGATACAATACTTATATACTTTTTTGTTTGTAAATACATACATAGAATAGAATATAACACCCAGATGCAGAACAAACATCTATGTTCATCACACTAATGTTTGTCCTGTGTGGGAATCGAACCCACAGCCTTCAGTTCAGAAGGCAGGGATACTACCAACTGAGCTATCGAGCCCGTCCGAAATGTATGGGAAATCAAGAAGTACAAGCACAATATTCCACAATGTATACAAGGTGACCTTGAATTGGTATGTTATCCCGAAAGGAGATAAATCTACACCCCAAGGTAGACAATGTTTCTTCTACGACTTTACTAAATTAATAGTTTTTCATTGACGAAATGCCATGTAAAGTTTACGTTCGAAAATAACCTTAGTGCAGCTGGGTGGTTGAACTTCGTCCTTGACCGAGTGCACATAAATGAGTTTAATGACCTGTTTTTAGAACGATCGTAGCGATCGCACGTGATATATTGCGAGTGGGTTTATTTTTTACCATGGAGGCTTGGAAACACACAGTTTCTAGTAAAGCTCTCACAACTTGTAGAGTATCATCCATTTCGGGATAACATAAAAATTTAAGGTCACCTTGTATTACAGGTATTTGGAGGTGTTCATTGTTTTCCGGCGGTTGATTATAAATTCAAGTACAAGAGATAACAAAAAAAAGCTATAACAGCTTCCCACGGTTGACACTTAAGGTACTGACTGCATCTGTATGGTGTATGGTATCGACAAGACTGGACAGAGGAAGTTTTCCAATTACACGCCGCACGGGTCTTCAACTAGTATTTATTTACCTCCGACTCTACAAACAAGGGTTGAGGGGTTACTAAAGAAGCCTTCAAAGAAGTTGAAAGATATGTGGGTAGTTATACAAATACATCTTCTCCGGTCAAATCTTTGCAAGGCAAGAGATGCATTGGTAAACCCTGCTCCATGACTAAAGTCCAGCAACATTCGCTGCAGTCACTACTTTGATGGGTTACCACTGCAAAAAGTGATATTTGAAGTGGTATTTGAAGTTTTTTTTTTATTTAACTGACTTTTGTCTTTTATTGTCATTCGAATATCGAACTTGATTGAAAAAGACAAAAGGTGGTTTAACTATTCCAAAGCTATTCCACGTTCATTAATAAGGCCATAGACAAATATAATTTTTTTGTATACAGGGTTACAGGAAAAATTGTGCTAGATCCGCTAAGGGCGTGGAGTTCCCACCATTTCTAATTTATTTCTCTATGAAACACCCTAGCCTAAACTTATAATATTATTTTTAGATATCCGTTAGAAAAAAATACAGATTCAAATATTTTTTTATTTCTTAACTTTCACTTGTCTACTATAGTCTATTAAATATTATATTATGTACTATTTTATTGATTGACGTCCCAAAGCATCTTATTACACATGTAAAAATGCAATAATAATAATAATAAGAAGACTGTATACAGGGTGCTAGATCCGTTAAGAGCGTGGAGTACCCATGATTTCTGACTTATTTCACTATGAAACACCCTAGGCTAAACTAATAATATTTTTGTAGATATCCCTTAGAAAACAATACAGTTTCTAATATTTTTTTTATATCTTAACTTTCACTTGTCTACTACGGTCTATTCAATTAACTTATGTACTATTTTAATGATTGACGTCCTAAAGCATCTTATTACACATGTAAAAATGCAATAATAATAATAATAAGAAGACACAAAATATTTCAATGAAAAAATTAAAAATTGAATATCTCGAAAAGGGTAAAGTTTAGCCTAGGGTGTTTCATAGTGAAATAAGTCAGAAGTGATGGGTACTCCACGCTCTTAACGGATCTAGCACGATTTTTCCTGTAACCCTGTATACAAAATACATAATAACTAAGCTCTACCGTGCTTCGGACGCACGTTAAGCCATTGGTCTCACTATTGTCGTAAGACAAATCGTTAAATTCATAAGCCTTTAACACCCAGCCCGCCTAGCACGATACTTTTTCTCGTGCGAGACCATGCAAGACTATAAGGTAGCGCCAAGGAAGTTGTACGTATTTCTATTATAGGTGAAACTTCTTTGGCGGTTTTGGCGGGAACTCGGAAAAGTTCACGTCGTTGCATTGTATTATTTTTCAAAACTTTTGCTTTTTCCAGTTTTAATGTTTAAAATTGGTGGCGTTTTACGCATTAAATGCTGAATTACGAGCATGAGTGAGGGCAAGTGAAATAATGTGGTGAAACGTGATTTTTCGTGTTGCTTCCAAAACTCCATAGAAGCTTCTAGTAAAGTTGCCACCACTTTGCTGGAGCATGACTTCGACTGGACTATGACTACCTGACTTAGACTGGACTATGACTATGACTAGGACATGACTTTGCGTGAAATATTTTATAACACGATGAAAATATAATACTTGACACTGGCTAAATACACTATGTGTGAAGCCAAAATATAAGAAAAAAAACTTCTTTGGGTAGCGCCTCACTCTCACAACGACAAGTTTTTTTCGCGATTCGCATGCTATGAAAATAAGAATATTAGAATATAAGATTATTATGTAAACAGCATCTTGTAAAGCTAAACTGAACTCAAATGGTGGTACCTCTTACAAAGTTACCTACCTGACGAAATGTTCTATCACCTAGTTAATACCTATTACAGTATGCCAACTGGGTGGTAGAACTTTGTGCCATTAAAGAAACGATTCTTGCGCAAACATGAAACTCTTATTTTCCCTCTTCCACTAACATGTTTAAGCGCAGAGGGTCTGAGACAGCAATAGAAATGTTTGCTCTTTTCAGTTCTTTTCTTTATTGAATCGCTTTATACATAGGTACACGAAAAAAGAAGCTTGTAATGTACGTTTTAGCTTACAGGTCCTTAGTTTCTTAGTTCCTGCCACACATTCTCAAAGTTGTAGGCAAGTAACAAAATCTATAACAAGCTTTCACAAGCGTGGATACGTTACCCTTTAACTTAGAATCATTATTTTTACGCTCCTCTTAACTATTTTAATGATATTTCTGATATAGGTTACATCCTGTCTCCATAATAGTATCGAGACAGCCCCAAATTGCGCCCTTGGATGTATAACTAAGTATTTTGGATATAGATACAAAGTACTTAGTTATACATCCAACGGCGCAATATTAGTAGATATATCACAGAGGAAATAATTGATTTTTACCTTTAAAAGCAGGTATTATAAAAATAATTTTTGTAATATCTAAATTATGACTTTGCTAGTTTACAACCGATGTTTAAGAAAAGTTCTCGAGTGGCGACCACGAACCGGAAGACGCAGCGTAGGCCCCTACTAGGTGGACCGACGACCTCAGAAACGCCGGGAGCCGATGGATGCAGAAGCCACTCAAAGTGGCGCTCTGCGAGGGAGGCCTATGTTTAGAAGTGGACCTAACGTGGATTCGACTTTGTCGTCATTCGTGCTTACAAGATGTTTTTCTATGACACTGTCATTTTCTTTTTTGTCTCATAGTTTACCATACAACACAATAAATTGTAAGGTTCAAAAAGTAATGCCTTCAAACAGCAATTGACCAATCACAAGCGCGTTGTAATCACTGCTCTCATCTGATTGGTCGACGGTTGTGTAGGCGTGTGCGCTTGCGCAGGTTGTATTGATCTCGTAGGAGGATTTCGTGTTTTGGTTTGGGTTTTGGAGACTTGAAGTTTGAGATTTTTAAACGATAGTGGTTGAGTTTTATTGATTAGCTTGCAATTTATGGATCGCAGGTTCGAGTCTTTTGCAGTAACTTTGTACTCATAAAAGCATAAGTACATTTACTGCATGGCTAAAGGGAATCGATAGGTATCTTCTAGGCAAGATACTCCATCGTCGACCGCGTGGTCACTTACCATCACACCGAGACCGTGGTCACACTTTAGACTGTCGATGATATAAAAAAGGATGGTGGTGGCATTATGCCGTCTTACTAGAAACTGTCGGTAGAGACCAGATTAATCTCTTTTTTTTATGAGAATGAATGACGTGACGAGCTAGTCGTTCACCTGATGTTAAACAATACGGCCGCCCATAACAGTTGCAGTGTCACTCGGAACTTTAAAATAATAAAGTTTCGCGTGACAGTGCACTGCGCATGTCATCCTGAGACATCACACAGTCTAGGAATCAGATTACTACACTGTGTAATCAGGTCATAAGTCTCATTTGCCCAGTAATTTCACTAGCTACAATGCCTTTCAAACCGGAACACAGTAGTGCTTGCACACTACTTGGCGCCAGAATAACTGGCAAAGCGGTGGTACCTACCTAGACGAACTTTGCAGAAAAGTCCTACCACCTAGTAAAAATCTTTTTATCACTCTAGCATGGAGAGCTATAATCGATGTTTCCCTGCGAGATAAGAACCGAAATGAGGAGATCCGCAGAAGAACTAAAGTGACCGATATAGCTCTCAGAATCAGCAAGTTAAAGTCGCAATAGGCAAGCCACAACGCTCGTAGAACTGACAACCGATGGGGAAGAAAGATTCTCAAGTGGTGACTATACGAACTGGAAGATTTAACGTAGGACCGACGACCTGCTCAGAATTTGAGTCGATGGATGAAGGATGCAGCCGTTCAAAGTGGCCCTCTATGAGGTAAACCTATGTTCAGCATTAGAAATCTTAACTGATCATGATGGCTCTTGCATGGTGCTTTTCAAAATGGAAAGCCAATGGACGCCTGAGGTAAAGAGCCGTTCAAAGTGTCTTTCTGGGGAAGAACCACTGTTGTATAGTGTATTCAGTCGTCGTGATGGTCGCTTTTCGGTTGATGATGATGATGGCAAATACGGATCTTAGGGTCCGAAATGATTTCTTTTTAATTACGCTTCGTTAATAATTGCCATAAAAATTACAACTGAAATATCCCCTCGGTTTAAAGCTCGTCCAACACCGCCCTAGGCGAGGTGATAATCAACTCGCAGCGCTGCATATTCAACGAATGATCGCCGGCGAACTGGAATTCTGCTTTTTAATTTTCGGTTGTTCGCGTTAGCATAGCATTAAACTTTTATGTATCTTTTTTATGAATTATGAAGTCGTTTTTTAAGGTTCCGTACCCAATGGGTAAAGCGAACCCGATCAGTAAGTATAGCTCCGCTATCCATCTGCCTGTCTGTCCGTCTGTCTCCAGGCTGTATCTCATGAACCGTGATAGTTAGACAGTTAACATTTTCACAGATTATGTATTTCTGTTGCCGCTGTAACAGAAATACTAATAAATAGAATGAAATACATATTTAAAGGGGCCCTCATTAAACAATCGTGATTTTTTGGTCGTTTTTATAGATAATGGTACGCAATCCTACGTGCGCGAGTCGACTCGCACTTGGCCGGTTTTACTAAGAAATATACGCGCGGTTTATTATTTTCTTTATAATAATTTTGATTTATAAAAGTGTTTGAAACTGCGATAAATACTTCTTTAGTTTGCTATGCTTGCAATGACCGCTGTCTCAACTGATGGTAAGCGACGATGTAACACCAGATCGCTGATCCATTTAGTGGGGGGCCTACACTGCGTCTTAAAGTTCGTGGTCGCCAATCGAGAACCTTTCTTCCCCATCGGTTGTCAGTTCTACGGGCGACGAGAATTATTTTACCACTTACAAAAATAAAAAACAACAATAACTTAACAGAGACTCACGAAAAAGAATCCAGCCATCCGCAAATATAACGAGCTTTCGTTACGTCATTGGATGAGTTGTAACCAATCGTATTTTAACCATGTATTTTATTGTGTTCCGGTACTTCCGGTTGACCGGATACAGAAGTAGGGTTTCCTTTTATGTCTCTGTCTCTTAAAACACGTTGCTTGAGGTTAACTACTTTTGCAGTGATTTCTATATGCCTATCGAAGGTTCTGTAGCACATAATATAATACACAGCCTCCGTGGTGTGGTGGTTGAGCAAGTCGGCTCATAACCCGGAGGTGGCGGGTTCGATTCCCGCGACAGGACAAGTATTTGTGCCCGAAAAAAAAAAGCGCAAATACTTGTTCTGTGTCTGGGTGTTGTGGGACCATGGTCCTTGTAGTTCCTGGGTCCCTAGATATAGGGAATCCTAGTTAGGGTCCAGGATCTATGTATGTGATCGTTGGGCGTTAAAGGGAAAAGGGAATACTCACAGTACAGATAACTGATTCCATCCAACGGAATAATGCGGGCTATTTTACGAATTATTTTATTTCTGCATAACGCAAGATCAAGCAACATCTATTGTGTGTTGGTGAAGTATTGGGCTAAATGAATACACTGGAGACTATAACGCTCACGACACGATCACTACATTTTTTTCGTGTTTGAACTATTTTTTGATGAGATCCTGAAATCCAGTATGATGAAATTAATGTGCTTGTAATCGAAGCAACGGATTGAAGTTGTCTATTCAGTATTGTGCCCGATTGCTTGCACCTATCGTGGAAGAGACAACTTCTTTTTTTGTCAAACACTTCTTGTAATAGGCTTGTATAGTAATAATAATTGATATTGTGCACTTTGTGATTTTATCTGCTTAGTAATTATAATAATAAAAAATTTGACTTTTGACTTAAAACTATTTTCTTTCTTTCTTATTCTAGAATCACAATTTGTATATTATGGCGTCTACTAGGTGACCTTGAATTGGTATGTTATCCAGAAATGGGGTAAATCTACAACCCAAGGTAGACAATGTTTCTTCTATGACTTTACTAAATTAATAGTTTTTCATTGAAGAAATGCAATGTAAAGTTTACATTCGAAAATAGCCTTAGCGCAGCTGGGTAGTTGAATTTTGTCCTTGACCGAGTGCACATAAATGAGTTTAACGACCTGTGTTTAGACATGAATTTATGGAATCTTGTTAACTCTCGTAGCGAACATGCAATTTTGCGAGTGGATTTAATTTTTACCATGGAGGTTTTGAAGGTTCTATTTCGGGAAAACATACCAATTCAAGGTCACCTTGTATATGAAAGAAGCACAGCATGGCATAGCAATGGGTACCCACAATGTGTGTGTTCTACGATATGGCATATCGTAGAACTGACAACCGATGGAGAAGAAAGGTTCTCGAGTACCGACCACGAACCGGAAGACGCAGCATAGGTTCCTACTAGGTGGGCCGATAATCTGGTGAAAACCGTGAGCCGATAGATACAGGAAGGGAGCGGCCATTCAAAGTGGTGCTCTGGGAGGCAAATGTTCAGCAGTGGACGTGAGACTGTTGATCATGATGAAAAAGAAAGACCATGTCCTCGCAATGGGATTGTTTTGGGCTGATGAATTATCTACCAACATAAGCCATGTTGTTGAAGTTCTATGACAACTTGTCAAGATAAAAAAGGTAAAATAAATTTCCCCATATTTACCCCGAGTGGGGAGATTAAGTGAATGATTTCCCCGTGCCAACGCAAAGAACTGCCGGATCATAGTTATTTGTGTATGCCGGTAGAGACCTTGAGGGTAGGGTAACTCACTTTTACTAATTCTGTAGGACATAATAGAAACACTCAGTAAAGTTACATAACCAACGTAGGCCGCGTCATCATATTGCCATCGGGTGTAACAATAATTTCTAGCTCTGTGGAAATAATGGTCAAACGGTATAATATTATAAAAGAAAATGCACTTGCAGTGAAAGAAGGAGATAGTTGATAAGTTGTGGCTTTGTAGAGCATCGTCTCTGTCTCACGAAACACTCATTTATCATCAAATTATCATCATCATCTAATACAGCCTGAAGACACTGTTTTAATCTTTCACGGTTGTTATAAACGTTTTTAATGGTAATTACGGGAAACAGTCACAAGGCAAATGGACATAAGTAATACTACTGCTGGCATTTTGAAACTTATAAACTCTTCTTCTTTATCAGGGGCACAGATAATATTATAATACCTACGATAAAAAAGGGGTAAAAAGTTGTCCTGTGTTTTTAAAGAAAAGTGTAGACAATAGAATCTTCAGTGTTTACGATGTCAATGAAACACGCTATCATAGGATTCATAAAGACTACCTATTTATACTCTGTGGAACATTTTTATAGGTATGATATAGAAACATTAAATGGTAGAAGTGAACTTTTTTTTGCGTAGGATCCTTTTTTTATATTATTCTGTCTGTATGTACTATGTTGTTCTCTAAAGACACCGATAAAAGTCTTAGGATAAGCAAGTTGAAATGGCAATGGGCAGGCCACATCGCTCGTAGAACTGACAACCAATGGGAAAGAAAGGTTTTCGAATGGCGATCACAAACCGGAAGATGCAGCGTAGGTCAACGACCAACGACCTGTTCAGCACCACGGGGAGCCGATGGATGTAGGAGGTGAGCAGCTGCTCAAAGTGGCGCTCTTTGGAAGAGGCCTATGTTTAGCAGTGGTCGTCATTAGGTTGATGATGATGATGTAATTGTATTTGTATATGATGTCCCGAAGTTCGTGAGGTACCTTGTATGCTAAGTAGGGACCTGTATTATGACGTCACAGAAAGTTATAATTTTGTCCTATTTTGGTTTGTTTTATCTTTTACTTTATTTACGAAAATGAATGACGTGACGACCTAGTCATCGCCTGATATTAAGCAACACGGCCAATACACCACACACAACAGTAATATGCTGTTTAACTTATAATCTGCAGTTAAACAGTCGGTGCAATTGACTCCTGCACCTTTAACAGTCGGTTTAACAAACAGGTGGTTACGAAGTTCCGATCCTTCGTTAAGAAACAGAAAGAGACAGCTACACATCCATCTCATTATTGCACCTGACGCATGACGTCATAACAGGTGGCATACAACCGTTACATGAGCCACAGAGCATTCGAATTGGAGTAAAAAAAATGAATTCTGTCAAAATGGGAAGTTTAATGTATGAGTATTTTTTAGTATGTGGCATGTTTTAGAACAGATGTGAGGTGCGTGCGGTCAAGTGTGAAATTAATGGAAAAAAATAAGGTCAGATAGGTAAAAAAATTCTTGAATATTAGATACTACGAGCCTATTTTTATTTTCCAGTTATTCTGCCGCCAAGCAGTAGTGTGCATTGCAAGCATGTGCTAGCTTTACTATGTTCTGAAATGAGGAGATCCGCAGGAGAACTAAAGTCACCGATATAGAACCGGTGGAGAAGAAAGGTTCTCGAGTGGCGACCACGGACCGGAAGACACAGCAGCGTAAGTAAGCCTCCCACTAGGTGGACCGATGACCTGGTCAGATCCGCGGGTAGCTGATGGATGCAGGAGGCGAGTACCCACTCAAAGTGATGCCTGAAAACTTCTACTGCTGAACATAGGCCTCGCCCATATAGCGACCGATATATCTCTTAAAATTAGTTGTAATGGTTATGGGCAGGCCACATATCGTAGAACTGACCACCGATGGCGAAGAAAGGTGCTCGTGTGGCGACCACGAACCGGAAACTGCGTAGGCCAGCCCCACACAAGGTTCACTGACGATCTGGTGAATCACTGATAAAATAGTCTATATGCTGATAATTTTATTTGACTTTATTATTAAGTAAGTATACTTGTGACACATTCCACATTTTAGACTGCGAAGCTCTAAATGGGGTAGCCCATTAGATGTAGCAGTTATATTGACAGACCGACTGACAGAAACGCGGTTAGTTGATAGATGGATCCATTTGTGCACTGCAACCAATTCAGGTTGGATCTATATTTGCACTAGTTGATAAACCTTTGTTATCGGCTTTAATAAAGATATAATCATTTTTATTCATCAGACACAAAGATCCATTATAAAACATTATAATTATACTGGGTGTAATTGAATTCATTAGCATCCTTTAAAACTAGGTACCTACTCCTGATACCGGTCAAGTGTGGACCAAAATTTTTTAATTCTAACACATTGGTGTGGTAATAATAATAACTCTTAAAAACGGAATAACTTACTTAATCAAATGCTAAAATACAGAATTAAATTAGAATAATGGAGTACTGTTTTTAATTAGTACATACAAGGTATATAAACGTTTAAATGTATCAAAATCATCCGTGCCTACTGCGTTAGGCACCGCGGAAACCTTCATAATTTTCAATAAAAATATTTTCATTTACACTCTACTCTTTAATATAATCATCTATAAATGATGTACTATCATGGGCTCAATTTATGCTAATGAATTAAATTACATCCTGTAGTATTTGTAAAACATAAAGTTTTTTTTTTTATTTATATATTGGCTCCACACATAGTGTATTTAGCCAGTGTCAAGTATTGTATATTTTCATCGAGTTTTAGAATATTTTACGTAGTCAAGTCTTAGTCATAGTCATAGTCCAGTCTAAGTCGAGTCATAGTCCAGTCTAAGTCATGCTCAAGTAAAGTGGTGGCAACTTTACAAGAAGCTTCTATGGAATTTTGGAAGCAACACGAAAAACCACGTTACACCACATTTTATCACTTGCCCACACTCATGCTCGTAATTCAGCACTTAATGCGTAAAACGCCACCAATTTTAAACATTAACACTGAAAAAAGCACAAGTTTTGAGAAATAATACAATGCAACGACGTGAACTTTTTCACGTTCCCGTCAAAACTCCACATAAAGATTTACAGACTAATAATTAGGGTTCCGTATCCAAAGGGTATCTTTGGGTAAAGCGAACCCTATTACTAAGGCTCCACTGTCCATATGTCTATCTGCCCGTTTGTCTCCAGGCTGTACCTCATGAACCGCGATAGTTAGACAGTTGAAACTTTCACAGGTAATGTATTTCTGTTGCCGCTATAACAACAAAATACTAAAAAACTGAATAAAATAAATATTTCAGGGGGCTCCTATACAACAAACGAGATTTTATTCTTTCTATGTAAATCATGACCGGAATTTGTACCTGCATCCATCCAGACGCTAAAGCTGTTGTTTGTTGTAGTAGGTAAACCCAATACGTTCCTACTGCAGATGTCTATAAGCGGCATTGACCACTTGCCATCAGATGGGCCGCCTGCTTGATTGCCAAAAAAAACTACCGGGACATGGGACATTACTCACAAGGACTCTACTAGCCAAGTGCGGGTTGGTGACAAAAGTCCTCGCAAATTATACTTGAACATGCCAGTTTCAGATGTTTTCATGTTTCTATGTAAGAACGAGAGAAAATTCGTTATTTGAAAAGATATCAGTGCAGGATCAAACGGGATTCGAATAAGGTATGCGACAGTTTGAATATAGCATGAGATTACTGCTGAACTATACTCTCTGTGTATATCTGCACTCAATCATCATGAAGCACTATTTTTGAAAGCTTATCATCATTCTCATTACAAACAGCCTGAAAACGTCCACTGCTGAACATACGCCTCCCCCAGGGACCGCCACCTCAAGCGGCTGCTCGCATCCTGCATCCATCAGCTCCCGCGAATTTCAATCAGTGGGGGCTACGTCTCTCAAAGATCAGTTATATTCTATTTGCACAAAAAAAAATAGAAAATAAATCAAAAAAAATTATTGACGGCCACAATTTTTTTAACGAAAACAAGTCTTAGCTAGCAGAGCTTTCACTAATGTAAAGGAACCGCTTTTATAATTTAAGTGTCAAATAAAACAGTCTCTATAATACAGAACAAAACACTCTAAAACCTTAGAATAAAAACAGCACTACAACTGCGACAATCCTCAAGATCTTAAACAAAACAACCAAAAAGAAAATCATAATTCTAGACATAGAAAGACCTAAAAGACGTTGAATATTTGAAATAGGGCACGCCACTCCAGAATGGTTGTCTTCACCGAATTCTGGTGACCTGAAGTGCCCGCACACATGCACAAAACTACCCCTGTAATATATAATATACTCACACAAGCACAGCTTTCCAGGGCTCGTGGCTTCAGTGTTGGTTGTGGCGTCACGGCGGACGCACGCTTTCGCGCCGCGCTTTTCCGTACACCCTCGAATCGAATGCCGTGTTTCTCTCATTGGATTCCTTAACCCATGTGTTAGTATTTAATATCTATTTTAAATAAATGTGTGGTTTAAAACAGTGCAGTGGAATAAACAAGTGTGATATTGGAGCGTAATTACGTCAAACGTAAGCTATTTTGGTTGATTTATTTTTTTTTATAACGCGGCCGAAGCGCGGGATGACCTCGATGTTTTCTCTCGTTTGCCTGAATAGATTGATGGTCCTTGCCTAGATGTGCGCGCGATATTTCTCGCTGTCAGATTGGCGATAGGTTCGAAATTCAAATGTGTGTCATATTTTTTCTATTTATAACAGCTGAATGCCTATTTATCTGTTTATTGGGAAAATTCCTGTTTTTCGCTTTATTTTGTAGGTGGAAAATTAGGAAAATTTAGGTAAATTCAAATGAAAATTTTAGTAAATTCAAATGAGGAATGATTTTAGAAGTTAATGAGATAGGGATAATATGCTGAAAAGATAAATTTCTAATCGACAGAAAATTTGTTTTAGTGCTGTGTTTAATAATTAAAATTAAAAAGAAATAACGGAAAGTATAATGTAAGTTAGACCTATAACTAACAAAAAATATTATTTTAAAGTGATAAAAGCTAATGTAGGTTGACAACCCGATTGCAGATTCGATTCTTAATTAAATACGAAAAATAAAAATATCTAACATCATGGATAATTATACCTTGAATAATTTAATTAAATCTTTACTATTATATTGTTTTCAAATAAGTTTACATTATCTAGAATTTTCTTTACATTTTTTTCTTATGGAATTTGATTAAAATTAGTCAATATACAAAATATTTCATAGTGTATTAATAACTATTATTTTATTCCATAAATTTTGTGGTATAATTATATTTTATTAGTGTATAGAATTATGGCCCTCAAGTCAGTTTGTTATATTTATAACTGATGCGGTCGTTAACCTTACACTATGACTTCTAAAAATATTTTTTTAGCACATTTGGCTTTTTTAAAGTAACTCAGTATTTAATCTGTCTGCGAGTTCTCATTTTTACGATTTTAGTCATTAAAACTTTTTTAAATAAACTAGTTACATGTTTTACATCGCGAGGACGTGGCAATATATTATTTCAGCTCAATCATAAGCATTTACATGTGAAAAATATATATTTTTCGTTGGTAGAGTCGGTGAAGTCATAATTTTTGTTCGCACCTTTTATTGTTCATAATGATGTTCATGAGATTTTTTTTATTTATTATCTATTTTGAAGTTCACGATTATTATTTTGTGGTATTGTTGGTATTTTTTGATAAACTAATTTTCTGGGAGGTTACGATATTCTATACTTATTTTTTGTATGTATACATATTTATTGTTGTGTCACTCGAAGTAAGTTATAAATGCCCCGGAGTTATAAATTAAGTTATAAAGTAAGTTATAAATTAACCTAATTTTTTTTTTAAATAAACTCTACAATGCTTACTTTTAGTAAAAAATATTGTTTCCGGCTCTACGCAATGGCTCTATCATTGCTAACTTGATTCAGCCATTATATAGATTTTTCAAACACTTTAAAACTTATTTTTTAATCTTAAAAAGTGAGTCTTATGTTAATAGGCATGACGACAATGTTTTTTTTTTGGTTAATTAATTATATTCTTCAAAATATAAACATGTGTGAAAACAAAAATTAAATATATCAAAAAATGACCAAGTTACAAGCATTTTAAAAACCGGAATAGAAAGAGATAGCTTAAACGGCCAGTGACGTCAGAGGAAGGTCGTTATAGTACCTCATTACTAAGCTGTGGTAGCTTTTCATACAATCTCTTTGGCATGTGACGTCACGAGTAGATTTTTCATAGTAACTGTGGGGGCGCTATGTTTCGCGAGAAAGGTACAGGAGATGCCTCCTGTAGAAACTTTAAAAGCTTATTACTCCAATTTGTACAACATATCTAGCAAATGACATTCTAACTCAACTTTAAGATGAAAGCACGCCTCTACCTACGAACTCTATCTATCTAGATTCTGCCTCAAATCAGATGACTAGGTAATTCCTTTCTCTACTTTTTCTAGTTCGTAGAGCTTTCTAACGACTTTTTATATTCTTTTTTTAAATTTATTTTTACATAATGTAGAGAAAGAAATGGAATATTTTGGAGCTTAGAGTTTCTTATTATTATGTAGAGTCTTAAATGAATATTCTATTTGAAAGTACGACTAGAATTCTAGTTTTTTATGACTGCGTCTTGTAAATTAAATAATAATTATTTATTTGCTGTTTTAATTTGAATAGTGCTGAATATTTGATTGATATTGGCTTAAAATAAATTTGTTTTAAATGATTTTTGATACTGATCTAGTGGCGACTCGCATAATAATTGTGTATCGAACTCGGCGTGTGGATTTTAGGAAACCTAATTTTTCTTGATGAAATTTTAGATGTTCCACGGGAAAATGCAGGTACACTGTGAAATGGGGGGCTAAGTATTAAAAAAACAAATTTATTTTAATCAATACTTATTAAATATTCAGCAGTAATTAAATTAAAACATCAATTTATTGTCCAATGTTGCAATTGAGCGTGTAAAGTAAATTAACACGAGAGTTGTTTACCTATTTGTTTTTACAAAGCTGTTTAACTAAGTTTGATGTTATGGCTAAAAACGTTTTATTACTAAATTTAACCTTAGGTAACATAACAGTAACACCACTGTTATGTTACCTATATTATAGCTATAATTTGAAGAAGCCACTACGGGTTTGTCTACAAAGTTTCAAATAACTCTTACAATAAGAGTACCTAATTATTACGTGCCAATAAACCATTCTGATTTCATTTTAAGAAATAGACCACCGTATTGTTATATAGTTTGACCGTTGTTTAAGGGTCAAACTTAAAGGTCAAAGTCAAAACGGAAAGGCCATAATAATACAAAAAAACTCGTGATTGGTAACCTTAACTAGTGAAGCTAGGCAAACTTAATGCTTTTTAGGGACCTCATATTTGACCTTAGGTCATAATTTAGGTCTTAATTAAGAATTAGATCAACAAAAAAACAATAAAAATTCCAAAAACACCCCACTCTCGCCCCATATTCGTTGTAAGCCGCACATTATGGTAAAATTATTCATAATGTCGCGCCGCTTTGCGTCAATTCCGCGATAACCGAGTTTGATGTATCGCCCGGGATCGTAATTTGTTGCGAGTGCGCGCTGAATTGTTTTCTATAAGTGAATACTGACAACGTCTTTGTAAATACGTTGATTTTAGGGTTCTAGGTAAGTGTGACGTTAACGTAAGGCAGTTGTATGGCATTTGATGAGCGCCCCATACAACTGACTTACATTAACGTTACACTTACGCGCGCGTTAATATTCGTGTTAGGCCTACCGTACCCAAAGGGAACAGCGAACCTTATTACTAAGGCTCCGCTGTCCGTCTGTCTGTCTGTCTGTCCAGCCGTTCGTCTATCCAATTTTTTTTTTGATATGGTCTGATTTTGACAATGTTTTTGGCAATAAGTCATCTGTGCCGACCACTATAAATTGGTCAGCTTAGAGCCTTAGAGAGGCCTAGTAAGCCTCTCTAAGGCTCTTAGCTTATAGTCGCGCAACGAGCTATGGAGAGAGCAATGCTTGGTGTTTCCCTGCGAGGTAAGATCCGGAATGAGTAGATCCGCAGGAGGACTAAAGTGACTGATATAGCTCTTAGAATTAGCAAGTTGAAACGGCAATGGGCAGGCCACATCGCTCGTAGAACTGACAACCGATGGGGAAGAATGGTTCTCGAGTGGCGACCACGAACCGGAAGACGCAGCAACCCACAAGGTGGACCGACGATCTGGTTAAAACCACAGGGAGTCGATAGATGCAAGAGGCAAGTAGCAGCTCAAATTGGCGCTCTATGATCTATAAGAGGTCATTTCAGGCTTCAGGCGGTTTATAATGAACTTAATTTAAAATCTATTCCATGTATTGTTAATGCTTCCTAAATTTTTTAGCAAGCTGGTTTTAAGTTACAGCTTTCAGACAAGCTGGATTAGATGCTTTCCCAACTGAGCTAAGATCGCATTCCTTAATGTCCCTCAAAATTTTTAGACATTTTTTTTTGTTTAAATACTTTCTACCTTGTATCATATTTGAACCTAACTACAACAAAATTAATTAAGTAAATAATGACCCAATGAAATTATTTCCTCATTTCCTCTATTGGTGCCATCTCGTGCCCTTTCCTTTCTCTACGCATACAAAGGGCAAGTCACAGATAAGATAAACTTCCCTTCGCTTTTGGGATGGTAGAGAAAGATAACTTACGGTAGAGTTTCGGTAATATTTTATTTACTAACTTAATAAAAAGATTTAATTTTGTTCTTTATTCGGATTCGGTTATAAAAAATAATTACAGTCATGCTATTATCATCATCATCATCATCATCATCATCATCATCACCATCATCATCACCACCATCATAATCATCACCACCACCATCATCAGCCTGAAGACTTCCACTGCAAGTGATGTGATATCCTGCGATTAATTTTCTGTGGACATTTCATACAGCGCCATCTAGCCCCAAACTAAGCAAAGCTTGTACTAATGGGAACCAGATAACTGATACAATACTTGTACCTACACGTTTTATTTCTAAATATATTTAAAATACTTACAATATAATGTAACACATGGAAATCGCAGTTGATTTTAATGTACCGAGGAGAATGCTGCTGCCTGTCCCTGGATATTCCCTTAGCCAGCTCTTACGGCACCCACGGGAATAGGTGCGGTGGTCCTATTCTAAGACCACACGACTATTATAAGAGGTCAAATAATCAGAAAAACTGATCCTATACCTAAAAGCTCTAGTGAACCATAAAAAAGCTCTACATAGCTCTACCGAATTATTATTTATTCGTTCAATATTTCGAAGCGTCAAAGTTGCGAAGTTCCTCCATGGCATTCAAAAGAATAAACCAGAGGACGCTAACGTGGCCGAAACTGAAGCAACCAAAACTACTCTATTTTATTTATGCACATTTTATTTGTGTAGTATCCAGTGTTTTTACGAAAGCTGTCATCTAATGCCTTTCCCAGTTAGGTTGGAAGAGATTTTTATTAGCGTCAAAACCACCCAACATACACTTTAGTAATTAGTAGGTATATTTTTCCCTTAGTTTTTAATCTTTTTTAGTCATAATGTGGTGTTTCAATAAAGATTTTGTCTATTTATTTAAAAGAGTGTATTTTAAAGTAGTTACGCATCTGATTTGGTATTTTAAACTCCATTATTTCATTATTTTATTCTCAGGTCATGCAAAAATACTGTAATGTCTAGAAACACTACTACTACTGCTACAGCTACTGGGCAAATGAGACTTTATGACCTGATTACACAGTGTAGTAATCTGATTACTAACTGTGTGATGTCTCAGGATGACGTGCGCAGTGCAGTGTCACGCGAAACTTTATTATTTTAAAGTTCCGAGTGACACTGCAACTGTTATGGGCGGCCGTATTGCTTAACATCAGGCGAACGACAAGCTCGCCACGTCTTTTAATCTAATAAAAAAAAAAGTATTAAAAAGCCAATATTCGTTATAAAGAAAGAGGTTTATTCCTAATCTCTTTACTATGTATTTTTTTTTCCAATTGTCCCTTTAATATTGGAGACGTTAAGATTTTAAATTGAAACCAACTGGTAAAGAGTAGATTCAAGATTTTTGCTTTAAAGATTCTAAATGTGGCTTCAAAAATGTATATTTCCAGTCCATCTGTTTTATTCTAATAGCAACGCTCGATGTAACGGTACATTAATCATTAATTTTTCGATGTAGAGTTCTGAAACTTTGCGAGAGTTCCGAAAAAAACGAAAAGAACTTTCTTTTTTGTATAATTTCTACATCAATATTGTATTGGAAGGTCATTTTTTGCAGGCGCTTTTTGTTAGCAACTTTTTCTCTCTTGATTAGCTTTGTACCTCTGTAGGCTTTTGTTCAGTCCCGTGTTTAGTTAGGGTCTTTGAAGATATTGAGTTTCTTCTTTTGCTCTCTGTACTTATGTAACATGGTAAAATTGCGCGGTCAAATTGTAACGCAATCAAAATTTGAGCTTTGGTCGTTTTGCAAATTTGGTCTTTTTGCAACTATCTGAAGGAAAAGGTGGAGACCAACTAGGAGACACGTTATATCCATTTGGAAGTCATATCGGAAGCTAAACTCAAAAGATATTAATTAAATTTGCCAAGATATACTCAAGTCGGCCTAACGGAGAACTTTTAGTTCGAGGACCGATCGTTTAATAGCTAGCTAGTGGGGTTTACGTTGTGGAAATAAAGTAAACAGGCAAATGGTTAAGTAATCCTTATATTACTAACATGAAAATGCGATTTGCAAAATGTACCACATCCAAAATTATTATGCCGCATGCACAAAAGTAGAACTTAAGTTTCTAAACCTAAAGTAAGATTATTCTTAAAGATCTACACCATCTATTCGTTACTTCTAACAACATTAAAAGTAATGTTTATTAAATTACACATTTCCTAACTTGAACAGTGTGGGATAGTGAATCGTTAGCTAGACGATCACTTCCAGCATTGAACTATATTAATACTATGAACTTAATACACTAAATACATCATTCCGTCTTACAAGTTATTGGAGCGCAGATGTTAACTCGAAATGCCGAGGAAAGTATCTCACCTACACGAGATATAGTGTAGCAAAGATTGAGTTCAAAAACTACACTTGTCGTAAAGGGAGGAGTCGGCATTCACAAATTACTTGCGACATGAAGATGTGTGGAAATGCAGCAAGTTCCAGCCCACATTGTGTGGAATAAAAGGTTAAAACGGATGCTACAATACCGTGGCTCCAGGGTTTACCCTCATGGATATGAATAATACGGAGCCTGCGTTTGCGGCCTACAAAATGGATGCTCAAACCTGAAGTAGCCGGGTCAAACGCCGGGTGGTCGGTCGGTTGTGTGTGATCGTGGGGTCAACTCATCGTCCGGGATAAAAAGCCCGCTGTAAAAGAATAACAGCGTCTTACAATCATGGATTGGCATAATGTATGTCGACTGCAAAAACAATTGCGGAAAAATCGACAGCGTGGTGTGACATGACAATGGTGGGAAAAGATAAAGGTTATTTTCATAATATGTTATGAATTGCATAAAATCCGGGAGTAAATACAACAAGAAAGCTCACCTTTTTACGGGCTTTGTAGTAGCTCGGAAATTCGAGTGTTAAGTTCGACGGAATCACAATTGGAAATGCAATGGCCGATTGGTGTCTTTGTACAACTTGACCAGCAAAAACATCATGAACCACAGTCCATTTCAAATATTGACATCCCTTCGATATCATTCCTTTCACGAAACTTTCACAGAATATTCCGAATGCGTTCCGTTCTCAAAATCCATTGAAGCGCCAACATAATAATCCAAAGACTATATTCACTTCGCTGTCACCGTCAAATGTCAACTTTATAAAAACTCATCAATGTCAGTTGTCTAAAATCACTGACATGTAAATCAAAATAAACAAAATATGAAAAATTTTAATGTTTATATCCAGCATTTTAATATAATTAATTCAAATAAGTGCTTACAAAATGTGTTTCTAGTGCAGTGTCTACAAAAAGTATAAAATTGTAAGTAGCGAACGCTACACTTAGTAAAGTGTTATTTCGACGTGCTACTTAGAAGTGATGGTAGCTCAGGTGATAGTGAGGTCGACTTGGAAATCGTGGGTCGTGGGTTCTAATCTTGCAATAGTAAAAATTTTGGTGGTGATAAGCATTGTGCGGAACTGTTGTAAGGTTTATGGCACAGAGAAAAAAAAAATTGCTTCGCCTCCCGACCGTCATATGTTTCAAAGCTCTGTGGGTTATGGTGATGGTCATTTAGTTCATTATCTAGTGCCAGGACATAGGGTGGTCATTTCTAACCTTCACACACAGAGAGGCTAGTTCATACCTACCCTACTACATTGTCCAAGAGCGGGTTAGGGGAAGACATAAATAAAGTCCTCGAATTTTATGATTCTTGAACCATTTGAACATGCATTTCTCACGAGGTTTGACTGTTTGAGGTTTGGTTTGAACCTGCACCGTTGTGAGAGTGAGTGCAAATTGAAAAGTCATTGGTTCCAGGTATGTACCAGCGGGATTTGAACATGGGTACTTCGGTATGCAAGTCACTCTATTACCACTTAACATGTGACCACTAAGTGTACCAATGATCTGGTGAAAGTCGTGGGAGCCGATGGATGCAGTAGGCGAGTAGCCGCTCAAAACGGCTTAGAATAAGCAGTGGGCGTCTTCAGGCTATTGATAATGATGACAGACTTATTTACATTAAGGTTGGTAGATGCAATAATTAGATTTTGCAAAGCTTATTTTCATTGTTTAATAAGTCCCGATAGAGTAGGAACTCTACAAAGGCGTGTCAAGTATCACACACGTAAAGTTTTCATAGAGTCTGCACTTAGCTTGTACAGGGCTGGCGTTAGGGACGACATTCAGGGGGTACTTGCTCGGTAAGTACACCACGCCTTCAACTCTTATTTTCCAGTCATTACTAGACAGGCAGCCTCTGTACATAGAGCACCTGCCCACCTGCCCCTATTGTTATCATTTTTCACATATTTTAATACATTTTGACTGGCCTTATAGCTCAGTTGGTATTAGCTCTGGCATAGGCTGTGGGTTAAATTTCCACCCAGAACATACATTTCTGTGATGAATTGGTATTTGTTCTGTATCTGGGTGTTATATTGTATTCTATGTAGGTATGTATTTACAAACAAAAAGTATGTAAGTATTATATCCGTTATCTGGTTCCCATAGTACAAGCTTTGCTTACTTTGGGGCTAGATGGCGCTGTGTGAAATGTTCACAAATATTCATTTAACTTCAATGACCCACACCCCCTCTGCCTTCCTCCGGCCCTGGTTCATCCCCGGCGCTTGACCCAGAGACCTAGATCTACCTACGTGGCAGTGCATAACCGATTGCTATGAAAACGATATTGCTTACGTTGAATTTTTTATGAATTTCAAATTGCAATTAAATTAATGGAATGTGGGATGATGGCGGAAACTTTTTCATGGAAGAATTATTCTTACTAGGACATGATTTATATTGGACGTTTTGCGTATTAAATTGATATTTTTATATTTTTTAAATTAATGGCTATGTGCCTTAATTACTCAAGCTAACTACTACAGTAATAAAAACTAAACTACCTACATACAACAAATAACACTAGGACTGTGTATAAATAAAATGGACCGGGACTTGGGTAAACGTTTGGTGGAGACAGTCATCAGGTGACCAGGATGCTGGCTTTTATTTTGCACAAAAGATAAGCATTGCCAATCAACGTGGCAATGCTGCCAGCATTCTGGGCATTTTTCCCTCAACCAAAGGTTTATTTTTATGTTTTATATTTTAGTTTTAATGTTTTTAGGTATAGTTTAGTTTTTATTTCTAGTTTAGTTTAATTTATGGCGTATTTGAATTGTAAATTCTGTAAATAATGTTTTAACGGAATTTTTCTTGTTAAAATTAGTATATCTATTGAACATTACAGAGATACAGAAGGCAAAACAAGTTACGTACATAAAAAGATATTGTTTTAATGCGAAGAATCTTGGGCTAGACTTTTTTAGGCTAATGTAAAGGCTAAGTGTGGGTTAGTAGATGACACATGTTTTATACAAGGTGACCTTGACTTGGTATGTTATCCCGAAAGGGGGTAAATCTACACCCCAAGGTAGACAATGTTTCTTCTATGACTATAGTTTTTCATTGAAGAAAAGCCATGTAAAGTTTACGTTCGAAAATAGCCTTACCGCAGCTGGGTGGTTGAACTTCATCCTTGGCCGAGTGCACATACCTGAGTTTAACGATCTGTGTTTAGAAATGAATTTATGGTATCTTGTTAACTCTAGTAGCGGTCGCGCGTGCAATTGTGCGAGTGGATTTATTTTTTACCATAGAGGTTTGGAAACACCTAGTTTCAAGTAAGGCTCTCATAACTTTAGGGTATCATGGTCCCAGGCCCGACATTTTGGGATAACAAACCAATTCAAGGTCACCTTGTATATTAGGTTGTGCTTGAACAAGTCGGTTTCCTCAAGATGTTTTCCTTCACCTTTGTTGAAACTCTAAACCATATTAAAGCAAAAGTATGACTGAAAAAGCAATGTTTTTACATAAAGTGGAAGCGCTTCATTGTTTTCATCGTCCATACATAATTTATATTTACGATAATTTCACCAACTTTCTTGCTCAATTTTTTACAGATAATGTGTGCCTAAAACGTCATCAGTTATTTGTTGTTTCACTCTTTTAAATGCAAACATCTATGGGTGCGAGTGAGAAGACGATACACCTGATTTTATTACAAAACTGTGTTATTTTTATTAGCGTAGGTTAAAGTTGAGTTATTATCACTTTGTACCTACTTATATTTTATTAGTGCTTAAGGTTATCAAGTATTACTTAATAACTGACACTGGTTTATTGACAAACAAAATAAATAATGAAGTATGTCAGTCTCAATTGATAATGACTCAACATTTGTATCAGTTTGAGATAAAAAAACGACTGTGATTCATTCTGCAACGTAATTATCAATTTTAATTACCAATCAGTTTATGTAGTCTTCTAATTGAAGACGTCCACTGCTGAACATATGCCTCCCGTTAGAGCCCCACTTTGAACGGCTGCTCGCCTTCTGCATCCATCGGCTCCCCGCGGCTTTCACCAACTCGTCGGTCCATCTAATTGGGGGTCTACGCTGCGTCTTCCGGTTCGTGGTCACCGGAGAACCTTTCTTTGCCTAGTCAGATAAAAGTATAAAAAAAAATCAAAACCGGACCCGTATGTAAGCGAAAGCGCTGTCATACGGGATGTATCCACGAATAGCACTGACTACATTGCGGCCGACGATTTATTTCTAGTTGTATGATATCATGGCTTCAAGGAATACGCTGCCGTCGCCATTTCTGATTTTACTTCACGGTATAAGACTAAATTCTTACGATAATAGCCGAGATTGGCAGCTTTGGAACAAGGTAGCCCTCAGTTGTGAATGCCACTATTTGTAACGACCATCTATGCAAGTAGTAACCGCAGCGAACACGTATTAAGAACGGCTAGTCATTTTGTTATGGGTGTTGTTTGTTAGTCTATTTTTTTATCAACGATACGAACGAACATTTCAGCAGTCTTCATAGACCTTTAGGTACTTACTTACTAGGTGTTTTTATTTTATTTGAGCGCTAATTCATTAATAGGCATTTTTCTGTTGTGATGTCGGCATTTCATATTATTATAATCAAAAACAAAATTTACAAAACTTACTGCTGGTTTAAGCTATTTTAAGCATATTTTTTAATAAAATTAGTATATCGACTTTGATTTGAGGGGAGCTCCAAATGGAAACAACAAGACGGATAACATAATAATTTCTAAGTATATAAAATTACAAATTTATTCATGTCGATTTCACTTTGTCTTGGTTCTATCTCGAAAACAAATTATTTTAGTAAAGCTTTGAATAACAAAAGGAATCACACGACATCGCATCGCTGCGTCAGATCTCATATTCAACGGAAACCGGTAAATCGGATTCAGAATTCGAAATCGACTCACAAAACATAATAGAAACCGTTTGCCGATTCTTGTATTATGATTTTTGTCATTGAACCAAAATAGAACTCATTCGGAGGCGTGAAGTTAAGAGGACCGTGCTGTAGGCCTAGCATGAATATTTACGCGCGCGTAAGTGTTCACCTATTATGATTGCGTCTGCCGCTCAAGTGCTGTTAAAGTTCATACAATTTTGCGGCAAAGCGGCAGACGCGCGTCAGCAGCGCTGCTAGCTCAATCGTAATAGAGGGGCAGATCAATTGCCATACAACTGGCTTACGTTAACGTTACACTTACGCGCGCGTAAATATTCGTGCCAGGCCTACTGGTATATGAAATAATTATTGCTGTCGCTCACTCTATCACCACTCACCAGCCCTTTTACTCTACGTGCGATAGAGACAGTAGACAGTAGTGTATAACCGATTTTTTTGCATTTTAATGGTTCAGATGAAAACGGTTTTTATCCTTTAAATCTTAGCCTTAAACCTTTGTTTATAAGATAAAATGTTTTAAATAAATTATAAATGAATACTGAATGAAAGAATTAAAATCGATAAATACGAATAATATAAAAAGTAACACCCAATGATTACAAATACATAGATCCTGAGTCTGAGCATTTTTCTATCCATAAATACTTGTCCTATCACGGGAATCAAATCCGCTGCATCCGGCTTGAAGCCAACCGGCTCAACCACCAAAACCAAAAATAAATAAATAAATAAATATAATTATGTGGACATTTCACACAGCGCCATCTAGCCCCAAACTAAGCATAGCTTGCTAAACAAATTGTTAAAAGTTAAAAGTGTTAAAATGATTTTATTGAAATGAGAGTTCATGTAATTGACAGAACTTATATTTACGCAACCATGTAATACAATACTGGACTTTTATTGTAAAGAATGGCAAGAAATAGCAATACACCGTGATGCGTGGAAAGAGGGTAGGGAGGCCTTTGCCCAGCAGTGGGACAAGACAGGCTAAATAATAATAATAATAATGTAATACATGCTGAGTCACCGCTCAGTGACGTTTCGCTGTGGGAATGGTTGGACAATACACTATTCATGTTTTTTTTTTATAAAGACGTGGCTCTCCGACCTTGATGTGCTTCAAATAAAATTCTGCTTCCTAACTTATCGCTTTAAACTAATCGACCAAGTGCGAGTTGGACTCGCGCATGGGGGGTTCTGTGCTATTAACTATAAAAACGAGCCAAAAATAACTGTTGTTGTTTGCCCCCGTAGATATTTATTTTATTCTGTTGTTTTAGTATTTGTTGTTATAGCGGCAACAGCAATACATCATCTGTGAATATTTCGACTGTCTAACTATCATGGCTCATGAGATACAGCCTGGTGATAGATATATAGACGGACAGACAGATGGACAGCGGAGTTTAGTAACAGAGTTCGCCTTACCCTTTGGGTACGGAACCCTAAAATAGAGCTACAGCAAGTGAAATGTCAAAATTCTAGACCACAATCAACATGAAAAACTTGGTAAAACAAGCACCTATATTACATTTACCATGGACTAACAACCGCTGGACGGGCGAGTCGTAAACTTGCGTCGCGGTTGGCAAAACGCCAGCGCCCACTGACCGGTCTGTTCCCGCCATTTACCCAGCTTCTTACGTGTTTCCATTGACGGCCAACACAGTACGTTAGCTTTATTATGCGATGGTATTTTTATGTACTGTTATTGTCACATTCATTCATTCTTGTCACTGTAAATCCATCTTAGAAGAGAATGACTACTTGCCTAAACGTGATTTTCAATCGGCGGTAAATTAATTTTAATATTTTTTTTTGTTTTGCTTTAACGTACCTGCTTTAAATGTAAATAAAAGAAGAAAGATAAGGCGCTACGTTTTCGTAAACTGTTCATTTAAATTAGGTGCGATACACATAATTTGTCGAAAGACGATTTGTAAGATTTGTAGGTATCTTCTAGGCAAGCATGTACCACCGTAGACAGCATCGTCACTTTCCATCAGGTGAGATTGCGGTCAAATGAAAGCTATAAAAAAAGAATGAGATGGGAAGACTGAAGACGGGGCGTTTTTTTTAACCAAGGGATGAAGTTCTGCCTATTAGTATTATCTGGGCTATTACTTATATTTAAGACGTATAATTTTCAGTACTTTGAAATACAAAGGACAGAGTTTTAATATCGACAAAATTCCGAATATTAAAAAAGTTCTTTTGCAGATAAAATTTACAAATTCTTCTAAAAATTCGCATATAAATCTACCGTTAAAATAATAAAAAATAGTAAAAAACAAAATTTCTGTTATAAAACAAATTCTTCTTTTTTTTTTTCAAATTGATAATACATTTTTTTATAATTATCAAATATTAAGCTAGCGTTTGATCCATTTTTCCTGATATTAATTTTATTTGTATGAAGATAGACTACTGCCTAAATATGAACCGGATTTCTAATTCCCATTGATTAGTCATGTGTATATTTCTGTCAGCGTTTGGATTTGGGTCAGTATTGACGCGACCTCTAGCGGATCTTTTGTATTAGTTATCTGTCATCTTATGACGGGCGCTTTTTGGAGGCCATGGGAATAATAACTGTAATCTAAAGGAATAGGGTCGAGATTTCACTATAGAAAAGTTCCACAAAGGACTTCGTATTTTTTTTATATATATTATACGCTGTGTTGCAATTACTAATTAAATTCATTCAATTCGTTTTTTTAATTTTCTTGGCGTTTTTAAATTTTTTACGAACTTGCTCTAATACCTACTACTGTGTTCCGGTTTAAAGAACATTTTAGCTAGTGAAATTACTGGGCAAATGAGACTTTATGTTATGACCTGATTATTATACTAGACTATCTTGATTGCTGATGTCTCAGGATTACGTAGGGCAGTAACACGCGAAACTTTATATAAGAGTTTCAAGTGTCATTCAACATCAGTCAAACGCCTAGCTTGTCACGTTATTTTGGTCTATTTCAATTTGATACCCCAAAACAAAACCCCATTTCATTTTTCAACTGAAATTGGAGTACTTAATAATGTTGTATTTTTAACAAAAGAATGTAACTCTTAACCTAAACAAGGCTAAAGTTAAAATAAACAAACCGTTCTTCGTTAATTTCAGTAGTTCTACCCTAATTAGTAACCATTACGCCGCGGGCTCTTGGACTATGCAAACTGAATTACAACAATTTCGGGGAAGTATTTCGCCTCGCGTCATACATTTATTTATAAAACGATGACCTATAATGCGCGACAGTCTAATTTGCACCCTATTTTGTGTACTACAAAGTCTATCTTATAATAAAACATGATGAAAAAATTTTGACGGTTTACAAACAAAACTATGCTCTATTATATTGAAAATTATGTATAGTTTCCTTTGTGAAATTTTGGGGAGTTGCGGGTTTATAACTGTTCCTTTTGTTGATGTTTCATCGATGTGCCGTAAGTTCGATTTTAGGCGCTGAATAATAAATGACGGTCAGTTGTATTTGTGTTTTTACGGCATTTTTAATGGTCAAGTTACGTAATAAATATTTGGGTCAAGTTTGTGGAGGGAAATGGGGAAAAACAGGTCAATATCGAAGTAGACAGGGCATTACCATAAAATGAGTTTTATGAGACATTGGACTTAGAAAATGAGGCGGGAATATTAATGAGCATTTTTGTAATTACTTGCGGTGTTAAAATTATGTAATAATTTGATGGAAGTATTTTTAGTGATGTAGTAAAATTGATGTTTGGAAATAGAGATGTGAAAACAGGGAAGAAATGTACTGATAATTAGATTTTGGTGATCACATAGACTAACTATGTAAATAGGGTGAATTATTAGGGTTGTTAGGGTTAATTCACGAAAAAAATTCGCCAATTCTGTTTTTTAATATACGAAAGCCGGACGGGCCCGATAGCTCAGTTGGTAGTATCCCTGCCTTCTGAACTGAGGGCTGTGGGTTCGATTCCTACCCAGGACAAACATTTGTGTGATGAACATAGATGCTTGTTCTGCGTCTGGGTGTTATATTGTATTCTATGTATGTATTTACAAACAAAAAAGTATATAAGTATTGTATCAGTTATCTGATTCCCATAGTACAAGCTATGCTTAGTTTGGGGCATATTAAAAAACATATAAAAAAAAAGGTTTTTGGATAAATATGACATAATATTTTTGAACACGTGTAAGATTGTTTGTGAGAGTTTTATGAGACAGCTTTTACAAAAGTAAATTCAGTCATTTTGAATTATCTTTAAAAATGTTGCAAGGTGTGAGCGGGAGAGAGAATCTAGATACGTCTTTAATAAAAATTTACTGATAAAAGAAAACCAAATGTTCAGAACAGCTGTAAGGTTAAAGGTTTCTTTACTTATATTTTCGATAGATTTTTTCGGTTGAACTACCCCATGGCATTTTAATGAGGTCCATTTCGCACAAAATTAGGTTGAACTAACCACTGACCCAAGAAACGCATGAATAAAAACTTTAACACGAATAATAATGCAATTACCATTGTAGTATTTAATATAAGCGGGTCTTTAGAAGAACTATGAGCAAGCTTTTCATCTTTTTAATAATACGACATTTCAATCACTTCGCCACAATAAAGATTTTCTCTTAAATGTATTAGGTACTTACTTAACAAATTCGTCTAAATCACTCGTTACATTAACAAGTCGTTCATTTAGTAAGAGAAAAGTTTAAACACACGTTCACAGTTTAGTACCTTACGTCAATAAATAATGGGGCAGTTACTTTGAGAGGAAAAGTAATTTTTTTCTATTTCTTATTGTGACAGGGTACTGAACATTAGTATGTCTACACCCTCCAATAAAGCAAAGTAAGCGTTTGGGGCGACACGCGTTTCTCGTTAGGGCGATTGTGCTTAACCTCCCCTCTTTATCAGAAATATAATTAAAACCAGTATCTCAAGTTACTACAATAGTACATTATGATGCAAGTGTGCTAAATTGATCAATGCACACGCGTGTTATGCCGCGTTTTTCGTCACAGTTGCGAGGAAAAACAGACTTGTAATATAATTAACTTTTATGAAAAAAAGTCGTGCAGGCTTTTTGCTTTCACGTGCCGTATTACGTTGGTGAAGGTATAATTATATAATTATTCATTGACACTCGCGCTGCATTGCAGGGTGTACCTAAATCATATCGCAGAGCGGGCGAAAAAGACTATTATAAAATTATCTTCCCTAGGTAACACGGCGCATGAAAATTATAAATCGTAAAACTTCCACAAAATTTAAGACCACATGTCTGTATTTTCTCGCAATTGTGATGAAAAACGTCCATCGTATAATTCGCGTGTGCATTATAAATTATCATTACTTATATGATCATTACACTCTTGGATCCCTTGTCCCGCTCTTACCTGCGTTCTTAATGCCGTTTCGGGTGCAATGATCAGCTTTGCACACTTATATCAAAATGTGCTAATATCAAAGATCCCATACTGGTTATACAACGGCTTAACAAGAAGGGTTGAAATAAACAAGTTTAGATTATTTCTTAATCCCCGCCGATTGAGTTCAAGATGAGAATTACTTATTCATGTTTATTGATAAAAGATTAAGCCAAAGGGTAGACGAGCGATATTGGCTCTTAAGACACGGGGTGAACGAAATGATTGAAAAAGCTTTGACATACAAAGTTTTAAGACAGAGTTAAGAAATTGATTTTAATTAGGAATTATTGTGTCTGTAGTTTTTAGGATTCTGTACTCAAAGCGTACTCTATTACTGAGGCTCTGCTGTCCATTCCTATCCAGGGCGGTTATTCTCTATGAAAACACAGATTCCACACGATACGAAACCACGTCGTTATCGTGTCTTGTTCAAATCGTGTCACAGCGTTAACACTTCGCTTTACATTAAAGTTATCTTTATTTTGAATAAAATATATTGACATAAGTGGTCATATCTTTAGATGTGTTGAATTTCGGAATGCGTCTCGGTAAAACATATGATTTTGGACTGTTCAAATCGCACCAATTCCAAATTCATTTCGCGCGGTTTTGTTTTCGTTTCATAGAGAATAGACTTTTGCAGATTTCTTATGTAAGACAAGGAATTCGCGTGGTTTCGAAGTAAGGAATCGATACGGAATAAGGGCCCTGGTGAAAGAATAGGACTACCCTATCTTATGGCACGCGCAAGATGTCATAAGATGCGCCGTAGCCACTGAGAGTGGCGCTCTGTGGGCAATGTTCAGCAATGGGAATCTTCAGCCTGATGATAATGATGATGGTGGTGATGATGGTGATGATGGTGATGATGGCGATGATGGCGATGATGGTGATGATGGTGATGATGATATCGCAGCTGCTCAAGATGGAGCTCTGTGGGGGAACCCTATGTTCAGCAGTGGACATCTTCAGCCTGATGATGATGATGACAATGGTAGTGGTGATATCACTTATCGATACTACTTACTAGCGTAAAGGTCCACGACGGCAACAACTTCGAACAAAATTTTCACCACAAAATAGGGTAGGATAAAAATTAACCCGTTTCAAATCTCATGCACAGTCAAAATTAGGTAAGTATTTCTTTCTGAAAATAATGTTCCAGCAAAAAGTATAATCAGTTTAATACAAAATGGAAAGCTTCGATCGCGTCTCCCGCTCCATTTGGCTTCGAGTCAAATGTTCCATTCCAACCCTCTCTTGGATTCTCAATCTTATTCTCAAAATTCAAGGTTGAATTTAGCTTGTACAGTTCCTAAGATATATCGCTTGTCAGTCTTGATTATCCCTGAACTTTATTACAATGTGTTAGAGTCGGAAATAGTTTGTCAATTACAGAAATTACAATTAACGTCTCCAAATTTAGACGTGCGTCTAACTGCATTCTTAATGCGTTGAGTTAAAACGTAGTTTTGATTAAAACTTTGAGGAATGGTTATTGGAAGACTAATGTGTTCTAAAATTAAACTATTTGAAGTCTTATTTCTATTAGCGAAAAGATCATTTCATTTTGGCTTTATTACGTTAAAAATGTTATATTTTCAAAAAATATATCTGATAATATTTTGTAGAGTAGGAAGAATATGAAACCACGATTACTTCAGCAGCCCTACCACAAACTAATACAACACCATCATGGTTCGTGACAGTAATGCTTCTAGGTTACAATAATATTGTTCGAATTCGTACCATGAACTTATAAAATATTCCGGGCGCGAGAACGAGACGTCTACATTTTTATGTAGCGTTATCACTGTCGCACGTCGCTGTTAACATGATTAACGGTATGACATGACAGTTGTATTTGAGTGAACAATTAAACGTGACGTCATCAAAACTGCTCTGCGTCAACAACATTACAATATTCTTACTTTTATGTCATTTTTCAAAGTATGATTGACTCATTGAAGTAATAATGCTGTAAGATGTTGTGGTGATCCCCTGGTGGTAGTGAATTATTATGGTACCAAAACAACTATTTGTTAGAATAGGATAGTGTCCTGTTTTTTTTATTGCACAAATTAATAATATTCTATAAAAAATAAACAGTTATGAAACAAAAATTAAATATCTCAAGAAATTACAAAGTTACAAGCATTTTAAAATACAGGAACAGAAAGAGACAGTTCAAACGTGCAGTGACGTCACTCCTTGCACCTTCATAGTACCTTACTACTAAGCTGTGGTAGCTTTATGGCATCTCTATCGCATGTAACCTCACAACGTGCGATATTATAGTAACAAGGAAGCCCTTTCTCGCAAAACAGTTTGCGAGAAAGGGATAGGCGATGCCTCCAGACACTTTAAAAGCTGATTCCTCCGTGATTTATTTACCGATTTTACATTTTTTTTCATTCTACTAGTTCTATTCGTTTTAAACAACTTTATGAACATAATAATTAGCTTGTTAATTTTTAATAGCACGACCCAAGCCTATAAACCAGTAATTTTTTGTCCGCATCAAAACTTCACAGAAGTTAATTATGTACCGAATATTATTGTACAATTTTCCTTATGTCCTAAGCTTATACCAAAATATTAGTTATAATAAGTCTCCAATAAAAGAAATTGGGCGAAGGAAATTATAGTAGATATTATTACATTAAGCTATATTCACATAAATATTAATAGAACATCCATGGCGTGGCGGTTACGTCGAATGACTCAAGTTTCCATAACGCGTGTGAGTTAGGTATAGGTACTTTCATCCTTGCGAATGACAAAAATTATTTCAAATTAAAAAAATAATTGAAATAAATATGTCTAATAAGATTTGAATTTAAACTCTTACAATGCTGAAAAACGTGAACAAAATCGGTCAAGTGGGAGGAGGAATCGCGCACGAAGGGTTCCGTACCATTATCAATAAAAACGAGAAAAAAATCACGTTTGTTGTATGGGATCCCCCTTGTTGTTATAGCGGCAACAGAAATACATCTAGGAAAATTTCAACTGTCTAATAGGCATGATGACTACTATTAAAAATGAACAAGTAAATATTATTTTCATATAGAAGATTAAAAATGAATGCCATAATTGAAAAAATAAGCAAAATCGGTAAATAAATCACGGAGTATAAGATTTTAAAGTTTCTACAGGAGGCATCTCCTGTCCCTTTCTCGCGAAACAGAGCGCCTCCACAGTTACTATGAAAAATGTACTCGTGACGTCACATGCCAAAAGATTGTATGAAAAGCTACCACAACTTAGTAATGAGTTACAGACGTCACTGGCCGTTTGAGCTATCTCTTTCTATTCCGGTTTTTAAAATGCTTGTAACTTGGTCATTTTTTGAGATTATTAATTATTGTTTTCACAAATGTTTATCTTTTCAGGATTATAATAAATTTATCCAAAAAAAAAAATTGTCATTATGCCTATTATCGCGGTTCTTGAGATAAGGCCTGGCGACGGACGGACAGATGGACAGCGGAGCTTTATTAGGGTTCGCTACCATTTGTAAAAATGCTATGAATATGCAATAAAAAACTCATTTTGATTTTGGGTTCAGAACCCTCAAAATAAAAAAGGGCCCAGCGGGATTCGAAATAAAGTTCGTTAGTCTGTTTACTAGACTGTGTGATGTCTCAGGATGCCGTGCGCAGTGCAGTGTCACGCAAAACTTTATTATTTTAAAGTTCCGAGTGACACTGCAACTGTTATGGGCGGCCGTGTCGCTTAACATCAGGTGAATGACTAGCTCATTACGTCATTCATACTCATAAAAAAAAGTCACACTCACTTGTAAAACACCAAATTAACCCACAACGCAATGAATCATCGTGTACACAGCCTAATAAACAATATCAATTCTGTTGAGAGAAACCAAACGCGCCTGCTCTGTGTAACAGTTATCATGTAATTGTTTAGATTCTCGCAATAACCGTTAATGTTCCTATTATTCGTTATTAATATCTTAATGTTGCTTTTGGTTTCTGTTAACGTTGACAGTTTGGCCACAAACGATATAATAGGCTTACTATATTTGACATTAAGCGCTTGATAATATTATATGCTTAGGACAATATTACCAAAATAATTCAATTCAATTCATTTATTAGCTTGACCAACTAGGATCACAATTACATTAATACATATACTTGATACAATAAAATAAAAATGTCATAACAATAATCAAAATTTAAAATTACAAATACAAAAACAAAATCATAAATACTAATTAATTTAAAATAAATATTGGACTCCGGTTAGTAAGTGTACCATGGGAGTTTTGGCGGGAACGCGGAAAAGTTCACGTCGTTGCATTGTATCATCTCTCAAAACTTGTGCTTTTTCCAACGTTAATGTTTAAAATTGGTGACGTTTTACGCATTAACTGCTGAATTACGAGCATCACTCATGGGCAAGTAAAGTTGCCACCACTTTACTGGAGCATGACTTAGACTGGAATATGACTACCTGACTTAGACTGGACTATGACTATGACTTGACTTTACGTGAAATATTCTTCTAACATGATGAAAAATTACAATACTTGACACTGGCTAAATACACTATGTGTGGAGCCAAAATATATGATAAAAAAGAAAAAAAAAAAAGTGTATTTTGACATTGACAGTGGTACTTAAACGTACTGACAGTCAAAACTATCGCCAAGCGCCCGTAGGATACTGTTACGGCTGGCCCGCACCCTCCGCACCAGGGATGTGCATCGTTTGAGCATGATTGTGTGGAAGCAATCCACTTGTCGTCCAATCTTTTCGTCCAAAATACCACAAAGCCTGAAAACAAAAGTTTTCAATCAATGTGTGTTGGCAGTGATGACTTATGGAACTGAGACGTGGTCTCTAACTGTTGGCCTCATTACTAAGCTCAAAGTCGCGCAACGAGCTATGGAGAGAGCAATGCTCGGTGTTTCCCTGCGAGATAAGATCCGTAATGAGGAGATCCGCAGGAGAACTAAAATGACCGATGTAGCTCTTAGGATTAGCAAGTTGGAATGGCAATGGGCAGGCCACATCGCTCGTAGAACTGACAACCGATGGGGAAGAAAGGGTCTCGAGTGGCGACCACGAACTGGAAGACACAGCGTAGGCTGGCCCCCCACTAGGTGGACCGACGACCTGGTGAAAACCGTGGGGAGCCGATGGATGCAGGAGGCGAGCAGCCTCTCTTAGTGGTGCTCCCTGGGGGAGGCCTATGTTCAGCAGTGGACGTCTTCAGGCTGTTGATGATGATGAATCCACTTAGGCTTCAGCAAACATCCCCGACGCACTGCAGAAGCGAGGAAGCCGCAAGAGCATCCTAAACGTATTATTGTACTGGATGCGTAACGCATTGTACTGTTTCAGCGTATACCCCACCCACAGACTGCTCGTGTAGAAAGGCGTACATACATAATGCCCAACACCCAGAATGAAGAGGTTTTGACTTGTAAAAGTGCTAAAACTAAATCGACAAACATGACTTGTCTTGACTTACGCTTTGACTTTGATAAGAAATAGGGGCGAGCGTTTAAGCGGGAGTTATAAAGGCCAACTTTTAATTTTTTTTGCTGTTGGATAGGTCAAGATCACAAAACAAAAAAAAAAACGTTTCAGGTGAAGCGCCATTTGTTTCCTAGCTCTGTGGCCAAGATGCTATTAAAAAGTTCTTATAGGAAAAAAATTCCACCACAAATGTAATTGTTTTATCTATATTCTGTGAATTTAAGACAATATGACAACGGCAACCCGCTACTGAAATACAATTTCTAAAATGTCTAATCACATGTAATAAATGTTACTCAAGCAAAATGCCCAACACCGGATCACAAATATGCAGTAATTGCGTAACGACCAAATTTTTACTTTGTTTTAAATGACTATAGTACTCCAAAGGATTTAAGTAAGTTTTAAAAATTATAGTAATTGGTAATTTATTATCTTTGTATTTAATTAGTATATTGTTGAATTGGGAAAAACGTTGCCTGCCAAATTCCCATTAGCTACTCCGTAGCAATTTATTTCTTTTCGCACAAAAGGCTACCAAAAAGCTCGTTTCTCTACCATGATAGAGCAAAACAAAACAGTAATAAAATCGCCTATCGCCTCTACCAAAGACTGTAACAAGTTCACAAAAACCTGCTGATATTAACTCCCTTTGTGACTTTATCAACAGGATGCAAGTCATAGGGGATAGCGGGTAAAATAAAAAAAGTAAAGGTAGAGTAAAGCATATAGAAGACAGTAAGAATGTAAAACAGAAAGTAAAGTAGATAGAGTAAGTAAAAAGAGTGAATTGTAAATTCGCAATTCTCAGATAACTGGCTTTCCTCCTGCATCCATCGGCTTCCCGTAATTTGGTTTGGCTGATCGTCGTCTTCCAGTGTCTTCCAGTTCGTGGTCGCCACTCGAGAACCTTTCTTCCCCATCGGTTGTCAGTCTTTCTTTACTCTTCTTTAGAGTAAGTAGGTACCCATAGAACCACAGTATATTAAAAAAATGTAAGCCGTTAAATTGCCGTACGACGTTCGTGCAGTCACTGCTCTGTGTGAAAAGTTTACCGATTTTTTTTAAATGTCAATTTGCACGGTGATGTCGTGCTCACACATCAGAAAAGCAGCATAAGGGATCTGTTGTGACACTCCACTTATAAGCTATTAATTTTCTTACCAAAACCGTCTAAAATATCAAAAATAAATATCAACAGTAAACATAAATTAATCGCGTTTAGTTATGTCGAGTAAGCATCGCACACATAACGAATTTGTAGCGTGCGTTTGGAGAACACGTTGTTTGGGCACTATAGGTAGTACCTATTTTAGGACCCATCCTTTATTTGTAAGGGGTATATAGCCCGCTAGAATCTTCCTCTTGCACTAGTCGACACAGGGCATATGATGGCAGGTGGCGAGAGTATATCGAACGGTTGTGAGTTAGGAGACGCGAAACGACGACACCCAATACTGTGGGAGCGACAGATGTTCTACACAATGTGTGGACACATACAAAGTTCTTTACACTTGATTGGTTACTAATCTTCACTGACCGCACTTAAATCCAGCATAATAAGAGGATCATTAAAAAAAAGTAAAATAAATAAATATCTGTGGACATTTCACACAGCGCCATCTAGCCCCAAACTAAGCATATAGCTTGTACTATGGGAACCAGATAACTGATACAATACCTATATACTTTTTTGTTTGTAAATACATACGTAGAATACAATATAACACCCAGACGCAGAACCAACAACTATGTTCATCACACAAATGACAGGATGTTTAGGTCTTCTTCTTTTTTGTGGGCTGAGGGGTCACGAAATTCTATTTCGGCATGTAGACGGGCTCTTTTATATGCCGATTTCTTTTATACAAAAGTTCTCGAGTGGCAACTATGGACCGGAAGACTCTCTGGGGAGGCCTATGTTCAGCTGTGGACGTCTTCAGGCTATTTATAATTACGATGATGACGAAGTTCTTATATTAAAATGAATTCCTAACATATTATATCAGACGTTTTGCTTACTTAGTCTTTCTGCAATCCATATCTTGTGCAACTTCGACATTTTGCCTACATAGTCATTGACATTTTAAATAATTTTATTACAACCCAGACGATATGACCCTAACCCAATAAATCGTGGTAGGTCTAAAACACAAGTAGCTTCCTCCATGGCCGTTCCACGGCTTTACTTTCAGACATTTATTATAATTTCCGAAGTTTAATGAACAGTCGCCAACGGCCGGCACCTGCCATAGCTCCAAACAAACGAATAGGCATTCCGGGCCGAATTCTTTTCAACAATCGTGGAGAGCTGTACGCCGTTTATTATAGTAGGATGTTTATATTTTTTGTGGAACATTTAAATGACCATAAAATGGAACATTTTATTGGAGTACAAATTTAAATTTACGAAAGGTTTTTTTTAAAGTCTGAATACAGTAGGCCTAGCACGAATATTTACTCGTGCGTAAGTGTAACGTTAACGTAAGGCAGTTGTATGGGGCGCTGATCAAATGCCATACAACTGGCTTACTCGTTTAACTGTTACACTTACGCGCGCTTAATTATTCGTGCTACAGTAATAAGGCCTACAGTAATATTCTTGACGAATTTAATTATTGTTCGTGGGTCACGAGTCCTTCAGAAAGATGATTCGATCATTCTTATAAATCTGGGTGTTGTGGGACCATGGTCCTCGTAGTTCCTGGGTCCCTAGATACAGGGAATCCTAGTTAGGGCCCAGGATCTATGTATGTGATCGTTGAGCGTTATTTATTTATTATTTATTTATTTTACATGACCGACATCTTGAAAAATGCTGTCAGTCAAGTAAAAGGTCCAAATTTGAAATTAGCATCCTTTAAAACCCCCAAATAATAAAATATCAGCCGAATCCGAGTTACTATAAAATCGGGCGCCATTTTGAATCCGCCATCTTTGAATTATTTTAAGACTGTAAGAATCTATAATTATTTATTTATTACATATCATGTATGATACGCAGCCTGTAGAGAAGGTAACATAATCTCACGTCAAAATAAAAATCGATACCCTTACCCAAAGTAACCTAGCCTCTTCGCATTGGTTCCCACAAATCGCGAAAAGCGATGGATTTGAAACTAGATTGGACCGTACATACACTACTGTTTATTCTGTAGCTTTATCGACTTTCTGCACTTAGTACTGCCTAAACTGTGGTCATCGTTTTGAATGACCATTAACTATTCATGTTATGTATAGAAGACACTGCGTAATTATCATCACCATCATCATCATCATCAATAACACCCTGAAGACGCGGCTGAACAATTGAACAGAGGCCTCCCCCACAGAGCGCGACTTTGAGCTCGTCTCCTGCAGCCATCGGTTCTCCGCGGTCCGTAATCAATATATGATTGAACAAAATTAACTTTTGTGTTGACATTGCGGTACCGGGTTGTGAAATTATTTTGATTTTAACATATGTTTTCCCATAAAACTCAAAACTTAAATAATTTGTTGCAAATAGGGTTATTATTGGCACTTTTACAAGTACAAGTTTACAAGTGAAAATTTGATTGTTGATTTTAAAATAATTAATTAAAATTATTGTACATACTAAGCATACATTAAGTATAGCATACAAGTTATATACAAGTTATGTTGTGAATAAAAACAACACCTTATTTGTATACTTATGTATTATAAGGCCGAAATAGCGCTTAACCTTTGGGTACAGAACCCTAAAAAGGTTTAAATACTTGTAGTACTTTATTCTACGTATTTTAATGGTTCTCATAGTGCAAGCTTTGGTTAGTTTAAGCGTAGATGGCGCTGTAATAAATTTCTCGAACAACCAGAAGAAACCGAGCAAGATCCAGAGTTGTATAAATTATGACCTGGCGACCTACATACCGCTGTTCTGGCAATTGGGTATGATTAAAGATGTATAAATGTGGTACAACGTAAACATTTTCAGGAAACGGTCAACAGTAATGTCGGACTATTGAAGGTTATATAACTTTGGGTGGTACGTTTAATCCCATAGACAACAGCAGTAATTTATCTCTTATCGTAACAAGTCCTAAAGTGGTTTAAATAATAAAAAGATAAATTCATCATAATCATCATCATCATCATCATCAGCCCGAAGACGTCCACTGCTGGACACAGGCCTCTCCTCGGCTCCTCCATTTATCGGCTCCCCACGGTTTTCACCAAATCGTCGGTCCACCTAGTAGGAGTAGCCTACGCTGGGTCTTCTGCATAGCGATTCGGGAGACCTCAGCGCCTCGATTCAACCGACTTTTATTTGAAAATAGAATGGAAAGCTCTCCCCTAGCTCATGCCTTTTGCAGAAACGATGACGCTATTTCCGTTCTATTTTCAAATAAAAGTTGGTTGAATCGAGACCTCAGCGCTGAGGCTCAGCGCTGAGGTCTCCTGAATCGCTATGCTGTTTCGTGGTCGCCACTCGAAAACCTTTCTTCCCCATCGGTTGTCAGTTTTACAAGCGATATGGTCTACCCATTGCCATTACTACTTGTTAATTCTAAGAGCTATATCGGTTACTTTAGTTCTCCTGCGGATCTCCTCATTGGGGATCTTATCTCGCAGGGAAGCACCGAGCTATCTCCATAGCTCGTTGCGTGACTTTGAGCTTACTAATAAGGCCAACTGCAGTAAAAGACCGCATCAGTTACATAAGTCATCACAGTGGCAACACACTTGTTGGAATTATTGTGTGACCTCTTTGTCAAAAGATAAATTATATCATTGTAAAGCTTCAGCCACACCAGCACGTCTAGTGGCTTCAGTGAAGCATCATTATCGGCTATTTGGCACCCATTGCTGCTGGTGTTTGTAGACGGTCGTGTGATACCCCCGTGAGCAGCGATGGGTAGCAAATTGTTTCACGACGCTGACACTGCCATTTCAGAGTCGCGCCTGTGGAGAGCACAGTAGTAAATACCACTTTTGTAGCGATCACCCATCCAATTTGTGACCGCAACAAATGTTGCTTAACTTTACCGATCGGTTAAAAACAGCGAACCGAGTAGGCCGTTAATTATAAACGTAATATTATTGTAATACGTCATAGTGATATCACCGGTAGTAATATCTATAACTCGATACGTCTGCTGTTATAAAAATAGCCGTTATAAATAGCAGGTCTCTATGCGAAGCGCTATTTTAGGCGGGGAACTGCGCGATGGAGAAATCGTTTAGATTTTCATTGTAGTTTTAGATAAATATTTATTGGCTGCCCATGAAAATAAAACCATAAAAATAAATGTAACTTTCAGTCACACATCGTAGTGCTTACATGGATTTAAAGATGTTTTTATTACCTACTAAACTATCTAACTATCTAGCAAGAGAACTAAAGTTATACCGATATAGCTTTCAGAAGTAGCAAGTTGTTCAGGCAATGGGCGGGCCACATCGCTCGTAGAACAGACAACCGATGGGGAAGTAAGGTTCTCGAGGAACTGGAATACGCAACGTAGACCCCCCACTAGGTATACCGACCACCTGCCGGGCTAGAATGCGCACCGCGACAAAATTTTCTCGACACTTTATCTCGTGAGAGACCGTGACAAGGCTATGGTAGCGCCTGAGTGTGTCTCACTCTAGCAGAGACTACAAGTTATCTCGCGGTGCGCATGCTAGGCCATCAGGTCAGAACTGCGGGGAGCCAATCCAATGAATGCAAGAGCCGCTCAAAGAGGGGCTTTTTGGGCTTAGACTTTTTGATCTGATTATACGGCGCTGATGTCTCAAAGATGACGTACGAAGTTCAGTGTCATGTGAAACTATAATAATGTCAGAAATCCGAGTGACACTGCAACTGCCATGGCCGTGTCGCTTAACATCAGATGAGCAACTAGCTCGTCTACACAAATTTTTTTTCCATAATTTTTATGAATCAAAATAGGTAGAATTATATAATAAATTAGCCGATTTTATCAAAATCACAGCCTCACTACGTCAAATATTGGAACCAAATCCATCATTAGTGCAAATTGGAAGCCAACCACGTAGCAATCAAAGCGCCCTCTGGCGAGGGAAACCGCGGCGCGACGCAATGTACGCTTATGTTACCGTTATTATACTCATTGAAATTAAACGAAACATCGATATGCGCTTTGATCAATACCTGATCGAAACCGAACATCGGGGCTGGCTTACGCTGCGTGTTCCGGTTCGTGGTCACCATTTGGGAACATTTCTTCCCCATCGGTAGTCAGTTCTACGAGCGATGTGGCCTGTCCATTGCCATTTCAACTTGCTAATTCTGAGAGCTATATTAGTTCTCCCGCGGATCTCCTCATTTCGGATCTTATCTCGCAGGGAAACACCGAGCACTGCTTTCTCCATAGCTCATTACGCAATTTGGAGCAAATCATTTACCCGTGTTCCGCAATTTTGTTTATTTTCTGGCATATTTGCCCCCCCAAATAAATTGTAAAAAAGTTAATATTGTTAAAGAACACAAAAAATAAACGAATCTCATTTCTATTTCATAAAAGTGCCTTTAAGTAACTTCAAACTGACGCCAAATTTCACTATCAATTAAATTTTCATTCTCGTTGTCTTAACGAGAGCCTTTGATCTGCCGCCGTGGGTTAATTAAGAAAGGTTACTAATTTACGACTTTCCGACTTTCGGCCGCTGAGGGAAGACAAATGTCAATTTGTTAATACTTCATTACTTAAAAATATCGTTTAAATCATGGAGCTTATAAAAAAAGAAGGAGGGAATCCCGTCTGATCCAAAACTGAAGCACCCTTAGGAAGCCGGAACATTTCGTACGTAAGAGCGGGGCATGCACACACTCACATCATATGCAGCCGGTCGCCCTACCTTCATCTAACATACATAATAATATGTAATATGTCAGCCATTTTGGGCTTCAGTTCGATGTCAATCAAAACTAAATCCTTCTTTATTTTAAATCATCTATGATTTAATTAATTGAAATTTAGAAAGAAAATAAGAATATCTGAGAGTGCTAAAATTTCGCGAGATCATTGGGGCTAATTTTGTATTGGAAAAGTCAGAAGGCTAATAAACTAACCCCTAAAATCTAAATCATGAGGGCTTTAGACCTATGCTGGCTAGGCTGGTAGGTCCAGAAGTCAGAAGTATTACAATTTGATAATTTGAGTCTGTTCCGTAAAGAAATTAGATCACAAGCAATTCATTTGCCTGATGTTATACAAGGTGACCTTGAATTGATATTTTATCCCAAAAGGGGGAAATCTACACCCTAAGGTAGACAATGTTTTATCTACGACTTTTCTAAATTAATAGTTTTTCATTGAAGAAATGCCATGTAAAGTTTACGTTCGAAAATAGCATTAGCGCTGCTGGGTGGTTGAACTTCGTCCTTGACCGAGTGCACATAAGTGAGTGTAACGACCTGTGTTTAGAAATGTATAGTATCTTGTTAACTCACGTAGCGATCGCACGTGTAATTTTGCAAGTGGAGTTATTTTTTACCAACGAAGTTTGGGAAACCCCAGTTTCAAGTAAGACTCTCACAACTTGTAGGGTATCATGGTCCCAGTCCCCCCATTTCGCGATTACATACTAATTCAAGGTCACCTTGTATAAGCGTCACGGTAGCCCATAAATTAAATATATTTTAAATAAAAAAGAGTAATATTACAATTATTTGGTGCCATCAAAAAAGCCTAACTTTAAAAACTGAAGAGTATATGTGCATTATTTTTAAAAACATTGATTTTTCAAAAAAAAAAATTTATTTGTTCCAGACCACACTTCGAACGAATCGACTCACCAACTCAACATGTTCTGAACGAAACGACAGTATAGTGTGGTTGTAAATAACTTAGTTATAGTGCAGTGTGTGTGATGTAAAGTGTTTTGTGTTGTGTTGATGTGTTTCCGACAAGAGATGGCGCTGAAAACAATTTTGGTGGTCGCCATTTTGGCTGTCGTCGGGTGGCCTTCAACTGCGGCTGAAAGAGGTAAGTGCTAAACTAGAGATTTCGTTAATTGGGTTATTGAAATTGATATAACTAGACATGTATTATTATTTTTGTATTATTTGTGCATAATTTTGGACCAGAGGCAATTTGTCTCATGTGTATTTTTGGGAAAACTGTGGCGATTTCACAATTCTTTTTTTTACTTGTTTTAGACTCCGTTCAGTACAGTGGATTTTAAATTGAATATTAATAGTACATTTCTACCACGGCCTGTCATGAGTGCGTTCCTGGCCGCTATGAATGAAGGCCGAAAACGAGGAGTAGCTCAGGTCCAGGCGGTCAGCATTGCAGCCCTTGATGGATAAGCTGGAATAAGGGCCAGACCGAAGGTCGAGACCTTAATAGGGCGCCAGCAAGGGCTGCAATTATGACCAAGCTTGATGGCTGGGGCAGAGCAACCCTGGGCTCGAGGCCATCATAGAGCGGTCAGCAAGGCAATCATTGCGAGACTTGTATAGTGCTTTACTCAAATAATTCGTATTTCATATTCGTAGATCATAAAAAAAATATCACTTCACATTATTTACAATCAGTGACGATTATAATTTATGGAACAAAATATTGTATTTAGTTCATTTGACGGGCCCGATAGCTCAGTTGGTAGTATCCCTGCCTTCTGAACTGAGGGCCGTGGGTTCGATTCCTACCCGAGACAAACATTTGTGTGATGAACATAGATGTTTGTTCTGTGGCTGGGTGTTATATTGTATTCTATGTATGTATTTACAAACAAAAAAGTATATAAGGATTATATCAGTTATCTGGTTCCCATAGTACAAGCTATGCTTAGTTTGGGACTAGATGGCGCTGTGTGAAATGTCCACACATATTTATATTTATTTATTTATTATTCAGAATGAACTAGACCTTGCAAACGTTTGGCGCAGCGTCCGAACAAACACGATAGTTATGGATTTTCAAAGGAAATTGCTGGTTGCAATACTCACCAGTGGCGTCTTTTATTATCGGAGGCCAAGGTCGCCACTATGGGTCGTCGTGCCACATGCTCACCAGCAATTAAATTAAATAAATATAAATAAATAAATAAATAACGCCCAACGATCACATACATAGATCCTGGACCCTAACTAGGATTCCCTGTATCTAGGGACCCAGGAACTACGAGGACCATGGTCCCACAACACCCAGGCACAGAACAAGTATTTGCGCTTTTTTTTTCGGGCAAAAATACTTGTCCTGTCGCGGGAATCGAACCCGCCACCTCCGGGTTATGAGCCGACCTGCTCAACCACCACACCACGGAGGCTGTCAATTCCATACAACTTTGCTGGCGCCATTTCGAATTGCTACTCGAAATGGCGCCAACGCCAGCAACGCCTACTTTTCTCATACAAGGTTGGCAAAATAATAGGCACACTACATAACGAGCATTTTTGAGTAAACATACTAACGACGTCGAGGTATGAAAGAAAATCGTTAATCGTTATTTTAAACTTGATTAAGTACCTAATTATCTTCATATTATAATTATAGATATATAACATAACGAATGACATCCATTATCCTTATATTGTTTTTTTAATACAGATGATAATAATAAGATACCATCGTAGCCCGTTCTTGTGGCCCCGTCATCCTTTACCATTAGATGAGACAGTGGTCAAATGTTATGCTTAAGAAAAATTGTTAAAAAAAATATTATTATAAAACTTATAAAATTGCCTGAATCAATAAAAACCGCAAAAAGTTCGCATGAAAAAAATACAGAAAACGTCGTATTCTATAAGAACACTGCTAAGGCCACTTCCAGTGTTTTTCAGTACCTATTAATTTATTTCCATGGAAACGTAAGGGACGCTTTGGCGAATCCATGTTACATAGCTTTTTGCAGCTGTATAGGTTGTTACCATCAAACGGATGACCTGCTCTCATCCATTTAAAAACTAGGAAATCTTCCGGCCCGGTCGTATAACACAGTATACACAATCAGGCGTCGTGTCACGTGGCCACAACAAAACGAATGAGCCACTGCGCAAACTGAGTTTGCGCTGCAGACGGGCGTTTTTAACGCTCTAACGTTACGAATAAGAAATAGGTTATTTTTTGTTTGGCCTTTGGAGATATGGGCTCAAATATTAGTGTTCCTTTATTATTGTAAATTGAATTTGTGTAAATTGTTATAATATTTGATATTATGAAAAAAGCGAGATTATTTTTTTAAGGATCATTGAAAAAAAAATTTCACAAGTAAAGAATAGAAATATGATAATCATAATCATTTTATTGGTAAAAGCATTTACATGTCAGGCTTGCGAGAACATTGCCATAATATTTACTAAACTATAATAAATACAGCATGTCAATCATTAATAATAATAAAATTTATCATAAATTATACGAATTAAAATGTCATAAAAAATACAAAACCAGTCAATTATAAAAATATAAACAATATTTAAAATATTCATCCATGTCAAAATATGTACAACTATTTATGTAAATTAAATGTCAATTAAGTATACCTACTTACGACGTTAACATCACTTATATTCTACAAATTCTTCAAAGCTGTAGAACGTTTGCTCGACAAGCCAGCGTTTAAGCCGTGCCTTAAAGCAGCTCATGCTTGAAGAAGAGGTGATCTGCTCTGGGAGCTTGTTGTACACAGTCGGGCCCATAACATGCGACGTTTTGGAAGATTTTGTAAGAGTTCGAGGTAATGCTCTGAGTTGGTCTCTATACCGCGTGTGAATAGTATATAATAATAACATTTAATTAAAACCACAGCTGATACTAGGTACATCCTATCATCGGTTGGGCAAACATTTTCTACTGGTCGCTACCTCTTTCTTTCGTACGGCACATTTGAGTGCGTTGCTTCTAATTTTCAAACCCTTTAATTTATTTATAATGTCAGCACTTTTCGGTGCCGAATTCGCTCACTTTCACGAGAATATATTGAGAAATAACCTGCAGTAGATGAGAACAACCAAACATAATTTGGACATAATGAAACCATATTTTCCCAAGCTGGAGCGGAGATGGCACACTTGCATTCGCGCTCGATGGAAGGATAAAACTACAAAATAAAATAGCTAACTTTTGTTTGTACGGGAGTATCTTACAAACAAAATCCGTTTGTTTTGGCGGGAACGCGGAAAAATTTACGTCTTTGCATTGTATTATTTCTCAAAACTTGTGCTTTTTCCAGTGTTGATGTTTAAAATTGGTGACGTTTTGTTTAAGTGTTAAATTACGAGCACGAGTGTGGGCAAGTAATATAATGTGGTGAAACGTGGTTTTTCGTTTTGCTTCCAAAATTCCATAGAAGCTTCTACTAAGGCATGACATAGACTCGACTAAGACTTGACTTTACGTGAAATATCCCAAAACACGATGTAAAATTACAATACTTGACACTGGCTAAATACACTATGTGTGGAGCCAAAATATAAGAAAAAAAATCCATTAATTAAAGCCCGGTTTTCCCCGCTCGTCTGCCCGCCCACCAATCAGTTCCCCCGCCGAAATCGGCGTGACGTGGCTTAAAAGCTTTTCGAGATTTTTCAACGTCCCGTCCCATCCACTGCAGCGGACGGTGTATTGTTTCCGATACAACAATAGTAACGAGGTTCGTGTCCATTGCGGCTTAGAAATGGGATGGTTGGGAGAATACTGGCTTTGAGAGAGCAATGCATGTAGTATGTAGACAATGGCTTGATTAAGTAATTGAATGTGAATGGCGTTATAGGCGTGCATCTGTGTCGAATAATCCTTGTGTATAATCGTGGTACTTGATGGCCATTGATGTAGATAAAATGGAGACAATAACTTCTTGATACTGAGCGCTTAAATTAGGTGCGACTTACAAAGATACGTATTTTGAAAAAAGAAGGGCTTGACCTATGGTGAGTTGTTGACAAGTCGTATGTGTAAATAAACCTACCCATTCCTAAAATATGGTTTAATGGGATAATTTTACTATAATATGTAGGTAAGTTATTGGTTCTAATTTGCCGATATTTCGTTGAATATACAGTTTTTTAGAAATGTTTCTGTTCATGACCACAGATTTGAGAAAAAAGATCTGTTACTCTGTGACCATGATAGACCTTATATTAAATGTATTTGACAAGTTTAGTCTAATCCACGTAAAATTGGCGAAATTGTGGCAACCCCACATAGTAAATAAGCCATAACACAAACAAGGCAAAGAAGAACTCAAAAAATGTTGCTATCTCTCTTTAAGAATTGTAATAGGCTGCAACAGTTAAACTGCCAAATAACGTTTAAAATTTTCAACAAAATAATTAACTAAAACCTATATTTTATCCCACAACAGTATTATAAAGCACTGCAGTGTAATGTGTTATGTAACCGACAGACACTGACCGCGGCTGGCCAGTTGCCAAGATCTTAATGGAGTTACCTTCGCATTACAACGGTACGGTGTTGCCACTGCAATGTTGAACAAAAGCTACTATTCGAAGAAGATAATTGAAAAATGAAGGGTCATTGCGAATCATCTAGCCTTCGTCCTAGACGACGTGATGACCCTTGAAAAGCTTTTTAGACATGCCTTAAAAACGATATGGGTCGGTAGTTCCTCAAAAGAGATTTATCTCCCTTTTTGAACAACAAAATGTCGACGATGCCTTCAAAGTTCTTACATGGTCACACACAGTTGAAAAGCTCCTGCAGCACTTTAAGTACTGAAACCAAAAAATAACTTACCATTAATCGTTTAAAATGACGGAGTTTTAAGGTAAACAAAATAAGTAAAAAACCGGCCAAGCGGGTTGGCCTCGCGCACTAAGGGTTCCATAAAATTATTTATAAAAACGTTTTTTTTAATTATGTATTTTATTTGGTTTATTATTTTGTTTGGTTATTTTTTGTTAGAATTTTGTTGTTAGGTATATCTGCAACAGAAATACATCATCTGTCAACATTTCACCTGTTTAACTATCACGGTTCGTGAGATACAACTTGGCGGCAGAAGGACGAACAGACAGTGAAGCGTTCAGCGGAGTAATAAAGTTTTACCCTTTGGGTACGGAACTCCGAAAAGGATTTTACCATATTTATATCGTTAAAAAAAATCATGGACAAACTGATTGACTGATGGACTGTGAGGTAAACAAAACCTAAAAAAAAAACACTAAAATCTATTCCATATCCATCTAGTTCCACCGATCACTAGTCCGTCTAGTTCCATGGAACGCTTGCCATTTCTCCTGTATTCAATCCCGAACGGTTTAGTTTGAAAACTGGATAAAAAGGGAACATTGAATCATCCGGGAATTCGGGATGTCGTCCGGTTTCAAGTTGCACCGTGACATTCTTGTTTGTCAAAGAGACTGTTTGGATCGTTTTTAGGGTTCCGTACAAAAAGAGTAACAACTAGAAATTAATTTTGTTCACATTTATTTTTGGAAAAAGTAAAGTCCTATATCGATCGATAAAATTTTAGAGAACGATCTAAAAGTAACTAATTAATATCCTGAATGCCGCGGGGAGTTAAAGGATGAACGAGGCAAGCAGCCGTTTAAAGTGATGCTCTTTGGGGGGCCTACGATCAGACGTCTTTAGGCAACAACTGAATTGAGAACTTCGTTCTTATTGACGTCGGCTAAAAATCTGCCTACATTTTTAACTTCCTTTTCTGTAGGCCTAGCACGAATATTTACGCGCGCGTAAGTGTAACGTTAACGTAAGCCAGTTGTATGGGGGTATGATCACATGCCATACAACTGCCTTACGTTAGCGTTACAATAACGAGCCCGTAAATATTCGTGCTAGGCCTACTAAGTAGACCGTCCACTTTATATCATTAATACAAATATGCACTTTACGTAATAAAATCAAGCTGAAATCCGGTACATTAAGTCATTTTCCTTACAGATTTTTATTAGATTTTCATTTATTAAAAAACCACCCCCATTTCCATATCGAGGGGGTGAAAGGTAATAAAATAAGCTTATCTATTATTAAGTATACAAAATAAATTGCCCCTCGGAAACAGATTTTATCATTACAATTTAATATTAAAATCCGGAACGAGCGAAATAAGCGGTATTTTAATACCGTATTTCGTAAAACCGCTTTCTTTTATTGGATCTCGTGATAATGATTTGATTGTTTTAATATTTGTTTTTAGTATTATAGTTTTGTTATATTTGTGAAAGTGGGAGTTTATTTCTATTTTTTTATGTTTAAAGGTGTCAACAATTATACAGCCCGGGAAAATATTTTAGATCTGTGGGTGGGAAGTGTGCACCCTTGACTATGGATATCTGTATTATGAGCGTGTATTGGTTACCTTTCTGATCACAAAATCAACAGGAAGGACTACTTTTTGTTTCTTTTTTGAAAGCTTAAAACGACGGACGTGACGAAAACAGATAATACTTACATAATTAATGATAGTGTACTTAGATAAAAATAAAACGAAAAAAAAAACGATGACCGAATACAATAATAATTTAACTAGGAGTTTTTTTCCTAAATTAAATACGTAAAATAACGCCCTAAAAACGACTTGGTCAATTTCAAATTTTGAGCGATAATTATCGTTTCATTTATTAATTAAAGAGCCTTAATGGTATTTTAAACAATTATTAGCAGTTATTTCAAAAACCCGCAAAATTAACACCGTTTCAAGCACCAGTTATTTTCTTCTATTTGATATCTCTATTTCACCTAATTTACAAATACCCGCAAAACTCAAACCGTTTCAAGTGCAAACCCAACTTGACATTAAATTAAGAACTGCGATTTAAAACTTTACACAGGAGTCGACTCAAAACAGAGCCTATATTGGATCGCTTGGTTTTTTTTTTCGAATTAAGTTTTTGAAGCAATCCAATATAGGCTCTGTTTTGAGTCGCACTAAGAGCTCACATTATGGCCCCAGAGCGCTCTAGAGACTCCCTACGTAAAAGTTGTGGTTGGTCGTCGCCTTAGTATTCCGAAAAAGGATTCTCAGCACGTGTCAAGCAAATACCGATATTCAAACCACCCTGATACAAAATGTAGGGCAACCCATTAAAAGGGCAAATATTCACAGATTGAATAACGCCCCGAGGGGAGGGCAATGCAATTTATGAAATTAACTTTACAATTTCCGCAGGTGCGTAATGTCGGCAAAAGGAACATCGGGGCCGAGCTCAGTTGGTAGTATCCCTGCCTTCTGAACTGAGGGCTGTGGGTTCGATTCCTACCCAGGACAAACATTTGTGTGATGAATATAGATGTTTGTTCTGCGTCTGGGTGTTATATTGTATTCTATCTATGTATTTACAAACAAAAAAGTATATCAGTATTGTATCAGTTATCTGGTTTCCATAGTACAAACTATGCTTAGTTTGGGGCTAGATGGCGCTGTTTGAAATGTCCACACATATTTAAAAAAAAACTATTATTAATATAGTTGTGGATAGTCTTTTCGGTGATTCGGTAGACGATAAAACTTAGTAGTTTGCCTGGAACAGATCGTAAGGCCGTCCACTGTAATACCTGAACATAGGCCTCCCCTAGAGAGCGCCACTTTGAGCGGCTGCTTGCCTCCTGCTTCCGAACCCGACGACGTCGGAGAAGAACCGACGATCTGGGGAGCCGATCCCCAGATCGTCGGTTCTTCTGGTGGGGAGTCGGTTTATACATGCTGCGTTACCCAGTTCGTGGTCACCACTCAAGAACCTTTCTTCCCCATCGGTTGTCAGTTCTACGAGCCATGTGGCCTGCCCATTGCAATTTCAATTTTATTACTTACGTTATATATTTGGAAGTGTATCATAGGGTTGGTCGTGATCACCACGTTTGGCAGGCGGTTTGATCTTGTATATTCAAAACGATATTCAAACAATTTATAAATGAATTTTGCCCTTAAAATTATAGCAACCATCGGGATTTGATTCCGCACCCTCCAACTCACCGGACGAGTATCACCACGCTTAGTTGGTGCAGCACATAGTCTAAAGATTTTCGCAGCTAGCGGTCATGTAACCATAGCTCAGTTGATAGAGCGTCCAATCCGGTGAGCAGGTTATTGTTCTAAGCATAAAGGTACAAAATTTTTAGGGAATTATGTCATAACCGTAGAACAGTTATTTTTAGAAACAATTTTCTGTGAACTGTACCTTCCATTCGTTATTACCAAAGCCCTGGGGACCTCAATTCGTAGCCTCCACACATTGAATTTAGCAAATGCTCACCCGGGCCAATTCGAGTAATTTCTAGCCGTTTCTACCCTCCAAATATTTTTCTATTGTGTTTTGATTTTTTTGAGGGTAGAATTATATTTGTTGATGACAGTGCTGGTTTTCTAAATGTAATTGAATGTTACTTATATGAAGGTATTTGGGGCAGGTGAGATGGGAAAGGGTAGGTGATTTTCTAAGAAAAGTTTTGTGTTTTGCAAATTATATGGTTGGGTCTGAAAGGAGTCGTTTCTCTACGTAATTTGTTTATTTTTTGCGTTCTGTAGTCTCCACGGGGCATTGCTCTATATTTTACTACAGAACACTCAAAAGTAGAGGAATATTCCCATCTGCCCCAGTGCTCTATCCCTTTAGAGGGGCAAACGGTCCATCTATTCTCTCTCTGATGTCCTTGATTTCGCTCGTATGTATTTTAGCAAAGAAACTTTTCCTTCGTCCCCGATGATCTCCTTAACATTGAATACTTTGGGATTTAATTTCGATTAGCATCTTTTGTTCTTTTTAGTAGGGCGTTTAGGAATTCATATCAGCAGCTTTAGGCAGACCTGTAGTTACCTGTGGACCCATAGTAGAGAGAAAAAACGTTGCTCCTTCGGTCTTTTGACAACTAAAGTATCTAAGCAGTGCTATAATGCGACAAGACGTACAGCTACACGCCATCCATTTATGGTTGATATTCCTTCAACTCGTACAAAGCGGTTCGACTCGACATTTATAATCCGAGCAGCGAAAGAATAGAACACATTACTAGCGTCTTTGTTTCCCGATAAGAACAATCTGGAGCTCTTCAAGTCGCAAGTGAATAGGTATCTTCTAGGCAAGCATGTACCACCGTAGACCGCATCGTCACTCTCCATCAGGTGAGATTGCGGTCAAATGCGGACCTATCCAGTAAAATAAAAAAATTACACACTATCCGAGATGAACTTACGATGGATTGTTATACCGATTAAAACCAAAAACCTTGCAATGATGATGATTTCAGAATTAATTCTCATTGAAGGATTTAAGGGGTTTTTAATGATAAGTATATACCCAGTTGCCTCCCAATATCGATTGCTCCAGGGTGGCAATTGGGAACACTCTCTCATTTATTTACGAGTTCACAAGTAAAAAACTTTTAACATAAACATTTATTACATAAAAGTATTTGTAAGTATGTAATGCATACCCAACGATAAACAACTTTCATATCCATAATAAAAACCGCATACGCCTAAATAAATCCAACGCGACCCTTCCGGGCAGCGCGTTACCGGAAAAATCCGGTTATGACCGGACCCTGGTAAAAATTATCCTGCGCCGCCGTAGAGTAAATATATAGTGGACTACTAAT